>OY294067.1:266241952-266717116 GCA_958510875.1 Endomychus coccineus | reverse complement strand
CCTAAATTATAGTATTATACATAAATTTTGTAAAAACCAATATATCTTTTTAACTTATGAAGTTATGGAAATAAAACCACTAATTTACACTAAATAAACAATGAATGTTTCTATTATCCACTATTGCTTATGTTATGTTTCAGCACACAGTTTCATCATCTGAGTTAAGTTAAAAACTAAAGTTACATTGACTAAGAACGGCTTTGTACTATAATGACTATACTTATTAAGTGGTGGGGAATACCATTAGCTAAAGAACATTCGAAGAACTACTAAGGAAATAATTAATAATTGGTGAATGATAAATATCCAATTGATCATTTGAAACTACATTATTTTCGTCTTTAACATCTTTAACAATTCCCAATGATTCCGATATATTCAATTTCAAGCTCTTCCGTTCAATATGTGACATTTCGGGATCGTGTGTGAAATTATGGTTATGTTCGATAAGATGATTAGCATACGTCGAATCGGTCTTTTTCAATATGTGACTAATCATATGTTCTTCAAATCTCTGGTAAAAACTGCGACCTGTTTGGCCAGTATACAAAGCATTACAGTCATCCCAACATAACTCCAGATTTTTAAATTTATCTTCATTTGTTTTAGAATTATTTGTGAATTTGTAACGTTTTAATGCGAATGTTCTATTGTGTTTTGATGGGAATTTTGAAATATTGTTTGTTGGTCTCCCGATATATGTTAAACTAAAATATTGACGTTCAGTTTCGATATTTTGTTCTCCATAACGTTATAAGTTGAAAATCAATTTACACATTCTTAATTCCAAAACTATTCAATATACATTTTTTATTGCATCGCAATCTTACCACTCCACTTACGTCCCTAGTACTGCCATCGTTAAAATCAATTATAGCACATTTAACATGTTTTAATTTTTTTTTTATAATATTGAACCTGAAAGATAGTACAACGAATGACGTTCAGGTAATATTTAGGCAAAATACCGTCTCGGTAAATATTTATTTTCCATTTATTTAATTGATCCTAGTTTTTTTACCCTGTGTTAGTCAATACAATTTTACACCCTTGTTCGAATTCTCAGAACAGTTAGACACACAATAACACAGCATTGTTAACAATATTTAATAGAGGATGCAAAATTTCCGCGTTGTCGGCAAATGTAGATTTATCTTAAATACACTGCTTTTGTAGAATCGCCCAGACTTTTGCCCTATGACTCTTACTTATTCAATGTTAATAAAGTTTACATGCTCCAAAAACTACAAGCTTGTGGAATGAGGATAATTTTGGAAATAAACCTTTTGATTCCAGAAATAACAATATTGAATAATTTGAATTGTATCTCAGTACCTAATAGAATTTACTATTTTACCATGATTCTGAAAATCTCCCAGAACACTTTAATTTTAATTTTAATGAAGTCCAAATAATATCTACTCGTATATCATTATACGAGTACAAAGTACCGAAGTACAATACATTCATCAGTGAAAGAACTTACCACTTTAAACATCGTCAAACTCAAGCTTAAGGAGTTCATCAGAACTAATAATATGTGAATAAGTCGATAAAGTGAAAAGTCCCTGAAAGTTAAACAAGAAATGATTTATTTGTTCAAAACTTATTTCATTTCTCTTGTAGTCCGATACACTTCTTCAACGACTTTATAAATTTTCGATCCCTTCCAAATAATACGATTACGACAAACCTCCAAAATAAGAGTTTAATTCAGCGACGATCTCATCGTTGGAGCCAAATCTCTTTTCGCCGACCCATTTCTTCAAGTTTGAAAATAGATTAAAATCGCAAGGGGCCAAATTTGGAGAATACGCTGAAGAACCAATTCGTAACGCAATTCATGCAATTTTGGTATTGCGACTAATGCGACTGCGGACCAGTGTGCCGGTGCGTTGTCCTGGTAGAAGAGCACCTTTTTCTGTGCCAAATGCGGCCGCTTTCGCTTCAAATCGGAGTCGAATCGATAATGCATAATATATTGTTGTGTAAATTCCACTTAATGGCTTGGAAATGACCGCTGTAGTGCAATCGGTTAACTCCTCTGACGTCAACTATGCTAGACCGTATATTCTAAGTCATGGACTGTATATTCTAAGGGTCATGGTTGTTCGGTGTCAGATCCGTTCCTATTTCGAGGGTGTTCTGTGAGACAACGAGAAAGGCGAGAAAATGGCGACACTTCTGGTCAATTCGTTCAAGTGAGAAGTGCGTCGCTAGGTTATTTTCAACAGGGAGGTGATACCAAGCTTGTTGTTTGGAACCAAATTCCGGGAATATTCTTCCGTTGCAAACAAAGACATCAATTACCAATTTGGATTGGAATATTTGGAATTAATTGGGTAATTAATGTACCTTAGGAAATCTAAACCTAATTTCGACGTGACTGGTGGTGAACGGTAGTAAAGTTGTCTTATTGGAAGGAAAAACCCTATCGTGATAGAGTTAACTATCTTGTAATTCCATTTGATTTATTCACTAACTTCAGGAATTAATTTGCCTTCATAGGTGGTATCTGACAGAACATAGGCTAGTCCTAAATTGTTCAATAATTGTTATGTATTTTGTTCATGTCTGTCTTCTGAGGACAGTAGAATCATAGAGGTTTGAACATTTCGTGATTTCAGGGTTCTACTTTTTCTCCTTCCTCTTTTTTTTCATCTATGTTGTGGAAAATTCAACAAGAAGTGTGTTGAAGATTGCTTGAATCTACTGTGGAAAGATTACTTAGAAGTCGCTGATTTATTTGTGCTGTACAATCGTGGAAACGGTATAACAATTGTGGCAGGGACCCCTACATGATGTAGGAGTAATTAATCATCACCAAGCAAATACAACATCCAGCTCTCATCAGATCAGGATATCGATTGTGGTTTTATGTAACAATTTAAATAATCATTGAGTATTGTATATTATGTAAATTCAACTGTTCACTTGTTTAAATGATTTAAGTAACTAATTTCATCCATATTTTCAATTCATTCGCTTCATATCTCATTAATATAAGTGCTGTCATGAATTATATCAATATTAGTATTTCAAAGTAAATTTCAATCATTCTGGGTACAGGTTTTCTATTTTCTTTTCTTTCAGGGTAATTCAACCTGGGGACTTGAGTATTTGCATCCCCTAGTTATATACATAATTCATTGGTTGGTTAAAATACTCTGGCGCCCGAATTTTTAACATCTAAAATCTAACCTACGACCATCTTCACTGTAGCTGTCGGCAACCAAGTGATAAAATAGAGCTTTTAGTTTATCCTTAGTAAGAGTAAATTGTAACCCTTACAATATCCCGGTGATCGTTTTGCCCTTTTCAAGGTGATCGTTATGGACCATACCTTGTGTATCCCCAAAAACTGTCGTCATAACTTTATTGGCCAATAAACCCATTCTGGCCTTTTTTGGCTCCGATTCGCCAGGACAAGTCCACTGTTCCCACTCTTCTTTAGTCTCTGGTCTTGAACATCGCCAAACACTCCTTTCAAGTTGTCACATATTATCGCTTGTTGTCACCAGAGAGCAAATGCGGCACCCATCTGGCTGATAGCTTTCTCATATTCAAAAATGTATGCAATATATTTCCCGTAAGGTTGAGATGCCCATAGTTTCAGCAATCTCGTGCACTTTAACTGGCCGATTTTCGATTGTGGCGCCATCTGTTTTATTCTTCACCTTGCCCTCTACATGATTGTTTATTATAGCCTCTACCTATGAATTCTACATTAAGATTCCCATTTCAATGAAGATCCATCTATCTATATATTGTGAAGTATAATTCCACAGCGCTCTAAAAACTATTAATATAGCTCTCACTTCTTAGATTGATCGAAACTGAACTGCTCATGATAGTATGGTCATCATGATGTTGAATATCAATCATAAAAGATTCCTTTGGCTCTTTAATACTCCGTTGAGGATCGTATAACAATCGTTTCATATAAAATTGAATCTATGCCAGCATTTGTATGCTTTCATTGATTACACAATTCGAATGTCCATGAAACTCTTCATATTTATCGACTCAATGCTTTTGTTAAGTATCATCATCCTCTAATAGCAGAATTATTTATAATTCTCTCTGAATACTTATCTTAAGTATCCTTAGATATCCTTTACTCTTTTCTTATATAGAAATGATCGCGAAAATTGGATAAAATCGGCGATTAAGTGATGATAATCCATTCTAAACTTGAATAAAATAATTATTTAAAGTTCAATTTCTACTAGCTTAATGAATGAATGTGACTACAGCTTGTTCAAACAAATATTACAAAGTACTAATCTGCTACAAAAGAGCTACCTAATATATGGCGTTCGACGACTAGCGCGCAAAGTCGCTTAAAGCCGCTAGGGTGAGTATACGACTAGCGCGCGAGCTACCTGCGATATACATATTTGTGCTTCCACAATAAATTCCTTCAACTATCCGACGAATTTATAAATATGTGCATGCTATTTGCATGCGCACTGGAAAAGCATACGTTAAAGTCCGAATGAAATTATTCGCATGCACTTTGTGGTTTCGCAATCCCAAACATTGTCTGCTGCCCATATCTGTGATGTATATTTTGCGTCGTTATTTATGTAATTTTTCTTCAAATAAAAAAAAGGTATGCCAAATGTCCATCTGAGCCATATTCCAATTACAGATTGGTTATTCTTGTATTCTCGAACTAGACCAAATTCCTGAATATTCCTGAACCACGCCTGGGTGAGGTGGAATAAACAGCCATGGATTATCAACCCAGGCCAACGTGATCTCAACGAATCTTGAATTGCGTATTCAAAATCCACAACAACCTTGTATGGAAAAATATCCACCGATATTCCCAACATTTATCAATACTTATTGATTGAAATAAAATGTCGTAAGTTGTTTTTCCTTTGTTTGGTAACAAACAAAACAACAGCGATATATAGTTGTTGTTTTTCACTCCATGGATGGTGAAAAGTTGCTGGAAATGTTGGACACAATATTCAAATGTGCCATCCATAGAGATCGTTCTCATTTAGCATAAAAACTGTACTTTGAATAGTTCCAAGCACTATAATATGGTTGACAGTATCGTTGATAAGTACCATACTTTCATTGTCCGAAGCAGAAATTACAAAGAAAAAACATAAAAATGTTGACGAAAAATTGAAAAAATAAGTCCAAATAGTAATTGACTGCATAACATATCATGATGATGGGCTTTTTTTGATCAAATCATTTGTTTATAATTATCTAAATAACCCCCAAAAAAACACAAAGTGAAAATGTTGGAAAAGAATCTATCAGCCGTATCATATCTATGCTTATATTGAATACCAATGTATATTATGAGCTTGATTCAAGTTGGAAAAAAAAATCAAAAAAGGCTAAGATCCTCTTTTTTTCATTATTTCATGAATTAAAAAAAAAATTATTTGCAAAATAAAGTGCATTTTAATTTTGTTTTGATCCCATAAAAGAAGGTTAGCTCGCGCGCTGGTCGTATAACGACCCCGCGCGCTAGTGGTATATGAAGGGGATTGTTTTAAATGAGCTGCGCGCTAGTCGTAGATGCTCTAATACATAACTTGATGATAATCTTAGGATAGATTGTTATTAGACTTTTACCTAATTGCGTTCGACCCATCTAGGGATTAAACGATAAACTGGTAGTTAATTTATTAATTTCTAGGGATACCAGAAAATTTAATTTACTACTTTTATTTTGAAATTATCATTAGAGTTATGGTTTCATCATAGAAAATAAGCCTGAACTTTCAGCACTTGGAGTCAGTAAGTACCTGCCTAACTGTAGATTTCTCATTCACAAGCGAGTCAATTCTATCGAATTTCTCGATCAGTCAAACAATTCGGTGCTTTTCGTGGACCAACAATTGCATGCACTTTGCAAACTGTTTCCGCTAAATCACAGACCACTTTACTGCCCTGCTGAGACTATTTGTCCTAGCTGCAAAGATTCACTTTTTCTTATAAGCACACTATTGTATTGGCTAGCTGTTTACTTATGTGATTACCAAGTCCTATCTGAACCTTGAATTCGTCCTAACTCGTGAATGTCAGGTTTGTCCTAAATTAAATTGTCCTATTTAATATTTGCTAATATAAATTGTCCTAACTTAGCAGATAGTACATATCTTCTTAGCAGAACTCTTAAAACCGTAAAGCTAAATGTCCTAAATGCTTCAGATATGGCAAACTTGTTAAGCATGACAGTTCTTTTTCAGATTAAACAGTTTCCCGCCTAGTCGTCGAATGTAGCCTTAAAAAATTATATCTGTATTCTGTCAGTTTGTGGTTGTTTTCCGTAAAATTATGGAGAACAGAATCACAGAGGTAAGATTAATATTTGAGATAATTCGTGTTTGCTCAGTAACGTACCTGTTAATTCAAGATAGATACAATATGGGTTATACAGATCTTTTGTTTTGCATTATTTGCCATTATATGTTAGTATTTTTGTACTAACTTCTACTGGTTCCGAAAGAACAAAACAAATCATTTCCTTTACGTTAAATCGGCAGTTTAAAGAAAATACAAATTCTATGCTACAACCTAAAAGCGTTACTGAATCATAATCTTACGACGACAATGATCCGGATTATTCTTCAAGACATTATTCATCGTCTAACAGAATTATAACAGTGACGTTGAATCTCTCAGTAAAGATTATTTTGACCTTAGGCCTACAGTAAAAAGATTTGAACATTCGACAAAGAAAACGAATCTAATAATAAAATTGTTAATCTCCAAAACGTTATTTTGCACCTTGGAATCGAACACGAAACAGTTAATGCTACCGAAGATGTAACATATAACGATAGCGAGAAAATCTGTCTCACTAAACTACGAACTTTTTATTAACGCATGCCATGAATTTATGTGAAGCAGGACTGTATAGAAGGGAGGAAAAAATTAAAAATCGTATTAAAGATCATTACGTACAAAAATCCTGCAAATGTCCTTTAAAATGCTTTACAGAAAGAAAACGTGAAAGTCAAGTAGATATCCACAAACAATTCTGGCAGATGTCTGAAAATTAACGGAACATGTTTGTATCGAGTTGTATTGAAAAATACTCTAAAAAGAGGGAAACGACAAAAACAGACAATTCAAGTAGAAAGCATACGTTCTCATATTTTTTGCTTAATGAAAACAATGATAAATTTCCAGTTTGCAAAGTATTTCTATTAGCGACACTTGGATTTAATAAAGATAATGACAGGATATTAAAGAACTTTAGAAATAGAGATTCTAGTCTCCTTGAGCCAAAATCAGATCAGCTATATCGAGGTAATTCATCAAATCGATAGATCAGACATAACTGAACATATAAACTCTTCTGAACCCACAATATCACATTACCGGAGCGAACATGCATCATTTCTATAACGCATATGTTCAACGAATTCAAGAAAAGTTTAACGCAACGTTTCCTTATGAAGTGTATCGAAAGATTATTGAGGATATGAACATATCTCTCGGAAATCTAGGGCACAAAGAATGCTGTGATTGTGAACAATATCGTATACATACAGATTCAGATTTTCATTCCGATAAAAGTTCCAGTACCGAATGTGAAACTGGTAGCAAATATTTCAAACACAAAGAAAAGGCAAATAAGGCAAGAGAAGAATATAAAAGGGATTCATAACGACAAACGAGTTCTCAAGATCTAATTGTATCTGCAGATATGCAGAAGGTGAGCTTAATAAAATACCGTTTTGTGTTGTAGATACTTTTAAATTTAATTATTATTGTTGTAGGTCAACATGCTTCCGAGGCTCAAAGCATTTAAGGAAATAATATTTACACTCCTCGTATAATTGCCTTTATCGAAAGTTTTGTTCCGGTAGACAAAAAAAGTCGCTTCTAACCAGGGGCTGTGATCTGGCCCAAAGCTGTGGCGGGAAGGTCAATGCATCACATCATGTCAACGTTATATTCATTTTTACTTGCTAATCGAGATATCAAAAATATAGTTATTTGTCTGAACAATTACTAAAAATTGGACTACTCTTATATCCTTTATTGTATATATTATTAGAATGAAGTAGCTCTCGGAAATATAGAATTACCATTTTTCGAACCCGGTTACTTCTATATCGGATGATTAATCCAACCTAACCTAACCTAACCTTTTTTTTTTTCTGTTGAGAGGAAATGCTTGATGCACACCAGTAGCTTGTATCTATCACTACTGGTAGTGCAGGACTCACTCAATGATATTAGAGCATACCTGCTAAAACCTCTCCGATCTTCATCCATATCCCGGGACCGTTTATCACATTGCTTCAGGATATGGACTGCGTCTTTCCCTTTGTTTGTCGATTTTGTATCGAGCTGAGTTTCTTTTGGTGTTTATTAGTGATATTCACGTCGATTAAACGTAAATATCTACTTCGTTGTTCACGTTGGTGTTCACGTTTTGTTTATACCCTAATATAGTTGATGCCCAATTTTACGGTATTTTGTTTTAGTGATTTATACTCTGTGGATAAATTTCTATATGTTTCGTTTTACCGATGTTACGGTTTCTGGGTTCCAGTACTCGAACACGTTATGGATCTTTCCTGTATGTATCTGTACCGAAATATTGCTTTTCCACAATATTAAGGTACCCTCAGTCTCAGTACTCTATCGGTTCGTTGATATTTCCTGACTGTTTCGTTTTAACCATGTTGTTCTGGTTTCTGGGTTTCCAGTACTCCATCACGCTATGGATGTTTAGTGTGGTGTCTCGTTTTGTACCAAAATATTGTTTTTCCTAATATTATGGTATCTGTGTTTCAGTACTCAATCTGTTTGTCGATCTTTCTTGTGTGTTTCAGTAAGTTATCTATGATGGGATAGCTTACTCATCCGGAACATATGGTTCTCCATATCAGCCGCAATCTATCCGTCACCCTTTTGTCAGGAACATGTGACTGGGAGTCCCACATTCTATCCGGGGCCTGGGTGCCTGTTGGTCCGCGGGAGCATGTCTACTCCTACCCTTGACCCTGCTGGCAACAGGGCCATGAGCATCCCCCTATCCGCCTGCTGGGGACGCGCCTGGTTGCGGTTTTCTGGCTCCGCGCAAAAGAAGAGGCTCCTGCTTTCTAGGAACCTAACCTAACCTAACCTAACCTAACCTAACCTAACCTAACCTAACCTAACCTAACCTAACCTAACCTAACCTAACCTAACCTAACCTAACCTAACCTAACCTAACCAGGGGCTGTGATCTGGCCCAAAGCTGTGGTTGGGAGGTCAATGCATCACATCATGTCAACGTTATATTCATTTTTACTTGCTAATCGAGATATCAAAAATATAGTTATTTGTCTGAACAATTACTAAAAACTGGACTCTTATATCCTTTATTGTATACATTATTAGAATGAAGTAGCTCTCGGAAATAGAATTACCATTTTTCGAACCCGGTTATTTCTTATATCGGATGATTCCTTCCGCCATCAGACGGAATTATCACTGGAAAGAGAAAAAAGTATACGACTTCACAGAGTAAAAAGAAACAGTTCAGTGTTCTAATTTATACAAAGTAACAGTGATAGAAATAGAATTGCGAATTTTTTTTAGTAACAAATTATACTTCTAAAACGAAAATTTAAAATCTCCCCGAGCGTATTCATTCAAAAGATGTTGTTCGAATTAACTTTGAAAGAGGTTGGAGACATTTTGCATTCAAAACTGATTTTCTGAATGATGCAAAAGTTTCAAATGATGTTTTCCTTGCCAAGTTTACAAATGTTAACAAGACCCAATCAAGAGATTTTTTCAAGTGTTACTCTTGAGCGAAAACAAAATTCAATTAAAAATTATAGTTTCATATACCGAAAAACAGGAAAAATATTCCTGTTCCTGAAAATTCGTCAGAATGAATTTTCAATTAATTTAATTTAATAACAATAGTATATTCTTGTTAGCTTTGTTTTCTCATTTGTTTAAAATACTTAGGACATTTTGGTTTTAGTAATTCTACTTGTTGTCCTATCTTCAAAATCTCTTTCCGAGGATAAGCTACTGCTATTTTATAATATTATAAGGATATGTATTTCTACTTTTCGAAAAATAAACATAAATTCTAGTTCATTTCATGCCTTTATTTACAAACTGGTACCAAAAATAACAAAATATTAAATATCTCGAAACAGTCGTTTTCCACTTGGGATATATAATTTTAGGACGACAATTTAATGCAAGACGGGAAGTTGAAAAAACAAAACCGCCGTTCAAATTCACGCGAAGCCTCATGTAAACAGCGAGCTTATTCTTATTTTGAATGTCAAGTAGGAAGAATCTTATCAAAATTGGTACTCGTCTGCTTTGAAGGTTGATAAAGGGTTGTTTCTTCTCGACTGCAGAATTTTATCGATATCGATATTTTTCTATTTTAATGGCTGGCAAGAGGGGTAGGGTAGTTTTTTTGAAATCTTATATAGGTGGTTGTAAATCACAACATTCCTTAGTAAAATAATTTTGAAGGTAATGAACAGAAATTTTCACCACATTTATTCTGCTTCAATGTGGTTTATCGTCTCTTACGTACCACCTCATCAAGCAATCTCCCAAACTCTAGAATAACTATTTTCGTCCCATTTCAACTCATACGTAGATTAGATTCAAAACTCTCTTGGACAAAATTACAAAAAAGGATAAAAGCATGAATTAGATTTGTTCATAGTAGTATTAACAAGATTTGTACCGTTGCACAAATAATACTACAGATATTTTCTGATAAAATTAATGTAAACTTGAAATAAAAAATTATATTATTGGAATCGCATTATCTGCTTTAAAAATTGGACAAAATTAGATTTGTTCATATAAATTGTATTAACAAAATTTGTGCCGTTACACAAATAATACTATAGATATTTTCAGATTAAATTGATAAGAACTTGAAATAAAATTTTTTATTATTGAAACCGCAGTATCTGCTTTAAGAATTGAACAACATTAGACTTGTTCATATAAATAGTATAAGCAAAATTTATGCCGTTACACAAATAATACAATAGACATTTTCTGATAAAATTGATAAGAACTTGGAATAAACAATTTTATTATTATTATCGCAGTATCTGCTTTAAAAATTGGACAAAATTAGATTTATTCATATAAATAGTATTAACAAAATGTGTGCCGTTACACAAACAATACTATAGACATTTTCTGATAGAATTAATAAGAACTAGAAATAAACAATTTTTTTATCATTATCGCAGTATCTGCATCTGGTTGAGCAGGAAAAACCTGACAATGATTCTTGATGGAACACTGCAAACTCAAGGGCCATATGAACGATGGGACGTATAGATTATGTAAAGAAGCAGAAGAAATACCGATACATCTGCTAACTGATTGCGGGTTATACAAAACAATCAAGGACATTTTGCCAACTGGAGTCGGAAATAAACTTTTAAAAAGAGCTAAGACTCACCGTTGTAGTGTAAATCAGTTCTGTAAGAGACATGCAATAGTTCTTCAAGGACGCAGTAAACTTGCGACACCTGATCTGATATAATCTAACCATAGTATAATTATTAAATAAATGAAAAATCCTATGAACGTTTCAAATAGCTTCAGCATAAGATATTTTTCATTCCAATTTTCATCTTGATTATTTTGTTCAACAAAAAATTTAATTTTTCATAAAATTAAAATATATTGTTCTTTTCTTTATTATAATCTGCACCTTGAAATAATTTTAATTAAAAAAACAAAAGCATTTATTTTCTTATAAAATACTTTTAACTATGGTATACAAATTAATAAATGAAGCTCATAATCGTGGATTATAAATTATAGGACATATTCCTCTGAAAAGACTAAAATACCGCCAAAATTTTTAATTTTGAAGAACTGATTCCAATTTTACAACTAAAATAATAGGATACCTAATCCTAGTATATTTAAAACATTTTAACGAAATAAAAATTTCACTTGAATTTCCATTCAAATTAATTTAATTAAACCTAATTAAATAAATAAAAATTTAATAATACTTTTTATATCAATAAATAAGTCAGGACGTGCTTTATAAAGGTAATATAAAGTGCGTGCAACAAAATTTCATATCTTGCATTTTATGGACCCCATGAAGAACCGATTCTACTAGTGTTCACCCGTTGATATTCCGATTATGAAAATTGAGATATTTTTTAACTATTGGCATGGGACTAAAAATATCGTTAATTTGAGCTAAAAAAATTATCTATGAAACACACCGGAATATACAATATTTTCCTACTTTGTAGTTATAAATTTTAAATAAAATAGAAACAAAATTATAGAGCTACGAAGGATGTGATTCCGTTTGCAAATCCTACAGGATGTTATCCTATGTTAAAATATGAAAGTTTAAACTGATCGTAATTTGATTTATGGACAAAGAGTCATTCCTTTGATTGATAGATAAATCACTAGGAAATTCGGACAGGTTTCAACGAATTTGTTTAGCTAGATATCATCTCATTCCGAAAATAACTATAGATGAAGTTGAATTCAAATATTTAACGAATACGTTATCAAGTATTCAATAAACGTTGATTCGAGTGAGGTGTAATGGAGTAATTTTGTTTATTCCAGATTGAGATAACATGTTCGATTAAGGTAACAACGATTCAATTGAATGGATTCTTTAAGACTTACACACGGAATAAGAACGTACATTGTTTGTTTAGTGAAAGGATAATGTCTAAACAAAGTCCTGTTTGACAAACTCACATATTGTGACGAATTGAAATCAACGAGATGAACGCTCATTATGTCAAAGAGGATTCAATTACTTCATACAAAAGTGTGTATTATCAATGGTATACAATCTCATAATTTGGTCTCAAAATATATCATGATAATAATTATATACAATAAACGTTCATTTATGAATTCATGAATTGCATAATACAGACAATGTAAAATACTGATATGCTATACATAAACAAAACACATTATACTGAAGCATATATTTAAATGCTTGCATGTAAATACAAACGGTTCAATAAATATTGGAATTGTATTAAATTCATCTGATGATAATAAATGAATTACATGCTGAATTTTTTTGGGGGTGTTTTTCGAGGTTGAGGAAGGGGTTATATTGGGAAAAACTATTGGCACTCATTTTGGTTATTCTACTATGGTTATGACAACAAATTAAGGTAGATAGATAGATAGATCACTTTATTGCAATTACCATTAACATGATTTACAAAATTTTAAACTTATACCTAAACCTAACCTTAATACCAAGCTAGAATATAAAATGAATCACTGTTGAGTTAAGACAAAATATAATAGCTGTAATAGAAGCATTGATCATTTTCATAAAGGAAACATACCACGTGAATAAAAAATAGGAATTATAAGAGTATAAAATTGAAAATTTACTAAATATGTATCATAAGTTCTTATCACATTCATACTCTTTCACAGAATAATAAGCTTTACTGGCTAGTAATGTGAATATGGATTTCTTAAATAATTTTTGATTTGTTAAATCTTTTATGTTTGGTGGTAATTTGTTGAATATATGTATTGATTTATAAAATAAACTATTGGCATATGTAGAATTATAAGCATGGATAGGTCGAAGAAATTCTCTTTGCCTCGTTGGATAACTATGAACATCGTTATTTTTTAGAATATATTTTTTTATAAACCAAAAGCAGCAACGCATAGATGTACATTGACGGCACAGTTAAAATATTGTGGATTTTGAAAACCTCTCTACAAGAATTGGTATTGGACACGGTGCCAAGTTATGTTGTCTCAATTCACCGATTTTAGTAAAGTGGTCAAAAAGTTCATTTTTGGTTCAAATAATGGCCAATTACTCAGAAATGCCCATTTAAAAAACCTTGGCATTTTTTTTTCAACAACTGGCAATAATAACAAACATTTTCCACAAGGTTATAAAGTGTTCGCGTATTTCATTTAGCCTACTAAATTAACTAGACATCTCCAAGAAATTGCCTCGATAACTAGCCTTTGCACAAGGTGCAAATGTATAAGAATTACATGCTTTTCAATATACAACAACTCCGAAAAACGGTTCGTGCAATAAAAAACTCCAAAATTTGAGATGGCTGTAACTTGGAAACGCCTGACAATACACGATTCGAGCTGTGAGAGCTATCGTACATTGATATTTTCTCCACTAATATACAGTAGTGCCAAGGTGTGTTCATTCAGGCCCACCATATCGCTCTAGCTCCTAGACTATTAGCAAGGCTTGATACTACAAAAAAAATCACTTTGCTTTGGAATTACAGTGCTCGCATTCGAATCACGGTGAAAATTTTCTAGATATTGGATGTTGATATTGAATACTTTGCAGCTTCACAGATCGTTCCCTATTGTTGATAGCGGAGGTAGAAAAAATAAAATGAACAGTGGGGTCTGCTGAATCAAAAATTACATACTGTGTTCGGCGACCATTTCAGATTAATAACTTTTCCTTGTCTATCTTGATTATGTCAAGGCTGACTAAAATAAAGTAAAGGAATTATTGCGTTAGTGCTTCCGTAATTTCCTAAATATTGTTCAATTTGTTATAGGGAGAATGTTTATTATCATTGAATGAGGAAGATTGTCACGTCTTTTTAAAACGCGTTGAAAAAAGAATACAACTGTTCCTCAATATATTCTAGCAAATTTTCCTCAGCACTTTTTTTGTAAGTTCGCAAAAGCTTGCTGAACCATTTTAGAAAAGTAGAGAATAACAGAATTTGTAAGGTAAATGCAAAAATATTGGTTCTCTAGTGAATAAAATGTATTTCATGTTGTTTGTTTCACTTACTGAAGAGCTTACGTGAGTCCCCTATTTTCCATAAATAATTTGTGATATATCAGGATTACAAAGAACGGGAACGAATAAACAGTCAATCCTTCATTTATCGTGAATTCGAAGATATCTGCTATTCTGTTATAAAGAAGAAGAATTTATTTCACTTCTGAAGATCTCGTTATAAATTTGTTTCATCTCTTATTCAAATTCCATCATCTGAGATTCAACATCAATGAAAGATATGGGACACAATATTCTCCCCCTATTCGTTTTCTTATTTTAATAATTTAATATTTGAATATTTCCATATGTTCAAAGAGAAAACAAATATATCGATGCGTTTGACAAGTTATTGAGTTTGACTTCATAAATCCAGTCTGCACGACCCAAACTTATTGCATAAAATAAAATGTTCACAGCCTACCTTATTGTAGGTTGTTAGCAGTTGAGTTATACATGAATAGGTACTGAAGGTTGAGAATGTATAATATTTAGCCGCTATACGTAGTAAACTATAAAAGAGTTCACACTGTGGATACACTATGATACTATAAATAAGAAATAATCACCCTTATCCAATAAAAATACTCTTCAAGTACTGAGGACCTTTCAGCTATCAAGTAGCCATCATCAGAGTGAATTAAATCATGAATCAAAATGTGCCTGTTTAAATACTATTTGAAGATAATAATGGGAACAAGGAATTACACTCAGCTGAAGATATATGAGAATTTAATGAATTGCTTTTTCGTTTATAAATGTCCATCTTAATCTTAGTAATTTACATTTAAGCCGCTGAGAATTATACTAACAAAAGGAGATAGCAATAATAGTAGTAGGTTACTAATTCGTATATATAATAATACAATAAAGGTCCTAATATCGACCCTTGTGAAAGACATGTTGGCAATTCGAATAAGCTTTCAACGTCATGGCATAGAGTATAATTCCACGTCTTTTCACAACTGTATCTGTTTCTAACCATTCGCAATATATTTTCGGTCACTACAAATTAATGAGGCAAGTTAGTGATTTATGAATCACAGCTATTTGTAAATGTTAATAGGGTCTATCAAAACTAGTGACATTCAATGTTCAAATTAGTTGAAGGCAATATCGTTGATGGATTTACGTTAATGAATAATATGGTGAGTTCATGGTAATTTTACTTTAAAAATTTTCCCAAATGAAACGGTTGCATATTGAAACTCAAAGCTAGCAAGCTCGGTTAAAGACCCAACTAAATCTTAAAAACGACAATTCGAAGCGCTGGCCCTGTATCGCATCACTCAATCCTCTCACGTTTTATCTCCAGGAAGTTGCTTCTACAAAGTAAATTGTATGAATAACAGTACACCTGTAGCGTTTTTGTGTATATTAGTGAGATAAATTCGTAGTATTTGTCTAGGAAAGCAGACTAGTTAGTATAAATATAACGAGAACATCAATGGCAATTGGATTACTCATTTGTGTATCTTCTACGAAATACGCTAATATTATAAGGAATACGTTCACAGAAACAATCCGTATCAAACAAAAGTAAACGGTTAATCTTAGAATTCCTTCTACTCTCAAAATGACCGATGCAGTTCGGAAAAATAGTCTTATAATGAACTATTACATGAAACGTTGGACAGAGATTGAAAACCACACACCTCTAGATCAATCTGAATTTATAGATGCAGTAAAGTATTATTTAGAATGCTCCTATTTTCAATACGGTGAGTAATATTTTGGGTGAATATTCGCCACAGCTATGGGATCTCCTATTTCAGCTACTATTTATAACCTAGTTATGGAATGCTTAGAGGAATCTGTAATAAATACATTCGATTTCCAATTCATTTTCTTTAGACGGTATGTAGACGATTGCCTTATGTGTTTTTCCAATGATAAAATTCAATACGTGATAAATAAATTCAACAATTTACTTGTGAAATAGGAGTGAACAAAAACATAAATTTGTTAGATATGAACAGACATGATGCAGATGAAAAAATACTGGAGAAGTTTGGTCTCTTCACTTCAATTCTGTTACACCAACAAGTTATAAAAAAAAAGTTATGAACAGCCTTACAGATCGCACGGTTAAAATGTCCCATCATTAAAGGAAGAATAAACAAAATCTATAATGAACGTCATACATAAATAACATAAACGGTGATACAGATACTTTTATTACATCACCATACATTCCGAAGACCTCAGAGAAAATTAAGAAATGTTCAAAAAAGTATGATATAATGTTGCGCATCAACCTACTAACTGTGTTGGGAAATATTTGTCGAATCTAAAACCTTCAATACCTAAAGATAAACAAACCCACACAGTCTACAAATCAAATTGTTTACATTGCGATGAGACTTATACAGGATTGTTGTTGTATTTGTGGAACGATTTTGTAGAAATTTATGTAAAAGCCGCTTCAAAATAACTTAAAGTTACTGTAAAAGTTTTGAATCGATTCAATGTATACTTTGGAAGTTTTTTTTTTATTTTCAATGATGCAGAAAGAGGTGTATTCATTACACGATTTTCCCGAAAACAATAGGGTCGTCCAACGGTTTTCTGTTTCGAATATGATAGGACCTTTCGTTTTTGAGTTATTGTGATGACAAATTTCCTGTCGGACATCCAGACAAGCAAACCGATTTTCCATTTGCTTAAAATTCGATGACAAACACTATGGGGTTTTTAATGATTTTAGAAAAAGCTTGAATAAATATACTCTTCGGATTTTGAGAAGAGTATAATAAATAATGCGCGTCCATTTCATTTGTTTTCTAAATAATGCGTCTCAAAATAATAATTGTGCTAAGAACGGATACTATATCATAAAGAAGGAAAATGATGAACATTCAAATTAAACTCTGATTATACAAAATTATATGTACAAAGTTGACGGCTTTCCAAACCTCCCAGAGACTCATACGGCGATGTAGTTGATTGAAACCAGTCCAAAATGAGGAATTCATGGATTGAATTGAATATATCTACACCAACCTCAAAGTAATCGCATTGGAACAATTCCTTATTTCAGAATAAAACGAAGAAAATAATTTCATTTCCCACCATTCCGAAACACATCACATCGTAAAACATTAATTATCATGATGAAATTTCGAAGTAATTGTACAGAAACGATTCTCAATTCAAAAGTAATATCGAAATTTGATTACTTTCCACTACTTTGAAATCGGACACATCTCAAAATCGTAAAGTAATATTTGAATAACATTTAAAAGTGTTGATAAAGCCTCTCATATTTCTGAACAGCTGGGGCAAAAACCAACAAGCAATAAATGAATATTCATTTATTTCTGAATTTTTACATTTAAAAGTATATTGAACTTCGAATATTGCTGTATTGCACAAATATTTATTGGGTATCATTGAAATATTCTCCAATTTTCTTTTTAAATCGGAATTATATTTTGACAAGTAAGTTATGCGTATTTTACAAATCAATTCAACTTATCTGGTATCTGGTATCAAATAACTGAATATAGAGTGTTCCAAAATGAATAAAATAATCTACACCGATTTCTAACAATAAAATGAGAGGTTGGTGCAGACATGCAGATACACTGAACGGAGAACAAATAGAGTTCTAATATCAATTTTCAAAAGTCGAAATATCAGTATATTAATTTTTGATCAATCGTTACTCTAATTATTCATGTTATTTAATTGCTTCAAAATGCTCAGAATTGAAACAGAACCATATTGGTTTGTTTAATCACTATGATTCCAAGCTCTAGGGAAACCACACGCGGCAATCCCACTAAGTGATTGGGTCACGAGATTTAAAGGATAAATAAGTGAATAAAACAGTTGTATGTAATTGCTGCAACCAAAGGGTATTAATTAATACGGATGAACTTGATTAAATCAACACGTGTTTAAATGGTTTTAATTATCTACATCCTGCAACATTTCTTTCAATATAGATTTCAATCTTTATTTCGAATTAGTTACCGATTCTAGAAAAACAGAATGAACTCTTTGTTTATTCACTGATACTTACTGAACAACATATTCAGATTTCAAATCTTTATACCGATGTTATAGTTTGTACAGGGTGTCCCATTTTGGGTACTTTTGCGGGGTATCTCCTTTATTTTTAAAGATAGAGAGTTGCGGTTTTCGCGACACTGTGCTACTTTTTCGTGGAACTCAAGATGCCGTCAACAGAATTTTCATAGCCCTTTTAGTTTTTAAGATACAGGGCATTTCTGAAAATGTTGCATTTGGTGACCCCCCTCGTATCTCCGTTATCCTTCAACTTATTGAAAAGGTAAAATAACATTCTAATAGATTTTTTTCCGTAGAATGCAGTGGTGTAGATAACTTTTGTTACATATTTAGTGTTTTTGAGTTATAAAGCAAACTTATGTTTTTTTAAATGGAACATCCTGTATATTTATAGACTATAAAATTTGTCTTTTTTTTACCTTTTCAAAAATATATGATAGTATAAACTTTTTTTCAGAAACACGCAAATAATTGACAATTTTCAGAAATTAAATATTTTAATAATAGGCCATTGATATTGTTTATGACAAGAAACAGAAATAAACGTCAAATCTCTATCGCATTTAAGCTGTTTATTTCCGTTCTTTTGGTACCATTATTCAATAGATATTTATAAATTTTTTTTGAATAATGGCAGTTTACGAAAATTATGAGAAATATGCTATGATGGTATTTTTTATACAGAGTAATGAAAATTCTGAAGAAGCTTCGGAATTATATTTCCAAAGGTGAGTAAGCTATTATGGCTATGAAAATCTCTATTATCATTTTAATTTTTGCTTGTTAGATATCCAGAAAGAAGACAACCGTTTTTTGGGATATTTACCCGTTCAAAAGCAAATTTAGTTTAGCACGGATCATTTGTTCACCCGCGCCCTAAAACATACAACAAAGAGAACAGGGAAAGAAAAGAGATAGATACTTTAGGATATATAGAAGCAACACCTTCGTCCTCATGTAGAAAAATTGAGAAGGAAATTGGTGTGCCAAAAACTAACGCTCAGAGGATCTTGAAGAAATATAAGTATCATCCATACAAATTTAATATACTACAACATTTGCATCCTGGCGATGCTGCGCGCCGGGCACTGTTTTGCCAGTGGTATTTGCAACAAATCGATGCTAACGATTTATTTGGCAGACTTGTTATCTGGTCAGATGAATGCTTAATTTCGAGTGCTGGCATTTTCAATCGTCACAATACCAGGAACTGGCATAGCGTAAATCAGCATTTAATGTTTGAAAGGGCACAACAAGGACGCTTTGGAGTTGGGGTTTCATGTTTTATTTTAGGTAGACATATAGTTTATAGGATTTTTGAAGGAGGTCTTACAGCACGTAGATACCTAGAAATTCTTGAGGAAGTTATTCCAGAACTGCTCGAAAACATTCCATTAGCCCAGTATAATGCTGTTTACCTACAGCAAGATGGTGCCCCAAGTCATAACTCTAGGCTCTTAAGGGCCTTTCTTAATTATAACTTTTCTCAAAGATGGATAGGTACCAACGGACTTGTTAGATGGCCTCCACGATCACCAGATCTCTCAATTTTAGATTTTTTTTATGGGGCTATATAAAAAATGAAGTATATAAAACTAAATATGACGGCATTGCAGAACTTCGAGAGGCAATTCATTTAGCTTTTCGAAATCTGCGAATGAGAACAATGGTTCTTTTGAACGCTATTCAAAGAATCTCAAAGATGTGCCAATTTTGCATTAGAGAAAATGGTAGTCAATTTGAACATCACATTTAATTTTTTTTAATAATGTTATTTTTTTGTGTTTTTGTTATATTGTCACTTTACGCCACAAAACTGTTGTTACAAACTTACTGTTAGAAAAAAGATCTATGGGAATTTTTTTAAATAGATACCTATATACAAGGTATCCAATTATTTGTTAGTAATATGTAACTTGCACTTGTTTATTATTGTTATCCATAGCCTACTATTAAAATATGTATTTAATTCCTGAAAATTGTCAATTATTTGCGTGTTTCTGAAAAAAAGTTTATACTATCTTATATTTTTGAAAATGTAGAAAAAAGACAAATTTTATAGTCTATAAATATACAGGGTGTTCCATTTAAAAAAACATAAGTTTACTTTATAACTAAAAAACAGTAAATATGTAACAAAAGTTATCTACACCACTGCATTCTACGGAAAAAAATATATTAGTATGTTATTTTACCTTTTCGATAAGTTGAAGGATAACGGAGATACGAGGGGGGTCACAAAATGCAACATTTTCAGAAATGCCCTGTATCTTAAAAAGTAAAAGGGCTATGAAAATTCTGTTGACGGCATCTTGAGTTTCACGAAAAAGTAGCACAGTGTCGCGAAAACCGCAACTCTCTATCTTTAAAAATAAAGGAGATACCCCGCAAAAGTACCCAAAATGGGACACCCTGTACATAGCGTTGTCGCAACAATGCTTGTAGAATGGTTATTTCTTTCCCAATTGCCTTGTTTCAAACCCTCATATCAGTTACGTCCCAATTTCAAGCACAAACTGCAATTTACGCTGTGCAAATATAATCTGGTCTGGTAGAAAACTCGTTCTTGAAGTAAAGTAAGTAAATACATCATCGGGAATAGTTATTGGTTAAAGTTTGAAAGCCAGTGGTTGGTTTTGTATTCGATATTAATAAATCAATTTGAAATATTAACTCTAATAATAAAATTCTTTTCAAATCGGAGATACTATCTATGCTATAAATTCTTGACTCCAGAGAGCTAGGCTCAGGGTATGTTCATTTGTACATATTGAACATTCGATCAGCTATGTTCAGGCAACAAAAGTTTGATATCTTCTGAAGTGATGATCATTAATATAGCCTATAGAATAGAAATAAGATTTTCAATGGATCTAAAAATAACATGGAATCAAATGTACCTCGAAACCTCGAAAATTATCAGATGTATGAATCTGTACTTCGGCAACTTCTTTGTCAGTTTCAGTACCACTGGAGAAGAAAGAAAGATCAGCATGCTGTGTTGGTAAGGATTTCAATGCTCTTGGATAACACAAATCTGAATTTTTCTAAAAATAAAAATTAATTCGAAAGTCACTCACTATCCAGCTCAATGCACAACCACATTGAACTGATAAATATCACTTCACTGCTCTATACACTATAATTTCATCAAATATTGTACTTCAACTAATACAACAAAATTATTAACTTTTAACATTTCTACTAATGACTTATTTTCTATTCCGCCTGAGAAAGAATTTTGCTCACAACCAGTCATGCATGTCGTCATAAAACATAGACCTGAAGTTAACAGAAAATCGTGCAATATGGCATTCCAAATAAATCTGGCATTTTGATTCATGAGAACATATTTATTCTTCTGTTATTCATGTAAATACTGAGATATTCAATTCCATTTTATTTGTAATTTATTATGTAATTATTTTGAAGCTCATTAGAGAGGATTTCTCATAGAGTTATGCAAATTCCAGGATCTTTAGAGAAGATATACTTTTTTTTATTACATTCATTTTACTTTTAGGATAGTTAGATCCCTTTTATTCTACCTACTTCCTGAACTGAAGTCATCAGCAACGTTTGCAGCATGTACAACATTCAAAAATGTTACCGAAAACGGTAACTTTTGCACTTTACTTCTATTTTCATACTATTTATTCTAAGTTATTGTTATGATTCAGTTCAGTTGGTGCAGTTAAGCGAACGGAACATTTATCAGCATCTTTTAATGCATTAACTCTCTAAGAGAAAGTTCGTGGAAGTGTTTCAAACTGGAAGACATAATTTTCCAGCTGAATTTCCTTTTCCTTTTCAGAGTTTCTTTGTTCCATCGAAGTTGCACTCCTTAAAACTCAGACTCGTAAGCCATTAACAGAGATTAAATATTGACTATGGAAAACTAGAATTACGAACTGATTGATATTTTTATTCCCACAACTCGTATCATAGAAATTAACATAGAACAGCTCTATATCATGATGCGAAACATGGCTTTGATAATTAACTATACATACTTCACAAAACCTTAAAATTTTCTCATATCACTCTTCTACACTCCATCAATCCAAATATTTCTGCAATTTTTATTGGATTTTAATACACGACATTTCATGAATAGTCATCCATTATTCTGAATTACGTGGAAATACTTATGAACAAAACAGCTTTTGATAAAGATCGAAAATAAACCCCCGTATCGCTGATTGCTAATTTTGATTTAAGTACAAATTTCTTAAGAAATTATCAGCACAAAATGCAATATTAGCAATAATATCTGAAGGGTCATCAGCCCTTGACAACCATGGAAGATATTGTTAGAAGTGTTGCACTAAATTCATTTAAGAGTTATCTCACCAACAGACTACAATATGCGAAAATAGATGAAGTATCAAGCATCACGCAATATTTTGATATGGTGTTCATTTTTTCATATGGGATTATGGTATTTTATTGTTTTTCTGGTTATATCACACATATATTTACCCTGTCGAAGTGTACGAGGTTCTCATTTTTGAGTATGATGAAGTGACTTCAACGAAGTGTAAAGATGCAGTCTATTTTCTGGGTTTATTATGTGGTGTAGAGGTGTAAGTACTTGAAATGTCAGAATAAATTAAGGGTAAGATAGTCTCGATGCAATAACAATAATACATTATTAATATTTAGGGTTCCTTTAATAAATACTGCATCAACGAATAAATAGATGAGAATTGTGCGATGTCAAAACTTTATTCCAACTACTGCTGAGCGTTTTTGTAGTTAAAACTTTACAAATAATGACTATTTAGGTCATGCTCGTGGTCTGGAAACTTATTTCAAATAGCTTAATCCTTATGATGGTGTGAAATGATTATATCTTAGCTTCAAATTATCATTGTATCATTTGTATCCTTCAAATGATATGTAAGAAACTGAATAATGCTTCACAATTTTGTTTCAAAGAATATTTTTATTGAAAATCACAATCAAAATCAGGAGCTACTTGTTTTGTCAAATTAGAAGTAGATATAACTGAATCTTTAACATGTTACTATGTGAATAACTTGAAATAACACTACCATTCAGCCTTGGAGGGTATCTCTCGGGGAAACTGGATATCCAATGCTCTTCTCTATTTAAATAATTACATAGTTACTATTTTCTTCAAGCGTTTGGTGAACACTACAACTGTTTGTGAATTACATTTAAGGTTTGTAGTATTTTATATTATAAGTAAAGAGCACAAATTTGTTTGAACGCAATTTATTATATAATGATGCTTGAAACTTGCAATAGTATATGACACCCAATCAACTATCTGTAAGCAGAAGTTTGTAAAGACTCCAATAAAATCAGGAACGATATTTTGCATGTTTCCACTACCATGAGATGTGAGAGTTGAAAGCAGTTGAAGTGAAGATAGAACACAACCTGCTTTGGAATCAATCGAATATTATTCAATATATCTGATGTAGTCAGATAGTTGAAACCATACCCCAGTGATAATTGTTGATTTAATTACCAGCTATTTACAAAAAATTGTTAGGACATACATCTTCATAGAGTACATCTTAACGTCTTTTATTGACGGTTTCTAAATCATTTCCAATATATTTTGCGTTCCTACAATCATACATTTGACACGTAGAAGTGTCCGAAACCTATTTTGCTTACAAAAATGAGGGATTGATCATTACTATGATGTACATAGAAATTCATATATCATGAATTTATTTGACGCGTCTGGCTTGGAAATGAATATTGATTGGTAACATGAATTAACACAGATTCATGACCAAATCCAGCAATGTCAAAACAGCTATCAACTCTTAGCTAATTTCTTCACATCCTTATGTGATCTCAGTTAAAGTTGATAAATGTTTTCATGAGTTTTCTCCTTCCTGAATATATTCTGTGTACTTCAATATCCATCGAGGTGTTAGCCGGAGAGGTAGTTGTTTACGAATTATTATGGTTCACATGTTAGGGCGAATGAGTACAATCTAGGTGGATTGAGCAACGTTATATATTATGTCGTTATGTGTAACAGAATGATTTATTTAGTAAAATGAATTTCGCAATTAGAAATGGGTTCAACTCGAAAAACAACAGTCGTAGGTATTTATCCATCTCTAAAATGTAAATATTTATCGTGTAAATATACTGTTGGCATTGTTTCCTTTCAGAACGTTATTATTTTCCTAATTTATGAGCATTTGATATATTTATGACATGTTTCCAATTATTTAGGATTATCAGTAAATATTTAGGTTATATACTTGTACATCAACCTCATATCCGAATGAATGATACCAGGCACGGATTATCCAATACGCCAACTACGACTTGGCATAGGGCGTCTTCAGGGAGCGGCACCACGATCTTGGCAAAATTGGAACATTTTATTTTTTTCAAGTAAATTCAAAAATAATCCTTGCCAATTTTTACGAATGTTTTTTCCCAAAATCAAATATAATACATAAATGATAAGTATAGTAGGTATACACAAAAATTTGATAACCATTGCTGTAATATATTCTATATTGATAAATATAAAGCCTAATGTTACACAATACAATTATTTTTTCATATTTCACATATTTTTTTTGAACTGTTTCTATAATATTTTAATAGCTTTGATTTGAGAAAACTAGATGATGATTGGCTAGTAATCGATTTCCTTATTTCACTCGGCTTTAATGTATGGTAGAGTAAGAGCATTCATTTCCTTGAGTTGTTCGTGAATAATATCATGGAAAAATGGAAGTTAATATAATTAAAAACATTAGAAGTGTAATAAATACATGTTGAATTTTTTTTTTTAAATAAAAATGTTTACTATATTTTCTGTAGTCTTGAATTCCTTAAGCTGCAGAAGCATCTTGTTGGCTTGGGGGCGCCTGATATCGTGATTCGCACCTAAATTATACTATATACAGGGTGTTTCAAAAAAAGGTGACCCTGTTGCTAGGATTGGTAGAACACTGAAAAATAAGTGGGGTTTGCCTGGAAAAAAATTTCGTAACGGCATTCGTATTCAAGATACATGGTGTTGTAAAAAGAGGGCGCTAATTACACAGTTTGAACCAAGTAGTTTTGAACATAAACATTTTGCGGTTAGATTTTCTAATTCAAATTATAGGTGAAATTAAACATCATTCAATTTTTCACGAAAAAGGTACTCCTGGTAAAACGCGATATCGTGTACTGTTTTCGGGATATTTTGATTTGAAAATGATGATGTAATAACTGATGCTGGTATAAATTAAAACAATTACCAATTTATTAGAAACCAAAACCGATAACATTATTCTTATGCTAAAATTATTAATCAAACAAAGAATCACAAGAAGAGAATTAAAACAAATTTGAATATGAACATGAAATAATCAATCAGTTAGAGTAAGTGTTCAAAATGTCCTCAGTTTTCATGAATACACAATTCTATCCTTTTTTCTAAAGACTGCATTAATTTTTTTAACGGTTGAGGATCAACTATGAGGTCATCAGAGTGACGTTAAATTCTGTCTTGCAACTCTTGACGTGAATTTACCTCTGTAAAATAAACTTTTCCTCAACATGCGACTAGACTGTGTAGTCCAAAGAATTGAAATCGCATGATCGAATATTTCATGTTTTTATTCAAATTTATTTCAATTTTCTCCTTGTGATTCTTTGTTTGGTTGATAACTTTAGCATTGGAATAATGTTATTGTTCTCCGTTTTTATTAAATTGGTAATTGTTTCTTACTTTTTACCATCAGCATCAGTTATTACTCCATGATTTTCAAATCAAAATATCCCGAAAACGGTACACAATATCGAGTTTTACCAGGATAATTGTGTAAAATTGAATGATGAAAATACTTGAAGTGGGGTAAAAATGAAGTTTTGAGGGATATAAAACAAGTGAAGGAATGGTTAAATTTTTATAAGCTGTCTCGTAACATAGAAAAAAGTAAATATATTGCATTCTCATTCTCTTGCGTCAATCGTCCAGATTTTAATACAATAGAAATCACTAATTGTAAAGAACCAATACAAGAAGTAGAACACATCAAATATCTAGGTATAACCATTGACAGTTATTTAAAGTGGGACGAACATATGACAATTAAAATAAACAAACTGATCTATTAATTTTATATTTTGAGAGAAATATTACATCATCCATAAATAACTATCTATAAGGTTCTAATTGAATCTATAATCCGATATGGAATTATTTTCTGAGGTGGCTTATATGATAAGGATCTGAAACAATAAAATATTGCTCAAAACTATATGTTGAAAGTTATTGTTGAAAAACATAAACGACATCCCACAGAACAACTACATAATGAGACAATATTGAATGTACGATCACTCTATTTTCAAAATTTTTGTTCATTTCTTTTCCAAAAGCGCAATTTCCAAATTCGAATCTCACATATATATAATACCAGAAAAAATACCAACAAATACATTAAAATACCTGAAAGCACAAGTAACCGTCACCTAAGATTTCTAGACTCCACTGCTTCAAAAATTTACAACTTACTTCCAACATCGCTGAAACAAGTAAAGGACTATAACATTTTCTCAAGATTATCTAAACAATGCATATTTGAAAATAAAACTTAACGCAATACATGTTTTTTCCGTTTTTAAATAGTTCATAACTATAAACTAAACTTGAATTTAAAAATTATATCATTATACGTTACATAAATGTCGTGTAAATAAGGTATAAGCCATACAATTTATTGAAAAGTAACGCAGAAAAGTAGCTGGAATAATTCTAGCTACTTAGGCGTTACTTTTCCATAGTATTCTATGTGAACTATTATATATGCTTGTAGTTATATAATAATAATTGTTATAATCAAGATACATCATTTACAAATTGTATGGTTTATATCTTATTCACACGACATTTATGTAATAACGTATGATGATATAATTTTTAAATTCAAGTTTAGTTTATAGATATGAATTACTTGAAAATGGAAGAAATTCATTGAGTTTAGTTTTATTTTCAAATAATAAGATTCTTGACCCAGTATGAATTATATATAAAATTCTCGGGAAATAGGTCACAATAACACTTTGTTTTAAATATTCGTCTTTACGTACGTTTCGGTCTCACGACCATCATCAGAAGACTCACTATATCTAAAAAGGGGGTTTATTAACTAATTATAGCACAAGCGTCCAAATCGCACAATTTAACTTCAATCAAAAGAGCCCACGTCGTCGAAACGAACAGAACTACGAATAATCGAAATTGTATCGTCAGAATTAAAGTATAAAAAATTTTTTTTTGTAGTAAGAATCCGCTATTCAGTAATATTATTAAAATATATGAGTGCATATTGATTGGTATTCGCACAACAAATGAGAAGAACGAAGTTATTCGTCAAGTATCTACTTTCGAAACCAGATGTCTAGGATTTATGACTAGGTACTTAAGAAAGGTTTCAGACCTGTACTGGGAAATTACTATTACGAATTCTTCCTAAAAACATTTTCAACACTTATAAAGACGTATGTAAGAATTTGCAAGAGATTATTTAATCAAATTAGTATAAATATGACTTAGATTTTGTGTGCCTACCCTATGATTTACAGATTTGGGGTCCCGTTTTATGTGAATCATCTCCAGGATAGATCTTTTATAATAATTGGTTTCCTTAGTTAAGATATTAACATTTTTGTAATCAAATTGATGGTTATAATCAAAACAATGCTTAGCAAGGGCGGTGGAATTTTCTAAGTTGTTATTTCTTGTGCTATATTTATGGCCGTACATTCTTTTTTGTAAATATTGTTTAGAGATTCCAGTATAGGTTCCATCAATTATTTTCAAATATGTATTGTTTAGATAATTTTGAGAAGTTATATTCATAATTCAGAAAATTTAATTATATATCTCTTAATGTACTTACACGCAATTGTGGCCAATTAGGCAAAGAAACTTTAAACTGATCATAAATATTGAAGGCTGAACGGATTATTCACCAATATCACATCCACTGAATAATTACAGGGTGTCCAAAGATGAGGGATCTAGATAGTGAATGAGGAACATGGAAAATATCAATTTTCAGAAGTGACGTTACTTTAAATGGGACACCATGTATTTCACAAAATTTTTGAATCCTTCTTATAAGTTTGATATTCGATGTATTTAATTTCAAGAGTATAAGAGACTTGCGATAACCCGAATAAAAATACAGAGAAAGTCTTTCTTATTTTTCTTTCCATTGCGGATTAGGCAATACTCTGAGCCCTCCAAATTAGAGGCGTTATGTATAATAAAAAATAAGTCTACACATTTTTCGCATCATAAAAACTAATTTGACGGTAATAATAAGTCTTTCTAAATATAGAGTGAAGTTAAATCAGTTCAAATCGGAAAAACACCATTTCTTTCAACTTAATCTTCAAAAGGTGTTACATAAATGGAACGAGTCGTAACAGAAGCAGTTAACTTCAATACTTCCGGTTTGTGTAAATATGATATTATGCTGCGTAAAAGAAAGCACAACATATGAGAACGATTTGAAAGAAATAAATTGCTATCCAGGAGCACCCCATGAGGAAATCTAATTCAACACAACTAAAGTCTATAAAACACGTCGGATAAATGGTAATAAAGAAATGGGTGTGATAATCTACTGTATTTTAAAAGAATGAAAACGTCAGCTATCCCCTTTTCATGCAGGTTCGAATCAATCTTTAGGAACATGATCTTTCTCGCATGAGTAAAGCGCAACCTTTTTATTTTCACATCGAAATTGTATATTGGAAAATCCAATATAACACTCATGTATGTGATACAACTCTAGGGAAAGATAAGATATTTGTGGAATCGACGATATTCATTTCATTCCAATACTAAATTTAATCGTTGTGTCCAAGCTGGAACAATTTGATGAACAGTTATTAAAATGTACCTATACATGTGGCATACTCACAGAGTTTTAGTTACTTTTATTTACAGAATTTGTTTTATCTATGATGTGGAATCTGTTTGGGCTATCATTTTATTTACCCATATTTTACTGATATGTTTACCTAATAACTTGTTTCAATAACAATTTCAGAATCCTTATATACGAATACATGTATCACCTAATTGTCCTAAATAATCTATTAAGACGCAGTGAGCGCAGCGAACAATAACGTGAATGAATAAAACAAATTCAATATAAGATTTTGATTTTCACTTATTTAATTAAGACGGAGTGAGCTTAGCGAACAGTAGAATGAACAAATAAAATAAATAAAGGAATTTTATTTTCACTAATTTAATTAAGAGTGAACGATGTCATTCCTCTTTTCGGCTCAGTCACTCGCTCCATATTATACCTTATAGACCATTTAGGCATATGCGCAGCGTACTGACCGACCTCCCAGTATTTTATAACCTTTTGATAAAATTAGATGTTTTAATTTATTAACGCAGATATACAGGGTGTTTCAGAAAGACCTGCCGTAAATGCAAGGGATGGTAGATTTCTCAAAAATAATCAGATTTTTCACCTAAACTATGGTCCTATCTTCTTTCGTTTCGGAGATACAGACTTTAATTTTTTTTTAACGAAACTTTGCAGTAACTCCTGTGCAGCTACAGATATTTCGTTTCAGAGGACGTCAAATAAGATGGTTCAGCTAGTTTCAGATTATGCGGTAGAGGGCGCTGGGTGCGTGACTTTTCGGTGTTTCTATTAGCCTTAACTTTTTTGAGAATGATTTTTTTGCTTTCTTTGCACATTTTTCTGGTTAACAATCTTATTTCAAACAAATGACTCCTGTTGAGGGTCTTAAAATCTCACAGTTTTCGACAAAAACGCGTTTAAATGAACATACGCGATTTCGATAGTAAGTAAATTTGTTAATGAGTTTGTGTTATGTTCATTCAAACGCGTTTCTCCGGGAATTCTCACATTAAGGTGAATCTTCGTTAACATCATTAGAAAGGTTAGACAATTTCACATCATTTTGGTCCGAAGCTCATTGGCATACCGTCCTTGAAAGTGTTATAATTTAAATTGCTGTAGTTTCTAAACATCTCTTTCGATATCAGTAAACTTCAGTTCGTATGGAAGAGAAGGTACGTACTTTCAATTGTCGTATCTATTGGTACACGATAGTTCCTAAAGAAATTGCTAGAGGGCGTAATTTGTAATGATAACGGTTTTATTGATTTTATCCCAAAAACTCAAATCATACGGTATAGCTATGACATGATGATCGGAAATTGAATCAAATTCGCAAAAAAATCTGAAAACTGCTGATCGATATCTTTTTTTGTTACAAAGTTCTAGAGAAACGCGTTTAAATGAACATACGCCATTTCGGTAGTAAGTAAATTTGCTAATGAGTTTTTGTTATGTTCATTTGAACGCGTTTCTTTCGAAAACGGTGAGATTTCGACACCCTCAACAAGAGTATATTATTTGTTCGAAATAAAATTGTAAACCAGAAAAATGTGCAAAGAAAACAAAAAAATCATTCTCAAAAAAGTTATGGCGAAAAGTAACGCCGAAAAGTTATGGTGTTTCTGATATTAAATCAATCCCATAATTAAAACTGCTCGTAAAAATTAAGTGTCAATATGTATATTATTATTCAATACCATTCAATTATCTTTCTTTATTAAAATTCATCTCCACGACAACCTGCCTCCGCTAGCCAAGATCCTAGATATCCTTCTCCCCTCGTTCACCCATACTTCTCTGCCATAGAACCTTTGTCATCGAATTATAATTAAGGGACGCCACAAAGTCGCGCACCCAGCCCCCTCTACTGCATAATCTGAAACTAACTAAACCATCTTATTCGGCATCCTCTGAAATCCCCGAGTACCAAATTTCAACGAAATATCTGTAGCTGCACAAGAGCTATAGCAAAATTTCGTTTAAAAAAAATTAAATTCAACGCCCTTATCTCCAAAACGAAAGAAGATAGGACCATAGTTATATAAATATGATTATTTCTGTGAATTCTACCGTTCCCCGCATTTACGGGAGATCTTTCTGAAACACCCTGTATACAGAATGTCCGGATAAGGGCATGGAGTGGCTGTATCTCAACAACGGTAAGGCCTAAAGGTTTGGGAACAAATCCTCATGAGTAAAGTGAGCAACAGGAGTGACTGTAAATTATTTTGAAGTTCTTAATTCAACCGCTAGGAGGGGTAGCCGCTATGAAGAAATTTTCAGCCGTTTTCTCTTGCTCACTTTATTTATGAGAATTTTTTCCTCAACCTCTAGGCCTTACCATTGTCGAGATACAGCCACTCCGTACCCTTATCCGGACAGCCTGTATAGTATACTAATGACTGACCTGATTGTTTTGCTTATACATTTTTATTCCTTCTAAATTATCTAGATATCTGTAATTACTGTGTTTCAAACATGTTAAACTTCATTTTCAGGAATAATGTGTATTGTTGGTTTGTTTTGGAGGTTCAAAAAAAGCTAGTAACTGAAGACACGTGTGTCTAGATCAAAGTAGATAAAGATAATGCTTCATTAATTTATACAGTTAATTGGAAGCAATTGCTATCGAATTACAATTATGTATATTTCAACATAATAAGAATGTGCCGAGTTAGAGATGTAGTACTATCTGGGTATATGTCTCTTTGTGTCACTTATTTGGATGATTTCTGAAACATACGTAAAAACTATTTATCTTCCACATGATTTAGTGAAATTAGGGTACAATATCTATTGAACAGTGTTGACTGTGGAATTCGGTGTTGAAATGTATGTTTTTGTTTATTATTTACTTCTAAAACTTATTAATCTATTACTGTTCAGGTTATGAGTTTTCCCCTTTTTTTGTAGTTTATTTGAATTTGTTTTCCTTTATCAGTCACTTTGAATGGACCTTTATATGGGGCTTCTGTTTTTTATCTAGCACCTTTTAAAAAATACCAGATCGTTTATATTGGAGTTGGAAGGATTCACTTTTTTATCGTAATACATTTTCCGTTTAACCTTGGCTCGTTCTAAGAAGGTTCGAGCTTTTTCGTGTGCTTCTTTCGAACGAATTTTAAGTTCAAATGATCGTCTGCGTTTGTGTTTTTGGAATTTTCTTCTTATGGCAGTGTCGGTATTTTTCCAAACACTAATTGATACGGGGGTGTACTTCAGTGTGTGTTGTGACGTTGTATGCAAATACATAGAATTAGAGAAATTCGTCCCAGTTTGAGTATGTCACATCGTTTATCAAATATTCATCCAACACTCTGTGATATCGTTCAATTACACCCAATGTTTCGTAAAGGAACGCAGTTGACGTCACTTGATTTATGTTGAAAATTTTATTCTAAAATTCGGTGTATTCAAAACATCGAAAACAGACGCTGGGTCTGTGTCTCTTTGTGCCACTTATTTGGCTATGTTGTACTACAGGTGTGACCTATATGCAGAATATGTTTGGCTAACGCTGATTTCTCAAAATTATTTTGATTCATGTAGGCAGAATGTTCTTTATACCAAGATAGCTCCTTCTAGTTAACACATATTGCATTTTGAGCACGATTCACAATCGATTTTGTAAATCCCGGATTTGTCAAAGTCGGAAATTTTAGTTAAGGTGTTGACTCATCTGTTTTTCAACTTGTTCTTATAGCTATAAGCGGGTTGTATTGCATATTTAGAAAAAAAATTATGAAACTTATTAATTACTGAAGAACACTCAGTGAAACATTTGAATCTTATTAAACTATTTGAAGATTATGTCTCTAACTGGGTCAATTGGTTACGTTCCATATTCCATTCTGTCTAGAAATCAATTTATTGATCAAAGATTTATTGTAATCAATGTTCATCGCTATTTGCTAAAGTTTGTCAACTTTGTTGTTATAATCTAGCTGGAGCAAAGGGACGTTCAATAATCTTGGAACAACAATATTGAATGGAACTATTTTATAATGATTAAATGAAATAATTTGAATTAGTTTTCTATATATGTTGAATTCCAAGTTATCTGTTTCTATTTCTACGGTGAATTTACGTAAATTAAATTGTGTTCATATGATATTTTGATGCTATCATATTAATAGAATAAAACGCTTATACTTTGTTTTTAGATCTCTTATATTTTAGAACACTTTTATGGCATTTATAGATTCGTCAACTACCCTGCCATCTTCAGTACGACACACAGGTATGAATAAATAGAGGGGATCTTAACCAACAAATGAGGATGAAGTTAGAATATGGAGAAAAACAAGAACGGAATTATATACTTGAACTGAGAAAATTATAATGCGGGGATATGAAAAAATGGTACAAGTGTACAAGTAAGCGGATTACAAGAAAACGTATTATGTTATCAAGTCAAAAAGTCGTTATTTTTAATACCTTCAAATATCTTTTATCCCTAGGCTATTTAATTTTGAACATTTATTCTGAAAATACGAAATATTAGCTTCTTATTTTGTTTCTAAAATATGGTTAGAAAAGAAAGAAGCTGTCTGGAAGATCTGTAATGTTCCTTATATCTAGTTCCTATATCACCAATTGATATCTCAATGCAAAAGCTATCAGTATTATATTCTGAACATTCTAATTCATAAACTCTAGGCTTATGAAACTCATTCATTTTATGTTTAGCATTGAACAAATTATGAATTTATTTATGTTGAGGTTTGGAGCTAACTTTCAGATTATATTCCAACAAAATGTCTGTAATTTTCCCAGTTATAGAAACAAAATATGTTAGGAAAACATATTTTGACAATGAATTAGAAGTGTGATAAGCTTTTACATCAGGAGATCGAGTCGTAATATAGGAACTAGATACAAGGAAAATTCAAGATTTTTTTGACCTAATAGACAAACCTTCCCAAAATTAGGAGGAGTTAATATTTTGCGTTTTCAAAGTGAAGGTATTGAACTAAACACCCTAGAATCAATAAAATAACGATAGTAACATTCTTAATGATCAATTAGATCGTATTATAGCCTGCTTGTCCATGTAAGGTAATATTTTCCTGGTAATCCGCTTACCTGTACCACTTTGTCAAAACCCAACATTATAATCTTCCCAATTTGAAGCTTTGTATTTCCTAATATTCTTACTACTTCCCCATTTGTTGGTTTCATCTCATTTTGATGATTTATAACTTAGAATGTTTATTTATAGTTTTGTATCGTTTTGAGGATGACAGATGACACGCTAGTTGTCGAAACTATAGTTCAAATAATAGTATTCTATGATATAACTGAACACAAAGTAACAGCTTTTTAAAATCAGTTTAAAACCAGAAAATAATTACTCCTCATTGGCAACGCTGTAACTATGATTCAAAACTTGGTACCACTTGTAAGGCAACACCGCTTCGGAATAGCTACGACAAATACGGAAGCTGTCAAATTGCGTAGTACAGAACAAAGTCCCCATTTATAAAAGGTGTGTGGCGTTGTCGCCTTCTGAACAAATGATGCAATGGAATGTAATAGTTCTATATTTAAAAATTCAAATATTCTATAATTCGATTGTATATTCCAGGTTACCATAAATTATGGAATACTTTTTTAAAGAAAACGTCATTTCAACAGTATTGCTTCTAATATAACCAATGATTAATGCTATAGTAATTACAAATCTCAATCCGGCACACAGAACAACTAATCCGGCAACATCACATTCCATACGGCCATACTTGTAATATACAGCGGTCTGAGTGGCCCGAAATTTTGGCAATGTCTGATCGTGTTTAAATGTAAACAATTCTGTCTCCCTAGGATAATAGGTCTATAAGTTCAACACACTTCCAAAATGTCAAAATGAGAATAATTTCAATGGTATTATGAATCAAACAAATTCAGTTGAGAAAAACATACTCTATACTACTATGTTATTAATGAATAACTGTCATTCGATATCAATTCTTCTGATCGAGGTCGAATATTTCTGTCAGGGACTGTATTTTTGACGTATTGGAAATATAAAATATTTGTCGATGAAATATAGGAAAATTAGGTAATGTTTTAATTCCTCCATTGACAAATCTTTGTTGCGGAATGTCTCAATTTTCATTGGATATTTCTGGGTCGTGCTATTTCCAGAGCTTTATATTTCTAGCGAAAAACCAACGCAGGCTTAGTATCGTTACGCATTAGTAAGTAGGATTCAATCATAATAAACATGAAACTCATTGATCCCTGAGAAGGGCGAGTCGTGAGGAACTTCCTGATTAACCAGCAGATCCCATGTATATTCAATCAGTCTTTTTGATGAAATGTCTTTCAAAGAAAGTTCATCTGAAAGAAATATCTTGGTCGAAGAAGGTTTGAGGGGAGATTCTAATATCCAGCATTAAACTTACTTCCCGCAAAATAGAATTCAGTTATTAGTATAATAAAAAATTGCTATTTAATAGTGATGATGATGATGAGCTGAGTTTTCCATTATACGTATAAAGATAAATCAAACACTGAAAGAGTAACAAAATCGTGTAGGAGTTTTGTAAACAAAGTGCATAATTATGCATTTTTGATACATTTTGAGTACATTGCTACACTATTGGTCATAGAAAAAAAATTGCCTCTGATCAATTGATCGCGTGACTTCCCTCACTTTTGTTAACGAACTAGCTTTCAAACACTCATGCGGATCAAATATGTATCACTCGGAACATTAAATATAAGTATCGGAAAATAAAGCTGAAAAAAAATTTTTAAAGACAAGCTTTCATTTCAAAGTGTATTAAAATGGAATGAAAAATCATCATCTATAACCCCAAATACTCAAATCTTGATAGAATCGGACCATAATCACGAAAACTCGTTGTCCATTTGAGCCTCCATATTGAATTTTTGAATTTTGACTAAGAAATCATGATCTCCGATCCCAAAAACCCACACATACTAATTCTGAAATTAATTGAAAAATAATCACCTTACTCGTCCGCTTTATTCAATTTGTTAATTTTCACTAAAATATCATGATCTCCTACCCCAAAAACCCCCATATTCCAATTATGAGTCGGATTATAATCAAAAAACTCGTACGTCATGTTAGCTGCCATCTCAAACTTTTGATGTTTGACAAAAAAATCATGATCTCCGACCCCAAAAACCATTATTCAAATTTTAAATAGAATCGGGCCATATTCATCAAACTCGTTAGTCATCTTGGATGTTTCTCTTACAAAAAATATGCCATAATACATGGTCACTCAAATAATGAACACCTGCCAAGTTTCAAGTTAAGCGGATGACTAGAAGTGGGTCAAAATTTACTTGAAAAATTTCACAAAAACTTAAAAATAGATGAATCGATATATGAAAAATAGGGTCAGGATCAATTGTTGTGGTCTGTCCAACGACAAGTTTCAAAGATATTCATCAAACCTCCGATTGTCGTCAATTCCAATAGGGGTGACGTCACTTGAATCTATAAATAATAACTTCGGACAATTCTGAGGGTTGAATACATGCGTGGGATTAATATTTATAGCTGGAAAAACACAATTGTTCTTCTGGTTCGATAAAATACTATGAATCCATTTGAAAAGATAGATGACAGACATACCATCGAAACGGGGCAACCGCATCCATAAACAATGCAGTTTCTATTTCCACCACTTTATAGCCATTTGCAAAATTTCAAATCCATACGACCAATAGGAACAGTGCAATCATATCCACATTTGATTATACAAGCGCACGCAAACACACACACACACACATACACGTTTGCACACTCGTTCTCGTTTAAGAATTCCGTGAATAATATTTCTTTATTAATAAACTATAAAATTTTCACACTGTGGATAAACTATAAGACTATCAATAAGAAAAAATTACCCTTATCCACTAAACATACAGTTAAAGTACTGAGGACCTTTCAGTTACCACGTTAGCTATCATCAGATTAAACTCTGATAATGACTACTTGCTAGCTGAAAGATCCCCAGTACCTGAGCAGTATTCTTAGTAGATACGGGTGATTATTCTTATTAATTGTACGAGGCGGTCCCTTGGAAGGGATCAAGGCATCGTAGTCAAAAACAGCTTCTAGGTGGGCTGAAATATACATCTAGTGGTGACAGCTTTGAAGAACCTTTACGGTACACGGATCAACTAAGATCTCTGATACCCGAACAGGTTCCAATAAACAATTCTCTCAATTCACATAACACGTTCATGAGGTATTAACGCTACCTGAAATAATACCCAGTCGACTGTTACAAGTACAAGTACTGGATCAGCCAGCGGTGATATAGGTTTTCAAACCTATTCACTTGCCTGGAACAATTATATCTGGAGTAATTTCAGATTTATAAAACATATGCTCGCCGTACTGTTACATAAAATCTCTTTAATCAATATAATTCGTAAAAAATAAGCGGTCTGGTATTATTATTATTATTATTATTTACTGTTGCAGTGAAATGGTGAATGCGCCAGAAAAATTCCACATATAAACGATATATTATTAGTTATTAGTTCCAGGGAACTAATTGATTAACATTACTTGGCGTTTTCCTCTCCAGTTGTTGAATTCAGCAAATTCTTCTCCATTAAATCTTAAGGCTTGCTTGGTAATAAACGCTGAGCTGCTTTTAGACCTTCTTCAGAAATTTCTGGAAAAATAGTAGGAATAAATTAAATTTCTTCCTTTTAAGATAGCTTTCCAACCAGAAATAACAAGCAATGAGCAATCACTGAAGCCAGAGGAGCGAGACAGATATATTGATGCAATTAATGGAGATCTGGCGAAGGTCTTGAAATGGGGATCTGATAATCCAATAGAGTTTATTGCAACTAAAACTCAAGCTTGCGCCTTCTCCATGGAAGCGAATCTCACAATCCTTGATATGAGGATGTCAGGTGTAATTGTTCCATATCCATGCTTGGGATCATCAACAACAGAACCCTCTTAGGGGATAATCATGTGAGGTCCATTGCGAAAACCGCTTCACATAAACTTAGTTTTCTATTCCGTGCCAAGAGCTACTTTACATGCCAGCTGCTCCTTTCAATGTACAAAGCACAGATTCGATCTGTCTTGGAGTATTGTTCTCATGTTAGCAGTTCGGCTCCCAAACATACGCTGAGACTCTTGAATTCTATCCAAAAGAGAGCTATTCGTCTGATTGATGATGTCAAACTTACGAATTCATTGACCTCTCTAGAACATAGTAGGAAGGTGGGCGATCTCTCCTTTTCCTATATGTATTTCCATGGTCGGTGTTCATCCAAAATCTCGTCTATTGTTCACCACGAAATATTCCCGATAGGAAGACTAGACGAGCTCAAGCTTGACCCTTTCATTGTAGAGCTCGAGACCTGCCAAACTTCTTCCTACCAGACTTAATTTTTCTATCGAACAGCTGAGTCTTGGAACTCTTCACCTGGTGAGGTCTTTCCTATGCCTATAACCTCGAAACTTTCAAGAAAAATTCGAATACATATCTCCTCTCCCAACATTCAACCGCTGGTTCACACGATGTTCTTCGAATATTATAGATTTCCATCTCGTTTAGTCAAAGTATAAAGAAAAAAAAATTAGCATCAACAATCAGAAAATATCTTAATTAATCACATTAGGGCACAACTTCCCCTTCTATTCACATAGTAGACTTGGAAACTATTCGCAAAGCTATAAATCATATTGCTGGTTTCAATACAAATACTGGATTATATCAGTGGCGGCTCCTCGAAGGAGGCTAAGGAGGCTCAGCCTCCTCACCAATTCATCTTAATGATCATTCTCCATTTCATTTCCTGTTTCTCTGATAATTTTTAAAATTTTACAATTAATTCCCCGTTCTCAGTAGTTATTTTTAATCTGGCAACAGTGCCCTGAGGCTAGACTCTTTATATATCTCAAACGCTGAGCATGTGTTGTTCAACTTAGTTGCCGTTTTTCCGACCAGTCCGAACGCCAACTGGGTAAATCAGCGAAAATGGCAACACCCTCTGGAGGCTAGCCTGCGGCAGCCGCTAGCAATCTATGACATACGAGACGTGCGTTCTGCCGACTGCTGAGTAGGTCAGTCAGTGCTTGTTTATGTGTTGTCACGCCACGCGAAGTAAGGTTAGATTGTTGTCTGTTGTAAATTTAAAATGAGTGTTAGTGAGTTAGTTGCTGCCTTTTAGAAAATCCATTTAGTGAATTAACATATGATAAAAGTGTTTCTTTTGAATAAACGGCCTTTACCGGATTTGAAAGGATTAGTAATGTCAGGTAACCATCAAAATCGATCATTGTTAATACTAATAGTAACATTGACAAGACGAAGTTTAAAAAAAAATCATTGATTTCCCAGTAATGCTCCAACTCGATGGAATTTTACATCACGTGCAGTATTTACCATCCATAAAAATAAAGACAAATTAATTGAAACATTTGATTTTGTAATAAACAGTGATGACTTTTCAACAGATCAGGTTTCATTAAATGCTGCTGTTGGTTCAAAATCTTATTTAGAAAATGAAGAATTTATGTTTTTTCTTGATAATTTTAAATTAATATTTGAACAAACTGATCTTATTTTTCAAATTTTACAACATAGATTCACTGATATAATTTATGCAAGAGATCGTTTGAAACATCTCATTGGAAAAATGTCAAGTTTCCGTAATACAGAATTTCATTTTAATATTTTATTTGAATATTTTTCAACTGATGCCTCCCGCGATAAGGAGGAAAACATATAATTTGGTAGACGAGAAACTACATTATAAACAACTTTTTAATGAAATTTTAGATACTATTAAAGGTCAAATTGAGATTCGATTTTCCGATTTACATGAATTGAAGTTTTTTGACTTGACGAATAGAAGATTTTTCGAATCTTTTTCAAAAGAGATCCCCAATACACTTAAGATAACTTAGTTCTAAAATATAAATTTTTTGATAAAATAGCACTGCACAATGAATTATGCGTTATATACTCGGATAAAGATATTTTAGGCCAGTATGACAGTCACGCCGATATGATAAAATATATGATAGACAATGATTTGCAAAAAGTTTTACCTCAGTTTTATAAACTAATTTAGTTTGACAGTCACTATTCCTGTCACGTCGGCATCGGTGGAGAGATCATTTTCTACTCTCAAACGAATTAAAACTTACATGCCAAATACAATGGGCCAAAATCGTTTATACAATGTTAGTTTAATATTTATTGAAAAAGATTTAGTAAAACACTTAAAACAAAATGATACATTTTTTGATAATATTATTGATCATTTTTCGCAAACTAAAGACCATAGAATTCCGTTAATATATAAAAAAAGTTAATAAAATTAATAAAAAAAAGCAAAATATGGAAAATTCCAAAAAAAAGAAAAATATTAGAAATCAAAAAAAAATAAAAGACAAGAAACGAACAAAAAATTTTTTTGCCAAGAAAAACTCTATACCTCCACGTTGATTCTTGCTGGGTAACAATTAATTTTGTCACTGAAGTAGCTGGTACGGTCGCTGTGCAAAGGTTAAAAGGCTGTGAATAGAGTATATTTTTACAAAAACGTTTTATGTCCAGCCTCCTCTCTCAAAAATTCACGAGCCGCCACTGGATTATGATAATCGGTAAGAAGAGGCCCTCTCTCGGAGTATAAAGACGGAACTTGCTCCTCACATAGATAGAATATGTAAATTGAGTGAGAACAGGATAGAAAGGAGAAAGCGATTAACACTGCCTGAGAATGATACCATTGAAAAGTATCTTGAATATCTATTGTTCACCACGAGATATTCCCGATAATAGGAGTAGACGAGCTCAAGCTAGTCACTCCTTCATTGTCAAGCTCGAGACCTGCCAAACTTTTCCCTTTCAGACTTCCTCTTTCTATCGAACAGCTGAGTTTTGGAACTTTTTACCTAGTGAGGTCTTTCCTATGGCTATAACTTCCAAACCTTCAAGAAAAATTCGTATGCTCATCTCTTTTCTCAACATTCCACCGCTGGCTCACACGATGTTCTTCGAATATTATAGGTTTCCATCACGTGTAGTCAAAGTATAAAAAAAACTAGCATCAGCAACCAGATGTTAATCCATAGCTTTCGCAGATTCACCTAGTTTTAGAAGGAACCTTCTATGTGACGTTTAAATGTTATTTTCTTCTCATAAAATTCGACTAACTTGGACTTGTGATTGTGAATAAAACGATTGTATTACATTCGTGTTTTAGTCGCTTTTTAAGCTGCGATTTCGCGTTTAAGCATCTAAGCGGCGATAAAACGCTGTTTAAAATACTCTTGCAATAAATAACTATTATTTCATACCGTTTACTGGAATAACGAATTTTTATCTGTAGTGTAACTCTATATTGTATCTCGTTGCCAATTGGCATCATAACATAATTATGCGAATCAAAATTATGAATACATGAGTTTTTCAATCAATCGCATGATAATTCGCAATGGCACACATTAGAGAACACACTACTTGAACCTAACTACTTGTAGTGATAGAATTTCGAACCACACTCTATATTGTATCTCGTTGCCAATTGGCATCATAACATAATTATGCGAATCAAAATTATGAATACATGAGTTTTTCAATCAATCGCATGATAATTCGCAATGGCACACATTAGAGAACACACTACTTGAACCTAACTACTTGTAGTGATAGAATTTCGAACCACACATTCAGTGGCTGTCGTAGCACTTGTAGGGAATCAGCTGATTGCTTCATTCGTGAATTCACATCGACCTGTTTGGATGTTGGCCAGGTTAGTGATTTTTCCAATATAATAATTCTGCACGTACTACCCAGTATGTACTCTGTATGTACAAAATATAACCAAAAATAGTTATGTGTCCATTTAGCATCAAAATGTATAAGGCGCTCACATGTATATTGATTGCTTCTTGTTTTTTTACAAATACAGATGAGTTCTTTTCGCCTTTTTGGAATATTTAAAAAAAATCGCTAAAAAGAGTACATAGTGCCGATATACCTTCCGGCAGTGAAAATTATGATATCAGTTCTGATGACGAGCTACAGATGCTGAAGATCCCGATTTCCAATGCACTAATACCGAAGAGGGTGATCTCGAGAGTGATGATGAAGATGGTGATTCTGAAAACGTCCAGCTCCAGTAGCACCTGCTCCTAATATTGATGTAGGAACTGACTAGCTTGGTCGTTTGCCAGAATGGAGAACCAATAAGGAACGATATAAATTTCCAAATTATAGATGACCATCTCGGGTGATGTGCATTAACTGTAATGTAATTTTATTGTTCCATAAACATTCCAATTGTTTTCTAAAATATCATACATTCTGATGGAAGCATAAAGATGCCAATTGGCATCAATTTTTTTACCCCTGATGACACATCTAATATGTCATTTAATGTTTATATATCTTTTTATAGAAAATAAAATGTAAAAACAAAGTCGCTATTGAATAGTCGCTAATACTGACAGCTACATTGAAAAATTGAATTTTGAAAATGAATTAATATAACAAAAGAAATTAATATTTTCCAAAAAATAATTTTGTGAAGCAACAGTTAAGAGAAAAGTGAACTAGGCCCTAGAGGCTGGAGTTTATAACCGTTATATTAGATCCATACTTTTTGTGAAAAGAACGGATTCAAAGATGATTCCAATCCAACTATATATTAACGACTGATTATAAAATACATTCAATTGATTAAATTAATATGTTTAACGAATAAACTGCTGATCAAAGCTACCTAAAGTTCATACAGTTCAGTTCAGATATCAACTGTTCTTTCGCGTTATTTCAACCAGTTTTTAAGTCTGAATTTTAATTCTATTGGACAATCATCAAATATATTAAAGTGGATCTATTGTACTAGTAATACTGCTAGGAAGATTGTATGTTTTTCCCAAAAACAAGTTCATACGGCGGATATTCACTTTCCGTATGCACCGTGTTATTATAATAGAAACACCAATAAGGTAACCATGAACTTCAACCTTCTAGTGTTCCGAAAAATATATTCCTATATACGCAGCTAATTGTTTATGTGGGTTTTCGACCTAAAGTTTTATAGTGATATGCTGTAGAATTTAATTTTTCTATTTTCAATAGTTCAAAAATATCCTTTAAAACAGCTAACGTAAACTCTGTACCACGGTTACTAACTATTGATTGTGAGATATCATATCGCATAAAAAAATTAACAACAAAAGCGTTTGCAACTGTTACTGTTTCTTTATTCATTAAGGGATAACATTCAATAAATTTACTTAGCTCACATTGTATTGTAAGAATATATTTGTTATCCTCTTTATCTGGCTCTTATGACCCAACCAAGTCTAAAAATTTTTTCTCAAAAGCTGATTTCGCAGTTGTGGTGATCATCCTGGCAGGATCGCCGTGTGATCTAGAACCTAGCGGCTGCTATAACCCTTATATTAGATTCATACTTGAATACTTATCGTGGAAAGAACGGATTGAAAGATGATTTCTATTCAACTATATATAAACAACTGTTTAGTTAAATTAATATGTTAAACAAATAAACTGCTAATCTAAGCTACCTAAAAGCTCATTCAGTTCAGTTCAGAGTTCCCAGCAGTTCAATTACAAAACCCATTGATTATAATACTTACCTTTGATCTATTTAATATGCTTATTCTAAGCTGCTTATACTACAACGGAAAATCAGTGAGAACTCATACCTTACATTTTTGTTTCATAGATGTTTTGAAAAATTGACATCTTTGATGAACTAATACTGAGTTCGGCTGTTACACTTTATTCGGGATGGATTTTGAATTAAAATCACTATACATTCAAAGGAACGTTGTAATCGGTGCGATAATTGAAACGATATGGTATCTCTGATGCGAAGTTCTCTCTCGCACATGTGTTGCTTAAGGTTCAGGTGTCAGATTGTATAGGTAGAAAATAAAATTTGATGTGGCAATACATTCTGGAATTTTTAAAGAAGAAAATGAATAACGAATTTAGTATGAACAACTTGAAAATATAAAAACTGAGATTTAACTAATGTGAATGACAAGGAATATACAATTTGGTATTTTAACTATTAATTGCTGAAGGTGGTGGTTCAACTATGTAAACTGTGACGAACCACCTGGATGATCAATACGAATTTGATGAGGAGGTTCAGATATCCTGATTTAGTAATCACCAACTGTCGTGTCTCACCGTGAACATTGCATATGCCTGAACAACTGTCCGATCTGATTCTCCACTGGCTATGAGAATTATTCCCCGACAATTCAGCACTATAGATTCATCCATCATACAGCTTCCTAGGGAACAAAGTATGATTACCGACCCAGGTAACAATCTATATCATTTGGTACCGTAAACTGCCGTTGGACATTTACATTCTATAATTTTGGATTGAATACTTCAGCAAGTTGATTCAAACTTCTTGAATGCACTCTTAATATGTATAAGTTCCGTCATCTAAGTTTCATTCTAAAGAAATTGAATTCAAACTTTTGTAAAACGCTAGTGAAGAATGGAACGATTTATTCATTATGCAATTAACTCAGTCCACTGTAATGCGTTTCATTACTTACGCGATGTTGGAAGCTGAATTCATTGTTGGCATCACCAGCTCTCGATTATGAATGAACGTTCAAAACTTTGATATCGTTGAAAAAAAGATTTCAAAGTTAAATTGATCTACTGAATAATTCCAGAAATCTGAGGAATTCTGTTTTTAATTAACAGACAACATGTTCAGGAAACTTTCCTTTGATAAATTTGCAATGAATTATCTATACAATGATCGGAAGTATTCACTAGAAGCTTGACTATGTATATTTAGTATCCACGAAAGCAGGAAATGCAACGAATTTAAGAACTACACGATGCAAAAGATATTATTATTATTATAGATCATACTTTGGTACACAGATCACTTAGATTACATATATTTCTAGTATGTTCTAGTAACTATCCAGATTCACCTGATTCTAGCATATTTTTACTTTTATTTCCCCTACAAATTAATGATATTCAACTGATTCTTCTATATTTTCCATTTGTATTTTTTCTATTTAGTTTAGCTCAGTTCCAACTTCATTCATTAATGCATTAGATACATAAATATATTGAACATTGTCCTAAAATTATTAAAATCACAATCAATTATATATTAAAATACATTTACAATACAATATTTCACAATAAACATATAGGAAGAAAAGAAAAGAAAATCGTTATTATGTATTATTATTTCTAATAAATGAATTGAAATGTGTCATTTAAATATTCCATTCTAGAATAATAAGCTTCCTTCTTTAAGATTTTACTGACGGTTTTTAAAACAACGTTCATCTAAAGATTCAAACGATAATGGCAACTTATTATAAATCTGTATACAATGATATTGTGGGCTCTTTTCGAATAATTCAGTTTTGTGTAGAGGTATTTGAAGAGTGCTACTATATCTTGTTTTGTAGTTTCTATGTTCGCAGAGTTTTTTGACTTTATGAATATTCGTATGATCATATAATAGCGGTTGATATATGAGAATTGATGATACCGTCAGAATCTTATGTTCTATAAACATAAGTTTACAAGTGGTCTGAGAGCTTAGATGGAACATTCTTCGAATAGCTTTTTTTGCAAAATAAAAACGTTTGTGGGTCCGAGGAAACTCCCCACAGCTATGCCTTATGACAAGCCAGACTGTATGTGCGCAAAATAGTATATTATGAGAGTACCTATCACTGTTGACAACTTCTCTCAACTTTCCAATAACATAATTGCCAGTAGCCAATATTTTGCACAGGATATTTATGTGTTGTGACCATTCCAACTTTGAGTCTAGAGTGATACCCAAAATCTCGTACTATTCACCTGCTGTATTGAACTCTTCTTGAATTTGTTTAGGTAACTTCTATCATTGTTATGAGAAGCATAGAATTTCAAAAATACGGTTTTGTTAGAGTTCAGATGTAGTTTATTAATATTATAGTATTTATTTATTGACTGCATGCAATTGTTTGCAGATTCGATTAAAGCTTTTTCAGTGGGTTCGTACACTTCAACCGTTGTGTCATCAACAAAAAATATAGAGTTATCAGCTGCTCCTAATATCATTATTTTTCCACCTGTTTTTCCCATGAATTTATTTGTATTCACTGAATATTGTCGTAATTTCACATTTATCTGTATGTTACCTATAGCTTCTCTGTATACTTCGATTGCTACCATTTCTCTACAGGTGGTTTTGAATTCATTCGGGATAATTCAGGAGGAGATTCCTCGGTTGGTTTTAAGAAAAACATTTAATCAGAACAAGGACCGTAGAATGTTTTGTAAGGGAGCTACAGCCCTCTAAGGGCTGAACCCTGAAGATCGATTTTTATAAATATCTTCGTAACGTTTCAAGATAAAATTATGAAATTCAAAATGGTAAATAAGTATACGATTTCCCAATGACGTCTATGAACAGGAATAATTATCAGGAACGTCAGGAACTAGGGTGGTAGGGTAAAAAATGCTCCAAGTTTTCGTACGTAATTTTGCATATAATAATGATTCTTAACGCAGGTATAAATTATATGTAAATTTTTGGGAAACTAAATATTTCAAATATATTTTTGTCTTTAGGTACGTTTCGTACGTTTCACGACCATCATCAGAAACCGTCTGAAAACTAATTCACATCCAAGAAACTAGTTATACACAGCCTCTTTATCGCATAAATTTCAATTGAAAATGTCTACGTCTCAACTACGAACGAAACACGAATAATTGAAATTGTAACACATGAAGGTGAGAAATATATGGATATGTATTAGAACACCACTAAACAGTAATGTTCCTATAGTTGGAGACGTCATATCTCGAAGACAAGGCAAAACAGTCTGACAACAAAAATTCCTTTGCGCCAACTAGGTACAATGTTAAACGGATGTTTCAAAAATTTTACGACTATTCTAGAAAAGGTATTTGCTGTAGCAATATTACAAATTTGATGAATCAGCTTTCTACATATGCACAATTTTAAATATTTTAGAGAAGTGCGTGAACATTTGCGAGTGTATTAATTAATTAAATTTCTATACATTCTACTCAATGATTGTACATCGATTCTGTGATTCACAAACCACGTTTGATGTGAATCATCTCCAGGATAGATCTTTCATAATAATTCGTTTCTTTAGCTAGAAATTAACATTTATAAAAACGAACTGATGATTAAAATCGAAAGAATGTTCAGCAAGGGTGGTGTAGTTTACAAAGCTTTTGTTTTCAGTACTATACTATAGTATGATATACTTGGAGGCCATATAATCTTTTCCGTTGATATTGCTTAGACATTCCTATATAAGTCTCATCGCAATCTGAACAATTTAATTCATATACCGTGTGGGTTTATTTATCTTTGGGGATTAACGGTTTTAGATTTGAAAAATATTTATCAACACATTTCGTAGGTTTATGCACAACATGTATGTCATACTTTTTCAATTTATCTCAATTTTCTCTGAGATCCTTGAAATGTATGGAAATATTATAAAATTATCTTTATTAACGCTTATATTATTTATATATAATATACCTTTTTATATTTTATTTATTTATTGTTTCGTTAATGATGGGGATTGAAATCTTTTTTGTAGTCAATCATTTCTAGAGTATCAAGAACTTTTCTCAAATTCTTGGGACGGTTTTCTGGATGTGATAATTTTACAATATTTACCAAAACATTTAGTAGGAATATGCACAACATTTGTCATACTTTTTTAATATTTTATACTTCTATATAAGTAATATAAATATTCTTATATCATTTTAGATTTTATTTATTCTTTCGTTGATAATGGGGTTAGAAATCTTTCTTGTAACCATTCATTTCTACAGTATTAGAAACTATTTTGAAATTTTTGGAACGGTCTCTGGATGTGACAATTTTACGTGATCTGTGAGGGTATTTATGACTCATTCATAACACAAAGCTTGGTCTGTTTGATTTTGATTAAACTCAACCTTTCCGAGTGATATCGATTTGAAAATTATCTCACTTATTAAGAATGGCGCCAAAATATTGATTTCATGTTTTGTTTCAGTAACGCGATGATTTTTTGATATAAAATTCAGAATACGGACTGATATCATTAAATGCTATTTTTTTCAGTATTGACAAAATTAAATTTCCATAATAAGCGTGCCCAATACAGAGGGAGTATTCTTTTTTTCGTCATATCTTTTTATGACCCATATTTCATTCTGGATTATGACTCTTTGACTAAATTAACACAAGATTGGTACTCCTTGTGATCTGTACGTGGTGAAGAGAGGTTGCAAAATTTGAGGAAAACTATCAACGAGCTCTCAGACTCAGACATTGAACAGATGTTGATGGGAAATTGAAGAGTGTATCATATAAAGCATAATTCCTTCACCTTTACTTCCCAAAGTTCGCTTTTCTTCAGTCAGATACTGTTTATATATTGCAAATTTGTAATTTCCTTTCGTACTTCCAAGCGCCCTAGCTCAATCCTGTGCATATTGGATGAATAAATATGTATTCATAGAAGACACAAATTAAAATTGTTGAATTGAAATTCAGAACGAGCTGTAGTGAAGGATGATTCAATATTACAGTCAAACATTTTCTTTTTCGCATCTTCTTCTTTTTAATAATGCTAACTTATTATTTTAATGAGAATATACCATTAAGTCTCCCTGGTAGTTAATAATATTTAAAATGTTCAACTGCATATAACGTTCGCTTTAGGCTGCCTACGGGAATACGGTGATATGACAGCGGTATTAAAATTCTACTTTACAACTGTGCGTGAGTTTTTCCACCTTAGTAACGTGTTGGTTCTTAACTGATATTACGGAGTGAAACGGTGTTTCATATTTCCATTCATCGTTGAATTTGCATGTTAATTAACAAGTTGGTAGTAAAATCAGTGTAAACTGGTATTAAGTCATAAAGTTTAATATAAGCCTCTTACTCAATTACAGCATAGCCATTTGAACTTGTCTGTACTTAATGAAACATTAATGCAAAAAAGGTCTAATAAGTTCATCTTCTTTGTAAATTGCCGTAAAGTGATGGTGATTGGAAATTATTATTAATTAAGAATCTTTCCTTCGTTTCTATTCAAAATGTAACTGATATTGTGGAGCGTCGTTTGTATTCCTTTTCGATCTTTTGCTTGACAGAGCTGAAATTTAAGCCTTCTAGTGTTGCTGAATTTGAGAACAAAAACTCGTGTCACGCTTGATAATCATTTGTTCCAAAGCATATATTTTTTCGCGTAATGGTTAATTTTATTCAATCCAAATATGAAGAAATAAGTGGAAATGTTGAAAAATATCAAACCGAATAGTGACGTAGTTTCAAATGGCCAAATAGGTATTTGCAATTTATTCGTTATCGAAAATTGTGTTGCTTCATTTTGTAATTTTGACACATTCACCGTGGATATTATCTATAGGTGTTATAATATTATTCATTCTGAAAATTAAATATCGTATAGTGACTAATGAAAATAAATGAAATAACTCACCTACAGCTTTTGTTGAACTGTAGGCTCATATACTGATACGTTCGACTACTGGGCTGCCACACAACAGCTGTCAAGTTCACAACCTTCCTTAATTTGAGTCATGATTCTCGAATCTTCTATGATTTTTCTTAATTGACAATTTAATACACTTTGAGATATTTATCAGGGAAATAGATGCTGAAGGATCATCAACAGTAGAATCTGAGAAAATTGATTCACTTTTGAGATAATTTGTTTTTAATCAAATTTCTGTAAATTTACTGAGACCAACGTGATACTCAGGGTTAGTGACCTCCAGGTGGATTATGGGCATTTTAGATCATCATATTCGTGTTCAGCACCCTTGAGAACCCCGAGTAACAATTTTGAGATTATTTGTTTTCAATAAAATTTCTGTAAATTTCCTGAGACCGACGTGGTACCCAGGGCTACTGACTTCCAGGTGAATTATGGATATTTCTAATCATCATATTCGTGTTCAGCACCCTCGAAAACCTTCGAGTAACAATTTAGAGATAATTTGGTTTCAATAGAATAACACTCAAGGACAAATATATTGCATATTTTATTTTGGATCTTTATTTTTTATTTCTGCCACTTTGTGATTTATACTGCTAAACAGATTAAAAGACCTATTACATTCAATTGGGAAAAAACAACATAAACTCAATTAAAATTAACATTAATGTAAGTCAACATAATAGAAAAGTATTACTCAGTATGCCCTCTTCTACATCTAGCGATAGCCTGCATCCTCTTGGACATGCTGCACCTCAGATTTTTAACGGTTTTTTGTAAAATTCGATTCCGTTTTTCCTGTGGAGCAATCCTCAATTCTGCAATTAAGTTAGAAGCGTTTTTCTAGGATGTCCCATAATTATTTCACATGCGTTAGGATTGTATGATGACCACTGTATAGTCGGAAGAACTTTTTCTACAACCTCCCTTAATTTGAGTCGTGATCTTGAGTCTTTCTATGATTTTTCTCCATTGATAAATATAGTGTATTTTAATACACGTTGAGACATTTATCAGGAAAGAATATGCTGAAGGATCATCAACAGTTCCTATTCAAAGACCTATCAGTAGAATCTGGGAAAATTGATTCACGTTCGTAGGTAACATACACTCAAAGACGAATCTATTGCATATCTTATTTTAGATCTTTATTTTTCATTTCTTTCATTATTGTGATTTCTCTGCCAAGCAGAACAAAAACGAATAAGTATAACATCCTGATGTTGATTATAACTTATTGCATTTAATTGGGAAAGAATAACATCAACACAATAAAACATTAATGTAAATCAACATAATAGAAAAGTATTACTCAGTATGCCCTCTTCTACATCTAGCGATAGCCTGCATCCTCTTGGACATGCTGCACCTCAGATTTTTAACGGTTTTTTGTAAAATTCGATTCCGTTTTTCCTGTGGAGCAATCCTCAATTCTGCAATTAAGTTAGAAACGTTTTTCTAGGATGTCCCATAATTATTTCACATGCGTTAGCATTGTATGATGACCACTGTATAGTCGGAAGAACTTTTTCTACAACCTCCCTTAATTTGAGTCGTGATCTTGAGTCTTTCTATGATTTTTCTCCATTGATAAATATAGTGTATTTTAATACACGTTGAGACATTTATCAGGAAAGAATATGCTGAAGGATCATCAACAGTTCCTATTCAAAGACCTATCAGTAGAATCTGGGAAAATTGATTCACGTTCGTAGGTAACATACACTCAAAGACGAATCTATTGCATATCTTATTTTAGATCTTTATTTTTCATTTCTTTCATTATTGTGATTTCTCTGCCAAGCAGAACAAAAACGAATAAGTATAACATCCTGATGTTGATTATAACTTATTGCATTTAATTGGGAAAGAATAACATCAACACAATAAAACATTAATGTAAATCAACATAATAGAAAAGTATTACTCAGTATGCCCTCTTCTACATCTAGCGATAGCCTGCATCCTCTTGGACATGCTGCACCTCAGATTTTTAACGGTTTTTTGTAAAATTCGATTCCGTTTTTCCTGTGGAGCAATCCTCAATTCTGCAATTAAGTTAGAAGCGTTTTTCTAGGATGTCCCATAATTATTTCACATGCGTTAGGATTGTATGATGACCACTGTATAGTCGGAAGAACTTTTTCTACAACCTCCCTTAATTTGAGTCGTGATCTTGAGTCTTTCTATGATTTTTCTCCATTGATAAATATAGTGTATTTTAATACACGTTGAGACATTTATCAGGAAAGAATATGCTGAAGGATCATCAACAGTTCCTATTCAAAGACCTATCAGTAGAATCTGGGAAAATTGATTCACGTTCGTAGGTAACATACACTCAAAGACGAATCTATTGCATATCTTATTTTAGATCTTTATTTTTCATTTCTTTCATTATTGTGATTTCTCTGCCAAGCAGAACAAAAACGAATAAGTATAACATCCTGATGTTGATTATAACTTATTGCATTTAATTGGGAAAGAATAACATCAACACAATAAAACATTAATGTAAATCAACATAATAGAAAAGTATTACTCAGTATGCCCTCTTCTACATCTAGCGATAGCCTGCATCCTCTTGGACATGCTGCACCTCAGATTTTTAACGGTTTTTTGTAAAATTCGATTCCGTTTTTCCTGTGGAGCAATCCTCAATTCTGCAATTAAGTTAGAAGCGTTTTTCTAGGATGTCCCATAATTATTTCACATGCGTTAGGATTGTATGATGACCACTGTATAGTCGGAAGAACTTTTTCTACAACCTCCCTTAATTTGAGTCGTGATCTTGAGTCTTTCTATGATTTTTCTCCATTGATAAATATAGTGTATTTTAATACACGTTGAGACATTTATCAGGAAAGAATATGCTGAAGGATCATCAACAGTTCCTATTCAAAGACCTATCAGTAGAATCTGGGAAAATTGATTCACGTTCGTAGGTAACATACACTCAAAGACGAATCTATTGCATATCTTATTTTAGATCTTTATTTTTCATTTCTTTCATTATTGTGATTTCTCTGCCAAGCAGAACAAAAACGAATAAGTATAACATCCTGATGTTGATTATAACTTATTGCATTTAATTGGGAAAGAATAACATCAACACAATAAAACATTAATGTAAATCAACATAATAGAAAAGTATTACTCAGTATGCCCTCTTCTACATCTAGCGATAGCCTGCATCCTCTTGGACATGCTGCACCTCAGATTTTTAACGGTTTTTTGTAAAATTCGATTCCGTTTTTCCTGTGGAGCAATCCTCAATTCTGCAATTAAGTTAGAAGCGTTTTTCTAGGATGTCCCATAATTATTTCACATGCGTTAGGATTGTATGATGACCACTGTATAGTCGGAAGAACTTTTTCTACAACCTCCCTTAATTTGAGTCGTGATCTTGAGTCTTTCTATGATTTTTCTCCATTGATAAATATAGTGTATTTTAATACACGTTGAGACATTTATCAGGAAAGAATATGCTGAAGGATCATCAACAGTTCCTATTCAAAGACCTATCAGTAGAATCTGGGAAAATTGATTCACGTTCGTAGGTAACATACACTCAAAGACGAATCTATTGCATATCTTATTTTAGATCTTTATTTTTCATTTCTTTCATTATTGTGATTTCTCTGCCAAGCAGAACAAAAACGAATAAGTATAACATCCTGATGTTGATTATAACTTATTGCATTTAATTGGGAAAGAATAACATCAACACAATAAAACATTAATGTAAATCAACATAATAGAAAAGTATTACTCAGTATGCCCTCTTCTACATCTAGCGATAGCCTGCATCCTCTTGGACATGCTGCACCTCAGATTTTTAACGATTTTTTGTAAAATTCGATTCCGTTTTTCCTGTGGAGCAATCCTCAATTCTGCAATTAAGTCAGAAACGTTTTTCTAGGATGTCCCATAATTATTTCACATGCGTTAGGATTGTATGATGACCACTGTATAGTCGGAAGAACTTTTTCTACAACCTCCCTTAATTTGAGTCGTGATCTTGAGTCTTTCTATGATTTTTCTCCATTGATAAATATAGTGTATTTTAATACACGTTGAGACATTTATCAGGAAAGAATATGCTGAAGGATCATCAACAGTTCCTATTCAAAGACCTATCAGTAGAATCTGGGAAAATTGATTCACGTTCGTAGGTAACATACACTCAAAGACGAATCTATTGCATATCTTATTTTAGATCTTTATTTTTCATTTCTTTCATTATTGTGATTTCTCTGCCAAGCAGAACAAAAACGAATAAGTATAACATCCTGATTATAACTTATTGCATTTAATTGGGAAAGAATAACATCAACACAATAAAACATTAATGTAAATCAACATAATAGAAAAGTATTACTCAGTATACCCTCCTCTACTTCTAGCGATAGCCTGCATTCTCCTGAATATACTGCACCTACGATTCATAATGATTTCTTGCAAAATTCGATTCCATTCTCCTTGTTGAGCAATCCTTAGTTTTGCAAGTAAGTCTCTCTAGAATGTCCCATAATTATTTCCTATGCGTCAGGAATGTATCGTGACCACTGTATAACCGCAATGTCGAGATCCTGAAGTAACTGGTCCTCTGTTCTTTTGGCACAGGCACGGTTATTGTAATGTTTTAGCACAAAGTTATCAAACTCAATAAAACCGGCATAACTAAACATGTTCTTTATGGATGTTTCAGGTACCATACAGCACTCATTCTTAACGACTTCCTCAAATAATGCCAGTTCTTAGCATAATAGAATCGCCATCAAAGCTATGATTTTGTGCGAAACACCCCCCTGACCCTCTATGTACTCGACTACGTTCATCAGACATTTATGATTTCATTATTGTTTCGTTCGAAAAAAGAACTATTTCCTCTTGCTGTTTCCATTCCAGGTAGTTAGCATATTCCTTTGCAACTTGTAACTGTCCGATTTTGTGACTTGGAGGAGCAGAGAAACTCTATATGATATTTGAGATTCAAACCAACCAGCTTAGCTCTGTTTGTTAAAGTTTTGGTAGATATGGTGATTTGTCTCGTATTCGGTAACTCGTTTTCACCCTCATTGTACGTAGTTAAGGGAAGTATTAATTGTGCCTAAGTTTTCAGCTTCTCTGAATTAGTCTAGACTATTTTTAAAATGATGTCTATGTATACGTATATGCGAGTGTAAAAACTGTGGAGACGACTGCACCGTTCCTATTGGCCGTATTCAAATCTAGTTATATGTCTGTAAGGTCTATGGGAGTAAATGGTAACACAATGTTTCGCTTTTATGTGTAAAATTTAAAACACAAACCATTTCTCTCTAGTCTCATCTAGACACTTGAGAAAGATGATACCATGATTGTTGGAGATTCCCAACATACACTCATTAACATGTTGGATTGATCCAACTGTATTTCTAGGACAACTTCAAAAAGTATGTAGTATCTTTCAAACTTTCGTAAGTGATAGAATTTCTGGAACACTTATGCTTGTTGGTGGAAACACGTTCCAACGAAAGGAAACCAAGCTGTCATGTAGTTTAAGACCCAAGCAATTGAATTCTTCATGTTGGTTTCAGGGGTCCAGCACGGCTTTGGAAACGGAACATTGTTTCAGAACGATTTATAGATCATCTAACTTTACCGGAATTGCCAGCAGTTCGTTCAGATTTGGCAGTCAATGAATCTGTAATATCGTTTGAAAGATTCAACTCGTTCCTTTGCATACTTTCTACGATTCCTCCTTACTTCTGAAGTGAAATATGACATTTCGAGAGACTCAGTTCTCGTTCAAACTATTGATTCGTATATCTGAAGAGATGTCTTTTTATAACGAATGTTTAATCAATAAAAATTGCGTACTTTGAGTCCTTTCACGGATGTTGACAAGTTGATGAAAGCAGCAGGAGGCAGATTACGAAATTTGATGTTTGAATTTGATAAGAAGCATCCTTATTATTTTAGACAGCTCACATCTGCATACTAAATTGATTTTCCAACCTGAACACGTGAAATTACGCCACGCTAGCTTACAATTATTGTTGTTCACAATGAGGGAACCGTTACTGGTATATTTATGTTAGAAAATCTCTCCAGAAAGACAGTTCTTAAATGTGTACAATGTCACAAATTTAATCCAAATTTTATAAATCCAATCATAAGTGATTTACCTAAACATCGAGTAGTTCCTGATTCACCATTTGAAGTCACAGATGTGAATTATCCGGCACCCTTCTCAATGAAAGATGGCAAAGGTACATGTTTTAAAACAAGTAAATGTTACCGGTAAACTATAAAAGAATTCACACTGTGGATATATTTTAACACTATTGATAAGAACTTGACACCCTTATCCACTAAAAATACTATTAAAGTACTGAGGATCTTTCGGCTACTAAGTAGCCATCATCAGAGTAAACTAAATTATAAATCAAAATGTGCCTGTTTAAATACTATCTAGGAGGATAATAATGCAAACAAGAGGTTACCCTCAGCTGGAGATGAATCGGAATTTAATAAATTGCTCTTTGGCTTATACATTTCCATCCCTTCTAAATTAACAAGATATTTGTCTGTACTGTGTTTTAAAAGTGATAATCTGTCTTGAGAAATGGTGTGACCTGTATTCAAAATATGTTCGGCTACCGCTGATTTTACACCATTATTTTTTCTATATATGGGCAAAATGTTCCTTATAACGAGTTAAAATGTTCCTTCTAGTTTGACGCACATAGCATTTTGAACACGTTTAATAACCAGGTTGATTCACTGAGATCCACTGTCGAAATAGAAACACATAATCAGCTTCCTTTCCTTGATATTATGTACTACTTATTTGGTTGTGTTGGGATGTTTTATTTATTTCAAGCTTAGTTTTGGCGTCTCTAATAGAATGTTGAGCTAATGTTGTGTACCATTTTGCCTTTCAAGCATTTTACTTTCAAATTGACAAAAACATTGCAAAAATAAAGCAGTCTTGCTGGAAAATCGCTCAAGTTCTTAGTATTCTTAGCGTTAACACTTGACCCCTAAGTGGTAGGTATTCCTTGAATATTATAAAAAACAAGTAGGCGTAACTATTTGTTTTATTCAACATTATTTTGACACCTTATGACAGCTATTAATGTAATGGTATCAAGCTATTATCATTAGTTTAATAGTCTAGTTCATGGATCACTAAACGTTCCTTTGAGCCACCAAAATTATAACAACGAAGCTGAGAAATTTCAGCAAATTGCGTTGGACAATGGTTACCACAAATCTATGATCAATAATTTGATTTTTAAACAAAAAAGAAAATTGGAATGTGGCCAACCAACCGAATTAGAGTCACTACCTTCAAATACTTCAATAAAATTCGAAAGTTCCGCTCATCATTCTTCAGTAATTAATAAATTCTATAGTTTGTTTTCTAAATTTGCGATACAATCAGTTTGTAGATGTGAGAACAAGCTGAAACACTGTTTAGGCAACATCTTTGATGAAGTTTCCGATTTCGACAAATTCGACAAAATCAATTGTGAGTCGTGTTCAAAATGCTATGTGGGTCAAACTGGAAGGGATATTTCAACTCGTTATAAGGAACATTTTGCCCATATGAAGAAAAATAATGGTGAAAAATCAGCAGTAGCAGAATATATTCTGAATGCAGGTCACACCATTTCTCAAGAAAGTTTATCACTTTTAAAACAAATATGTAGGTAATTTACAAGAAATGGAAATGTATAAACGAAAAAACAATTAATCAAATTCCAATTTACCTCCAGCTCAGGGTAACCCATTGCTTACATTATTATCACCAAATAGTATTCAAACAGGCACATTTTGATTCATAATTCAGTTTACTCTGATGATGGCTGATTGGTAGCTGAAAGATCCTCAGTACTTCAATTGTATTTTTAGTGAATACGAGTGATTATTTCTTATTAATAGTGTAAATAAATGTTACTTAAGTTCCTTTCGTTGCTGAATTTGTGTATATTTAGATATAGTAAGTGCATTAACGATGAATGCTTTCGCTTTAGCTTTAAAACGTTTCATCTCGCATCGAGGCAGACATCATTGCGTTGATTAATATAACGGTACAAGCGCTTCAAGAGCAATTGTTTCATCAAAATAATTCATCACCTTTTTATAAGACAACGAAAATGTATTGAGTAATGCTTTTGAAAGTTAATTATTAGAATTCCTCCTCATACGCCACATTTTGGTGGACTGTGGGAGGTCGATGTGAAGTCAGCTAAGGGTCATTTGACGAGAGTTATTGGAAACCAAATCTTCACTTGAGCAGGAGTAAATACTTTGATCGCTCAAATTGAAGCAGTCTCTAACTTACGTCTCCTTCCATCCTTAGCTACAGATACTTTTACTCGATCCCCTTTTAACTTCGGTAAATTCTTAGCTTCTTTACCAGAGTTTGAGTTGAACGTTACTCATCTTCTCGAAAATGGATTGTCAAAATATCAACACATTGAAGAGATGAAACATTTTTGGCAAAGATGGACCAAAAAAACGTAAGTTGCAGAATTTTAGCATCAAATAAAACGGGAGAAAAACTATTCGAATCTTCAAATAGGGGGGCTTACCTTTCCTCCGTGAATGGCTTCTTGGAAGAGTTGTCGAAATATATCCCGGCTTTCATGGATAACACGAGTTGTTTGCCTAAAATCATGAAATGTAATCATCAGGAGGGCAGTTGCAAGTTTTTTTTTATACTTTGACTACACGAAAGGGAAACCTATAATGTTCAAATAACATCGTGTAGGCCAGCAGTAGGAGAGGAGATGTACATTCGTATTTTTCTTGAAGGTTAGGAGGAACTCACTAGGTAAAGAGTTCCTCAATTTCGCTGTTGGATGAAAAATGAAGTCTAGTAGGAACAAGTTTGGCAGGTCTCGAGTTTGACAGTGAAATGGTGACTAGTTTGAGCTCGTCTAGTCCACCTATCTGGAATCTCTTGTGGTGAAAGAACAGACGAAATTCCTGATGAACCCCGACCATGGAAATATCTATAAATGAAAATTTCCCAATTTAATTTTGCTTGGAGCTACTCAAGGCTGAGTTTTTTACGTTTAGTCATTATTTTCTCATATTCATTCAATTAAGCTTCTACAATTATTGAATTATTAGATGTCCTGTTGCAATGAAAACGAAAAAACAAAGTCAGCCATGTACAAATTTATACAATAAAAGTATGCTTGATATAAAAAAGTCTTTCAACATTCATCACTAACAAACAAAAAATGACTGGACCTTTAGCTCACGTAAAAGAATAAACACTTGTATAATAAAAAAAATCAATCAATAATCTCTCTTCCACATTCAATATTCAACCCTTTTTCACAGCCAACAATAAAATGAAACATATTGCAGGTAACAAGTTTGTCGGAATACTTGAATACGGAATATTTGGAATATATAAAATTCAATGTGTGTGTGGTGCTTGGAATGTCGATCAAAAGTGGGGAATATTTTAACGTGATCCAAAGAATATGTTCGGCATACAAAAAAATAACAATAAAGAGAAATCGGCAGCAGCTGCAAAATTTCACGTTCTGGCCATACAATTCCATGATTATCCCTTTTCAGACATTTCTAAATTCATAATTATTCTGAACTTCCTTAAATGCTTATCAAGTTGGACAATAAGATTAGTGATTCGAAAAACTAGAAGTATATGATTCTAATATTTCTATCAATAATTTCAATTATGCACTATGTATATATTAAAAATCATCTGGGATACAGAGATGGATCATTCCATGCTGATGACTAGAAATATCTACAAGACAACGATCGAAGCAAAAAGTGGTCAAACCAAGAACGCTGTTGACCGTGAAAAAACCGTAGCTACAGTGCGTTTCAGTTCTAAATGCGAAATTTAGCTATGAAATACTGTGTTCAAACTGCGTGTGAATCAATTGCTATATTAACTGTGCTTGCGAATATATTCCAGATGAAACATATTATGATAAAGCCTAATCAACGTCACTAGCTTAATATTCAACAGGACATAATACTTCATGTGGGTATATAGTAACTAGAATCTCTTGAAGTCAACAAACGAGATGTTACTGTCTTGAAGACAAACATAATCTCTATAGTATCTTGCAATTCAACTACAATGAATCCAATCATTTAACACACCACTTTGATCTCATCAAAGCTTGTAATTTGTGAATATAAACCTGTAAGAATCATTGATAAACGTGAGGGGATTCGATGACCCATCATAGATCAATTTATTTACGTATATTCATCTCAAGTTCAATCATTTGTAATAAGAAGTGTAGGTATGAGAATAACTATAACTAGTTGGCAATTACTCTATCACATCATCCGAGACTGGTATCCTGGTTCTTAAATATAACTGACAGAAAATATCAAGAGTACCTACGTATAAACAAATTCAAACTTCATTTGATGCACCACACAGTGACACTTCTGGATGAATTATAAACATATCCTTATCCAAATGTGAAGTTTATCCTATTCCGAAGGAGACTGATGAGCACGCAGAATAATCAATCTTTGAGAATCAATTCTGAAGCTGTGAATTTATATTTGCCAGTACCTTCTCTTGCTCTCATGAAACACGGGTGTTAAATTTGAAACTCACACAAGGAAGAACGGTAGAACTAAGTTCTCTGTATCCATATATGAATTCTAATAATTTGTACATTTCAAAATTATTGATGACTGATGAGTAAGTTTATACTATATCTTACATCCAACCTATTCGCATCATTTAAAACTTCTATGAATAAATTCTATACAAGATTCAAGATTGTTAAAACCTTGTTATTAAACTTATCTGAAACAATTGTTGTGTGTTTATGAGCTAGATATACAAAACAGCTGCCTGGAGCTACTTAACTATGGTATCACTGATCGATCTAGGAGATCTATATTAGCATGATAGCTGTTTACTAGTTGTAATTTACTCTTTCCCTGATTTGACCCTTGAAGTATTTTGTTGCTGCTTACGGCCGGTTTCATAATGAAATTAAAGTTACTTTCAATATTAAAGTCGACTTTATGTTTTGAAACCGATTCCATAAACATACTAGAAGTTAAAGTATCCTTCACCGCCGCTTAAAGTTAAAGTCCCGATTTCGGCGCTTTGCTAATGAAGTCGTCTTCAAATGAAAACATAAACTGCCTAAGCTTGCTCGTTTGTCAATTTGATCTGAATATTTACGAAAAACTAAAACAAAAGAATCCAAATGAATAATGTTGCTTATGATTCAAGTTCAAGCTCGTCGTTCGAGGATGAGAAATTTATAATCTTGAGATGATTGAAAGTCTACAGAAAAAGAGAAGATTCCTTAAACAAATATGACGATTTTAATTTTTTTGAAAGATTCAGATTAACGAAACCCAATTTACTTTCCCTATTGGAACAAATGAAACATCTAATATCATTTCCTACAAACAGGTGGGCAATTGTTTTATCATACATATCTTTGGATTATTATTGAATGGTATTGGTACTTATGAACTATTAATTGTAACTTTGTTTCTCAATCACTAATATTTCCTTGTAAATTTCATCCAATAGCAATAGTTTCTGCAGTGGTGAAATTAACTCCCCTGCTGTCCTTCTTTTCGATATCCTTCTTTTCATCGCACATTATTGTTGATAAATATGCGAATCCTCAGTAAACTATAACGCGAATGAGGCCGTCCATCTAGGAATAAAGCCTGGAGCCACAAGCTGCAAAGTATGGGACAACGAACCCATGTATGGAATTCACTGGTTTGTGAAAGCCAAACCACAGAATAAAAGGTATGACCACCATTATTCTTTGGTCTTACGTCTCCTGGATCTCAAAATCATCTGTCTATAGTATCGAGACATGCAAATATTTGAATTCCAGTACTGCCAACAAAAACAAATAATCTTAAAGTCGACTTTAGCTGAAGGAGACAAGGGTTCCCGTTATGGAACCCGATTAACTTTAAATAATTTCAAAGTAACTTTTACCTTAAAGCTTTCTTTAACTAAATACGCTTTTAGGAATTCATTATGGAACCGGCTGTTAGCTTCAAATCCAGTTTACATATGTGTTTGATAATGGTGGTATCGCAATCGAAAAATGCTTCTGATAATTTAAGTTAAAAAAGTGTAAACTAAATTATATTATATTAGATTCCACCGTCCACAATCGTACCATAGAGGTATATTCAATATTTCATATTGAATATACCATATACAATTTTAGGCTAAGAAAAAATACCTGCAGTACAAGCGGAATTTTATTTCTTCAATTTTGCCAGCGATCTGATCTTCCATTCTACTTGATGAAAATTCTCCTGAGAAATAGATAGATTTATTCCAGAATTATTAAAATAATACTGACTAGAACTCAAGATCTGGAACATTTTCGTGTAGTCGTACAATTCCAATTTTTACGTTACAATAGTCATTATAAAAGTCCTCCAAGCATATGAAGTATAATAATTGTGAGCATATTTCAAATCGATGAAGTTTGAATTCGAAAACAGAACCATTCTGATCTCATCCTTTCGAAATGAAAATGAATAAATATCCTGTATTTGAAGAGAAACGAATTATACAAAGTATCTAAAATCGTTCAGCTCGCTTTGGAAATAAGGTTCTATATCTAGAATTGTTTGGTTCATTCATTATGACATACCTATTCAAACTTCTCTGAATCTGACAGATTATTCAGTTTTATTTATCAAAAAGTCCCAAGGGAAAGAATGAGGACGTGTCAGTAAGAAGTCTGTGCAGGTCACGTCGGTATATCCGTTTCATTCTTCAGCCACCCCGGTCCTGCGTCATATTCGAAATGTGAATCATCCTGTTGACAGACTAACGTATTGTGCAGCTCACTCCACTTCTTATGATGGAAAATTTATGGTCCATCTGCCTTTCAAAATGAATCTGTCAAAGTGTAAATCTGTTCAAATCATAATTCACCAGAGATCAGACATTTAATCACTGATATTTCTACTGAATGTTGAATGTATTAGTGATTCTGTAAAGACTTTCTCACCTATTTCAACATTCAAATTTCAATGCACGCATTTTGATTATAGTAGTCGTAACGAAATTTCCTTTGCACGTCATCAATAATAAATGTTGTCTATCAATTCGGCCAGATAATCTATACTTTTGTTTGAGAATTAATGGTGATAAAATAAAACAGACTCTTTCCATTTTCACGACGTACTGTTTAGATTATAGGATTCGTATATCTACTTGAGATTACGTAAATGTGACAGATCAATAAGGTATTCTTACTTTCCTAAAATTCCCAAGGGAGATTGTCCAGTACAAATGACAATTGTAGACGTGCCGCTTATGTGGTAGATATGGCGACTTCATTTTCCGGTTTTCGCAAACACAACCCTTGGCCCTACTCCATATTCACAATATAATCCATTCACTCTGTAGGCACAATAATATCATATACTATGCTTATCATGTCAGTTCTTGCAGTGACATATGCCTGTCTCATTTGATTTGGAAAATAAATCCATCCATGCTGAAACTTTGGTTAGAATCAAGCATCAGTCATCCCTAGAGCTGGGCAAGTGCATATTTGCATATTTATTTTGAGCAAGCATATTGGCACTAAATGCCATTAGACACGTGTTTTTAGTATTTTACACCATGTAAAAAGTGTTTTTATTCAGCACATAATGCATAAAAATACATTATTCGTTACTTATCGTTTGAAGTGAAAAACTCGTAATTTATCGTTTCATTCATTTCATGTGGAACAAATTCCTTGAACGCATTATCTGAATGGTTTCATGTCGGATGACCGGAACTCATCAGGTATCCTTTATTGTGAATTTATGGATTTATGCTCTGGAAATTTCGGTAATTTAGATAAATTTATATACAAACAGAGCATAACTAGTACAGAAGTAATCCATCCTCTAGTTAGAATTCACTGCATGTATTGTTCAATTGCCAGTCAAACTTAATAAAGTGTTGCATATTAACCAGCACATAAATACTGGTCCCCATCAAAGAAAAAAGAATTGTGAAGAGAAGTTGAACCTCTACCAATACAAGAACTATTGTCAAGTTGTTTCGGTAGAAAATGAAATCTGAATAGTTTCAATAAGGATATGTCCATGATGAATTGTAATATATAGTTCATGCTGTAAACCGGGATTTTAGCTATGATAAAAAAAAAACATGTAGGTTCGAATCAAAAAATTTTTTTTTGCATTAGCTTCAGGAGGTTCTCAGGATCATTCATACACCTTAAAACCTCTTGGGAACCCCAACCCAAGTTTTGAATTGTATTTTCTACAAAACAAGGTATTTTGGCATTTCGAGTGCACCTAGAGAGTTTTTTGGGTCGCTGAACACGAGTCCGTAGTCAGATTTACGTGAAATCCTTCGTAGGGGTGGTAGAATCGACGAAATTGGCCAATTTTGCACCCCTATATATTATCCCTGGTGCATTCGAAATGCCAAAAATATGTAAATTGCAAAATAACATGTTAGGGTTGCGAAATTGGCCAATTTAGTCGATTTGACCACCCCTACGATACATTGCAAGTAAATCTGGCTACGGACTCGTGTTCAGCGACCCGAAAAACCCCATAGGTGCACTCGAAATGCCAAAATACCTATTTTTGTAGAAAATACAATTCAAGACTTGGAGATTTCGGGCCATTTTCGTCCCCAATGGGTGGAGTTGGGGTTCCCAAGAGGTTTCAAGGTGTATGAATGACCCTGAGAACCTCCTAAAGCTAATGCAAAAAAAAAAATTTGATTCGAACTTTCATGTTTTTTTTTTTCCGGTTCATAGCCTGGACTAATATTATTCCACAACATAGGTACTCCGGAATTCAAGAAAATATACGGAACGGAGGACCGTTTCCAGAAGATTTCATTCCAAAATTGTGTCAGGAGAATCTACAAAGGAGTAGGAATGTAATTTCGGACGATTATATTTGGTTCACTCTAGGTCTAGATTAAGGCACTGATGTGAAAGAAAGAAATTTGTTTGATCCATGATACCTGATTATTATATGCACTAAATAAAACAAAAGGCACCATTCGAGGCGAATTTTCAATTAATAAATAACAAGAAAATATTTTTGAAAGCGACAACTCGCCAACCTATAGGAAAATACTCAAAAATGTACGTTTACCACAACAACAAGTGCTAACAAGATGAGATACATGGATCGAGCATCAATATTTTATTAAGAACACTATTCTGAATTTAAGGAGATCGTCAAAAGTTTTGTTCATGATTCACTAGATCGATTGATCTAGTCACTTTTCAAGCAAAGAGATCTTGGTTTTCAACTGTCATACAAAAAACAACATTTTTCTGTTATTCCTAAAATAATTGGGAAATTGAAGACCTATAAGTGACCTTCAACGGAATCTTTTATTTGAACAATTTCGATTCACTTTAAATCAGAATGAGAATTATATAGGCAGAAGGATAAGTGAAGAATCAGAAGACAAGATAAATAAAAACTGCCGTTTGTCGTTCCTTACATACAATGAAAATATTTTATATGCCCAACTGAAAAACAATGTAGTTTCAAATGAACTTGATTGAGATTATATCGTTTTGGAAAAAGAATACTTGTTATTGTCCTGTAACTTTTTGCGATATTGAATTATAAGATAATTTTCAATTTGTTGGCCTCGGCCCGCCAGCAGAAAGTTTTGTCTGTTTGAACGGGACGGGAAGCGTCGGTTTTTTTCCGCCCAACTAACTCAAATTAAGATAATTAGTCTCAGGGCTCGTAGTGAAACGTGCCCTGTGATTCTAGACTTGTGAATTGCCCTGAGCCCCAACTGCTTAATATTGAACCACAAAAAAAATGAATTCGCAGTCAAGAATCAAGGTACTACGGATGATAGTTGATGAATATTCAGAAAAATAAGACAAGTCCAACAATTTGTTTTATTCCTGAAGGAATAACAATAATAATTCAAATAAAATACAATTTTGATATTGAACACTGTTTGTAACTTGAATTAAAATTGAATTTGAATAAAAACAATTATAAAATTAATACTTGGAATACAATTTGAATATAAAAAAATAAATGTATATATTAATTCAGTTAAGAGTTTTGAAATTAATTATTTCAATTGAAAAGATTATCAAATACAATGAATTAAAGAAAACCTCGAAATGGGTCTTATAAAAATTAGTGTAATACAAATTCAGTTGGATAACATAATCAGAGAAATGAAAATATGGTCATTCAAACTAAAAAATGTTACCCTCCTTGGAACTTGATGGAGCTGGAAGTCGGTCCGGCCAGGGAATTCCCTAAACCGTCTCGGGAAAAAGGAAAGAGGCACCTCAGTCGTTCAAACCTTGTAATTTCAAAGAACGAACAGTACCTGACCTAAGTTCAAAGGGACGAGTAACACAATCAATCGGAATAACCATGCGATTCCACAACTGATTATGTTATCTCCCTAAATTGTAAAAACACTGTATTACAATATTGAAATCTTGAAGAGATATCAAGCTAAACAACAATCTTAATTAATCTGAAAGAATTAAGTTATTACAATTGATACTTAAATTGCCAAAAAAATTAAGAAGTGACTGAAAGAATAATAATTAAAATGTGACTGAGAGAATAATAATTAAAATGTTGGAATTTGTCAGTTAGCATAAAATCTGAATTACTAGAAATGATTTGCATACAAAGATTGATGTTTGTAATTTATACTATACTCTGAACGAGCGTAGCAGACGTGATACCTATGTACTCAATAAGCAGTAATTGAGTTACCTACTTTGTGATAACCCCGAACAACATTTACTGCACGTTTTAGTCTAATAAGACAACCCTGTGTACTTATGTACCAAGATAACAAAATGGCGATTCTCAAAATCACTCAATATTGCAATGTGCAATTTGTGGGGTTAAATACAAAGAGGAAAAAGAAATATTATCAGTATAAGCTGCCTACGTCTCGTTAGATTGATTTTGTATAACAATTACAACAATTTATGCTGTGATGGAAACGATTATCTCTGAATTATGCTAAATATAAATTGATTGCGGAGAGTCCTGCGGGCAAGTCGAGCATTACTTCCATTGAAATATAACGTTCAAGGACTGAACATCCAGAATTCCAATTACAGAAAAAGATCAAATTAAATGGTCCCTGATGTAATTATTTTTCAATAGCAAAATTTGAGAAATGACTATAAAACCAAAGAATTATTGAATCTCGACTTACCCGGAATGAAAACTCACACCTTAATGACCATTTCACACTTCCGTTCTGATATCTTCCCTCCTCCCGATACTTAGCGACATCAAACATAAGGAATGCTAGTTTCAATAGTCTATGTTTTATTGACCGGGCAGATGTCTCTGATAAATCATATGACACGATTCTTAACCGTAGAGCAAGATTCTCTACGGTTATTCTACTATTCATTACAGTGTTCTTTAAACACGTAACGGCGAAACAGCTCAAGTTAGCAAGTAACTGAAAATTCCCAAAGCAAGTGCCTGTTCATGTCTGATTTATTAATATAAGAAATTTTTACAAATATTAGTGGATTAAAGTGGATACATAAAAGAAGAGATTTAGGGTTCAGAAACAGATTCGTTTGGTTTATAGACATCTTCAGCGTCAGTGCCTGATTTTTTTTTGGAATTTGGAATACTTTTTTTGTTCTGCTACTTTTACCTCTGACATTTCCTTGGAAAATTCTTCATTGTTTTAGTTTAGTTTAGTTTAGTTTATTCATTAATTCATTAGATACATAAGTACATTGAACATCGTCCTAAAACTATTAAAATCACAATCAATTATATATCAAAATAAATTTGCAATACAATATTTCACAATAAACATATAGGAAGAAAAGAGAAGAGAATCATTATTATATATTATTATTCCTAATAAATGAATTAAAATTTGTCATTTAAATATTCCATTTTAGAATAATAAGCTTTCTTCTTTAAGATTTTACTGATCGTTTTTTTGAAACAAAATTTATTTAAAGATTTAAACGATAACAACTTATTATAGAGTTGTATAGATTGATATTGTGGGATCTTTTTAAATAATTCAGTTTTGTGTAGAGGTATTTGAAGAGTGCTACTATTTCTTGTTTTGTAGTTTCCATGTTCGCTGAGTTTTTTGAATTTATGAATGTTATTATGAGCATATAATAACAGTTGATATATGAGAATTGATAGTACGGTATGTTATGTTCTATAAAGATAGGTTTACAAGTGGTCTGAGAGCTGAGATGGAACATTCTTAGCTCTAGCTTGTGTATTTCTTCAAATTGCCAAAGCATGTATCATACGCATTCATGATGTACGTGAAGCTCTACAAATTCACTCGTTGTATTATTATCCCACTTACCCACTTTGGTGGTGAAATTTTCAAGAAAAATCAGAGGAAATACACGATAGCGATATTGGTATCTCACTCGGTAGTTGCAGTTCAACTTGCATATTACAGTGTAGCACTTCTCAAGCGCATCCCAACATTTCAAGCAGTCAGGCAAGATACGAAAACATGGTAGAAGGGGGAAACAAAACATCAAGCTAATATAACTTGTTTCTTTCACTTGATTGTTATTAGCTTGCCTGACAACTTGCGTCGTTTGCTTACCGTATCGTTTGACCTGCGTCTCTTGTGGCTTCATGTAAATTCAGCATTCTGTAGAATAGTACTGAGAGGGGAACAATGGTTCATTAAGGACACAGTGAAACAATACCCCCTTCTTTAATAACATAATGATCTAACCACCTCTATACCCATTACACAAGAGCAGTTTGCCATAAGCTGTCTTATACAATACAGAGAAATTAATTTATCTTAGCCCGGAATCTTGAAATCATGATTGGAAAGCATTTCATGTCTTCTGTGAATTATTACTAGATACTGGATTATATGCACTAAGAATAGTTGAAAATATGCACTAAAAAATACACAAATATGCTTCTAAAATATGGAATCAACAAATTACAACAAAATGAATGTATTTAATGTTTGTTGAAAATGAAATCTCAATAAAAAGAAACCTTGTCTTGTTTAATGTTTTTGTGACATGGGATATGTAGAAATATGTACTTTCATGGATAATAGTAATAGTAGAGAACGTGGCCGAATGGAAAATGAGTTACTAAAGCCATTTTATTATGGAAAACATCAATTTGAAGAAGTGTGTGGTACAGAGTGTTGAAAATTTTTGTTTTGGGGTAAACTTAGAATTAGCTAGGCGTTTTCTGGCGATTTTGAAAATTAAAATTTATTATACGTATATTTTAGAGAAAGTTAATATACCCTTTTGCCAATAATATGGCAAAAAACACTTCCTCTATAATTTTCAGTTCAGAATTGTCCCAATCCAGCTTTTTAGAAGAGTTAATTTGTAAACTATATATCCTCATCATTAACGGAAACGTTAGTCGATTATCAATATCATTTTTTTATTATACCAGTAATTCCAATTGTAGAGACGTTTCGCAGATGATAAAACTAACCTATACCAACAGAATCATAAAATTCGGAACAAGGGCATAATTATCTAAGCAGGTTGAATTTTCTTCGTTTCCTTCTAATATGAAAATACACAAACATGTTATAATATGCTCCAAAGAATGCAATTATTCGCATATTCACTTATACGTAAACGTTCAAATATGCATTATATGAAGTTTATATGCATTTTGCATATAATCCAGTCTATAATTATCACATTACAATTCACAAAATTCCATTCATGTGTACACATTTTCTGATACTAGAAGTTGAATTAAGTCACTACCGATCTCCCTTATATCAAAAATATTTTTACGGGATTTCAGGATCATCAAAAAGCAACTCCTTCTATAAGATCCCCAAAATCTATTTCCAACAAAATTCTAAGTACCACGTGCGCCACATTTTACGAATGGAAATTTATTGAAGCAATATCAATCTTGATTGTAAATAGCTCGAACTGTGAGATGGGCCACAATATTTTAGAGCCCTCATTCATCTCCTCGGACGGTTGCGCAACTAAAGACAGAAATTCTAAGTCGTGAACTTATCCACGTAAAATATCGCCTAACACAAGGAATATTCACTTCCCAACCTGCCGAATGTAAGAATCTCTGTATCTCAACTCGATAGATGATATCAACAAACGTTATTATGATATAATTCACTACTAACTGCCTATATGAATAATTGAATCAAATTTACACGCTTCGTAAAACAGAAGAGACTCTTTTGAAAGCTGCCTTACAAAGGAAGTAAATAGCTTTTTTGCTTTTGGCTCTCACAACAGTCAAGTGTTTTTACGTTTCAAGAGCTATTACGGAATCTATTTAGCATGCTAGTAATGTCTTTACGTTCGAACATAGGGCTGCCATGAATATCTTTGAACCAATTAAAGAATTAACATTATGTTTTAAAAATCGATTTTGTTCAAGAAACCTGATAATTTTGCCTTATTAATAGACTCAAGTGCCACATTGTAACATCCTGCATTCCATTCATGAGTCAGAACGATGATTAATTGAAATGTTAAATTGAATTCTGATTTTCTGTTCATTAGTTAATACGGTTTTATGATATCCGAGAGATTACGGTTCTTGGGATATAGCAGTACTTAGCCCAGAAATAATGTTTTATGTAAAGTTTGTCAGATATATTATGTTTAGCGCAACTGTGAAAACATTTTCCAGCTCACAGGTTGATGGCATTTTATGATTTGTTTGGTTGAGCTCTAGAAGTGTACGATATACATAATAATAATTTATGTTACAAGGATGGAGAATGACTTTCCTTGTTTACAGACAAGGCGAGGAACGAGTCGAGTCTGGAATTTCTAAACAAGGAGTTTAATAGTATTTTACGGCCATGCGTCGTAAAATATTTTATTTCGTACTAAAAAACGAGTTTTTAAATCTGTATTGTCAGAATAGCAGTTCCATTAAGTTGCTTTTGAATAGTCGCTAATAGTGACAGCTACACATTCTTCCTGTCAAGAAAATTAACAATGCATCTTGTTCGAGACACGTGAACAGGGAAGAAATTCAATTTAAAAGCATCAAAGTATTGGGAGAATTGATTCCAAGCAAATCCGTGAAGTGGTACTACAAAAAATACCAGTGTTAACCTCCGATCATAGAACAGAGTAGATGAGTAACGCACCCCTAGCCATGCTGTTTGTTTGAAGCCAACATCTAAATCTATTATCTTGTCTTAAAACAAGGAAAGCAACATCTGAAATCCTCCAGCACCAGTGCCGTGCTATTTGTGGAAGGGTTTACAACTTCGTGTTTGCAGCAAACATGCCTTATTGATTATCAATTAGAAGTCATTCAAATATCAAAAAAGTTGTTAAAATTCAAGCTGGTTCTAATAACACCCATGAATATAAATAGGATATTCTTTGTTGCCTTTTATTACGGACAAGTCAAGTATATGAGTTCATTTCTTAGTACGACCATCCCATCATAAATTGATACAGTTTGTTCTTTAAATCTGTGGGACGGAAACGGAATGTATAGTCTCTGAATTGTTGTCAAAAGAGAGTCATTATGATTTGTAAGACATCGACAAAGTGGAAGAGGTTCCTCACTGTTTCGTTAAATTACGTATTTAACAGAAATGGTTCTTGAGAAAGTGCTTCACAGTATATTGGTAGTTAATACATATGTTTATGATCTAATTTGTAACGGCAGGTTGATCGCTTGCTACGGTTTAAGCAAAGGTTTCTTACCCTGTCTTTTTCTTTGAAACTACAGTATATTCACGTAACGTCAACATAAGATGTGGAGAACGCAGTCGTTTCTTATTAAACATGTAATTAGAATATTAACTTGATATAATTTTCATTCTGACTTAACCCAACCTAATCTAAATTCAAGGGAGTCTGAATAAGGTCATAAAATTCAAGTCCCTGTCAACAAAAATAGTTTAGTTCTTTTATATCCAGCTCACTGGACTGGGGCAAGTCTCTATCTTATTGTCCAAATTTGTAGATGAAGAACCAGTAGCAGTAATTGCTGATGAATTCGAATTAGTTGCTTCATGAAGAGCTTCTAGGCATTGTCTGCGAAATAAAAAATTATTCAAAAAGAACATTTCGAAAAACAAATATTTGATTGATTCAATTTGAGAAATACGAAGTACTGTTTGTTTGTTTCATTGTTTTAAGACAAAAAGGATCTTTCAGAATATCAATTCGAAAATTTGTAAGGGATCCCTAAATGAACTGAACTGTCTATACAATACGTGACAAAGGAAAAAGTGAATTGTTATCAAGGAAAACTTACTTTTTAATTGATCGTTAATCATTTTGCTGTTATTTTCCTGTTCTCCTTTCTTTGTTAGTATCTTCAAAAACCCTCGTAATAATATTATACAATGAAGCATCTTATCATTAGGATTCAAATGATTTTACATTATTTCTCCAATAAGTCTTGAATTTCCATTATTGTACATAGTCTAACCACTTATTCTCCCTGGATTTAGACATAGCCCCTATTTTATGAAACATTTTCCTCCTGTACCATTATATTGCTAAAAGTGAAATGATCAGAACATATTTTAGCTTCCTTTGAAATATCCTCTGTTCCAATTACTTTCTTCCATATTTTCAGCAAGCTTGCATGTCATGGGAAACTTAAATTATTTACCATCGAACATACCTCTGCCTACAGAATTTCAGGATATTTTGACTCACTTTCATTCAATTGGGTTTTTATTTTTTAATCCACATTATTTGGACAGATAATGTTGAGATATCTAAGGATACGACACCCTAATGATCTTACCTATGACCTGAAATGTTTTTATCACCGATTTCATAACGTCTTCTACACACATCGCAGAGTTCCACCAATGTATGGATACAACTTAAACGATGTACGACCAATTAAAAAAAGGGTAGTTGTAGATTCGTATAGTGAATTCGTGACACATACTCAAAATAAACCGACAAATTCGCAAGTAAACAATGTTTGGCTCTCAAAACTAGCAAACCAAATAAAGGTCAACTATCGAATAGCGACTACCAAATGTGTCGTTCACACATTGACCCAAAAATATTTATAATCCGAATACTGTCGTGTGAGGCATTACAAAAGTATTTTCAAAGTTAAAAGTAATGAATAGAATACGTTTTAAAACATTTCTCTGAATCGTATTATATTGTATACAAGTATTTCAATCAAGTACTGAACCAGTTATTGTAAAACTGTAAGAATTCGACATCACGGAATAATTATAGCTCTTTGAAAATGCGTTATGACAATATTGGCTGCAGCTGGGGGATAATATTACGATTCCGCTACGAGTTGATGTTAGCATTAGACAATTTTGCAACTTTATAATTCCTAATAATGATTCTTGACTCAGTTATAACTCATATATAAATTCTCGACAATTTAATTACTAATTTAGGATGCAGAGTTATGAATACAAATTTAGACGCAAAAATGTAATTAGAAATAAAATTTGTCACATCTTGACAAATAAAAAGAATAAACACAAAGCAGAAATGGGCAAAGCGAAAATAGTTTTAACCATCACACAAAAAAGACAAAAGAGTTCTTAGATGCTAACCCTCAAGTATTAGTTTTGAACGTGGATAAATGTAATAAAACCGTCATAATGCAAAGAAATGACTACGGAAACAAAATAGGAAAGCTATTAAATGATGAAACTACTAAAAAAATCAAAATCTGACTCTACATTATCAGTACAAAATGACATGAATAAATTAATAAATAAATGATACAAGAATAAAAATTGAAAAATAAATTAATTTGCCATAATGGACAAGCACCGTATCTCTATGGGCTTCCGGAACTATATAAGAGTGATATACCTTCAAGACCTATTGTAAGTAATATTGGAGCGTCTACCTACAATTTATCAAATCTTTTATCAAAATCTATCAACAATAGCATTGAGTAGCATCAAGAAACGTTGGGCAGAGATTAAAAATCACACACTTCTAGATCAACGTTATCTCCACGTTGAACCAACAAATTATACAAAACTGTTATAAATAGCCTTACAGGTCGCGTTGTTGAATTGTCCCACCCAGGGGACCGTTTCGAATATTGAAAAATTGTTTGTAATGTACTGGAAATGAATGGCTACATAAAAACATTTTTCACTCCCATCATTGAAGAAAGAATGAACGAAATTTATAATGAAACGTCATATATAAATAACATAAACGGTAATACAGATAATTTTATAACATTACCATATATTCCGGAGACCTCAGAGAAAATCAAGAAACGTTTAAGAAAGTATGATATAAATGTTGCGCATAAGCCTACTAACTGTGTTGGGAGTTATTTTTCAAATATAAAACCTTTAATACCTAAAACGATAAACAAACCCACACAGTATACAGATTAATTTGTTTAGATAGCGATGGGACTTATACAGGAATCTCTAAGCAATATTTACAAAAAAGAATGTATGGCCATAAATATGGTACAAGGAACAAAAAATTCCACCGCCCTTGCTAAACACTGATTTGATTATAGCCATCAATTCAATTACAAAAATGTTAATATTTTAACTGAGGAAACCAATTATTATGAAAAATCTATTTTGGAGATGATTCACATACAACGTAACTCCAAGTCTGTAAATCATAGATCAGTCATCCAATTATTAACATGCGTCTTTATAATGTTCAAAGTATATTTTAGGTGGGATGCTCGAATAGCAATATTTTTAATACTTCATAAATCTTCAACACATGATTCGAAAGTGGATACTTGAGTGTTATATTTTATTGTTTCAGTCGTATACAAACTTTGTTTGACATGACTTCGTATATTATGAGAAAATTGCTAAGCAGTGGATTCTTGATATATATTCATATACTCAAAACATTAATATGTTACAATTTCGATTACTCATGTTTCTGTTCGTTTCGGCGACGTGGGAGCCAATTTCCTTCATTCGTTATAATAACAAGCTCCCCCTTTCAGGGAGGCCTGACACTTGTATTGGCACTGTAGTGTTGGACAGAATGTACTCGCTGTGAAAAAGAAATTGTCAGTCAACACATAATTGTGTTAACCAAAGTTATTACGCGATATATTGGTATCGTGTAGTGTTTGGTATTCCCAAAGGATCTGTTATGAATTCAATATAGTTCAAAATTCTAATATAGTGATTCGCCTTCAGGGGATTAATAAAAATTAATTATAAAATATAAGTTCCCTTATTATGAGGTACAAAATTAATATTACTTGTGATTATTGAATAATGTAAAATCTGGCAGTTATTAACTAGATTGAGTTACCACAATATTGTTACAATTGTAGTAGTGAAGGCGGAGGTTTTGGAGGTTACGGGCTCAATCAAAATAATTCGTCAATAGGTGGCATCTAATGCGAACTAATAAATGATACCCGAATAAACCATTAACAAAACTATTTCAGACCAACGTTTCGGAACGGGCTGACATTTTGTACAATGATGCTTCGAAAACAGAGATAGTCACTGCCATAAAAATCTGGGGCTCCAAGGATAAGAACTGGGAGTTCATTCAAAGGTAACTGATGGCGAGTTACTGGCAATAACAAACGAATCACATTGGAGGGAGCGTGCAAAATAATGAGCAAATATTGATCATGAAAGACAGCTAAGCAGCCATAAATGCATTACCTTTTATGTGATTACCTCTAAGACTATCTTAGAGAGCCGACATAAGCTGGCAGTCCTATCCACCAACAAACGGGTAAAACTGGTGTGGGTTGCCAACCAAGACACTTAAGGGAACGAAACCAGTTGGCAAGAGGAGAGCAAATGGCCTGTAGCACAGTAGTAAAACAATTCGATGAAGTAGCGGACAAGGCAAAATTTTGGACAGATACCAAAGGTCTTGAACAATCCAAATTATTCATAGGGAGATCATGTAAACGGAAAACTCATGAATTACTGGAGCTAACAGGGAGCCAACTGCGATTGGTTGTAGGTGTAGAACAATGGGCATTATGCAGACTGTGCTACGAGGACGATGCTTCAATGCACATATACAGTGCCAATATTACCGCTGGATTACAGCAGAAGGAAACACTTTGGTGACACTAGAATGACACTGATGAAACTCAGCAGTTTCAAAGTCAAACAGATATTGGACTCTTTTAAGGAGACGTGAGACGGGGCTGATACCCGCAAACCAGTAATCACATGGGGGCAAGCACAAAACGCATTTTACATATTCTGAATATATATAGATATTGGAATGGCTTTATCATCAGTTTCAACAACAAGACCTTTCAGAAATCAGCAAACTTATAGGAAATGTAAGATACGTCAAAATTTGAATAATGGAATTATATGGTCATATTCAGTAGAAAAATAAGCAAACCGGTAAATGGAAGATTTCGAAATGTTTTAATATCGGAGTAGCAACAAAGTATTAACAGTCCATTTGATTTCTATTTTCCCAGGTTATTAAATTGTTTACACACAAATAATTTTGTACAATATTTTTGCCACCAAACTGGTTTCAACTGATATTCATCGCATTGAATCACAGTGGTCGTGGTTTGAGGAACTGATGGCGATAAAGTAGTCAGATGCATCGGAAACGCCAGGTAAGTCAAGCCCAAAGAGTTCTATATAAAGAGTAGACAAGTAGTGTGTTAAGCATAGGAAAGCGCTGGTAACTAGTCGGACATTCTGTCCTTCTCGCACATGTTATTGCGCTCACTCGCAAGGTCTCCCCTTCTATCACAAAGAGTATAAGAACACAAGAATAAGTATAACGCGCGCACATCGTGCGAGTGAGGGCGCAGTACATGTGCGAGAAGGACAGAATGCCCGTTAACATACCAGTGAAAGGCTTAGTTGTCTACTCTATATATAGAACTCTTTGAGTCAGGCACAACAGGCCTTTGCTCTAACCAGTCAAATCCGTGGAATAATCAAACTGTTTCATATTTCACTTACATAAGTTAGCAAGGAAAAAGCAGATCAACGAATTCATCGATTTTTGCATCTGCTACATTAAAAGAATGAGATCTTTCTTACAAAACGCGGAAATATTTTATATTTTTACTCACAGCAAGCTATTTCTTCATCGGCTCCATCCTCACAGTGTCTTTTTTCATCACATAGTTTGGTTTTGGGTATGCATTTAGACGTTCCGTTTAGAATTCCCTTTGGACATAGGAATTGGTTTTCTGGACAGGAGATAGAGGTACAGAGTGGATTCTTGATACATATTCATATAAGTACTCAAAACATTAATATGTTACAATTTCGATTACTCATGTTTCTGTTCGTTTCGGCGACGTAGGTATTTTGAATTGAAATGGGTGCGATAAGGAGGCTTTGTGCTGATACAATTAGTTTCAAGAAATCCCGTGAGACCAAAACTTACGTGAAGACGAAAATAATAAGCATATGTGTTATCATTCTAGTAGGTTTAATATTGGGAAGTGTTAACATTATGAAAGTTCGTGAGATTTCTTGTAAAAGGCGAAGCAGTCTAGGCAACACTTTTCGTCTTAGTCAATTGAAATTTAAAGTTTCGGTTCGGTTTGTACTTTGTCACACCAGTTTTAATATTGTTAAATTTGAAGTTGAAAGTTTCTGTTGGCACATCTGTTTCGTTTTCACCATCAATCGATCGAGTGGACTGTATTTTCATGGGTCTTTTCTGGATTAATTAAGACTGTTTTCAAACAATAACATTTATTTAAATAGATAATTTTGGACTCTTTCAAGAGGTTTTAAAAACTGTACTAGCAGGCTGCTACATCTTTTCTTAACTACACATTTTCTACCTGGTTCCTCGACAAGAGGGTAAATCCGGGTTGAGAGTGGTAATAATGGAGGGGCATGAGCCATAACTTATAACTAACTTAAACAGGAATAAGAACTATCACTTACTTTAAATTATACATACTTAATAATAAACAAATACAATGAACTAACTAACAATATTTAAAACCATACCGGCCACCTTGGCAGACCTCAGGTCTTCAACAACCAGTACCATCAGATAGAAATATAAAATATAAAACATGGAAAAATTAACTTAACTATTTGAATTAGAAATCTTTAAAACTATTGAGAGTTCATCTATTAACAAAAAATGTTTGTTTTTTTTTTAGGTAATAGGGAGTGGACACACCTTTACAACCGGCCGTTTATAAACACCTTTATTGGTCTTAACACTCACAACACGAGTTTTTCCATCACTTCCGGGGTGTAGTTTTATAATCCTTCCCAATACCCATTGGGATGGTGGTAAATTGTCCACCTTAACAATAACCATTGCACCAATTGATATAACATCAGTATCTGCATTCCATTTCTTACGCTGTTGTAATGAAGTCAGGTAATCACGTGACCAACGTTTCCAGAAACTTTGTTGCAATTGTTGAAGAAGTTGGTATCGAGATAACTTATTAATTGTTATATGATGAACATCTGGATCTGGTGGTAATGTCAGTAATTTGCCAATTAGAAAGTGAGAGGGGGTTAGCGGATTTAGATCATTGGGGTCGGCGGAAAGAGGAGAAAGGGGTCTAGAATTAAGTATGCCTTCAATCTGCGTCAACACAGTAATAAACTCCTCATATGTTAAGATTGTTTCGCCGATTACTTTGTATAAATGCCGCTTTAGACTTTTCACATTGGCTTCCCAAATACCTCCAAAATGCGGTGAATTTGGAGGAATAAAATGCCATTTAGATCTATTTTGATCAGTATAATCACATATAAGATCATTGTTTGATTTCAGAAATGAATACATATCATTCAAACTATTATTCGCACCTACAAAATTTGTGGCGTTATCCGAATACAAGTCGCTTGGAAATCCTCTTCTTGATGAGAACCTTCTCAAGCATGCTATAAATGCATCGGTTGACAAATCAGAAATTAACTCAATATGTATAGCCTTAGTGCTTAAACAAACAAATAAACAAATGTAAGCTTTAGTTACTTTATAACCTCTGATCTTGCGGTCCTTTACGGAAAAGGGTCCTGCATAATCAAGACCTGTACATTGAAAGGGTATTAAATTAGCAACACGATTATGTGGCAAATCAGCCATGGTCACAGACATTGGTTTAGGATTGAACCTAAAACATGTTAAACATTTTCTAACAGTTTCCTTAGCCAAATAAATTCCTTTTAAAGGCCAATAATTTTGACGGACACTATTTAGCAATAATTGTGGACTAGCATGGAGTAGTCTAATATGCTCAGATTGAAATATTAATTTAGTTAACATATGTTTTGAATCTAGAATTATAGGATGTTTAGAATTATATTGTAAATCGGAATGTTTGAGTCTACCACCGACTCTTATTATTCCATAATTATCAATGAAAGCAGCTAAACCATTAAACTTATTTTTGATCGCTTTGACATTTCCTGTTGTCAAATAATTGAATTCTTTACTAAAACTTTGCATCTGAGCCATTTTAATCAAACATTTAAGGGCATCATCTAATTCGATTAACGTTAATCTACCATTAACGCGATTGGTACCACGTATTTTCGAATTACTATTGTTATGGAATCTTTTACAATAAGCAATAACTCTTTGTAATCGAGTTAAATTAGAAAATTTATCAAATATTTGCCAGTTTTGACTTATTGTATGTAAAACTATCTCGCAATTAGTTTTTTTTAATTCTGGCAAATCTCTTTTTATAGTAGGAGTAAACTTGAAATTAAAACTAGAGACATTGAAATCGTAAAGCCATGATGGACCGGACCACCATAGTTCATTTTCCATCAATTCAGTTGGGTAGTTACCTCGTGAAACAATATCCGCAGGATTCTGTTTAGTTTCAACATACTGCCAACTGTAATTTGCTGTTAATTCTTGAATTTCCGTCACACGTGTACATACGAAAGTTTGCAATTTATACGTTTCTGTATGAATCCAATGAAGGACAATCAATGAATCTGTCCATAGATAACAATCGAATTCATACATTACGCATTCCGATAAGACTTTCATTAATCGGGATAGCATCAATGCAGCTAACAATTCTAAACGCGGCATAGTCAACGATTTCAATGGAGCTACTTTTGACTTTGAACAAAGTAAAGATACTTTTATCTCATTATTTTCATTGATTGATCTCATATAAACTACTGCTCCATAAGACCGTTGGCTAGCATCTGAAAAACCAAATAATTGAACTTTTGCTGGTTTTTCGATCATGACAAATCTAGGAATATTTAAGGTATTTAAAATTATCAATTCCTTGTAAAATAAATGCCATTTCCTAATTAAATTATCGGGAAGTTCATCATCCCAATCAAGTTTGAAAGACCATAATCTTTGAATTAACCTTTTAGCAATTATTATACAAGGTGATAATAAACCTAACGGATCATATAACTTCGAAATTTGTGACAATATACTTCGTTTTGAGCATTTTTCTGAAATCTGTTCATCATCAGTGAATTTAAATGATAAGTGATCGTTTGTACAACACCATTGTATACTTAAACATTTTGTATCTTTGTCACATATTTTAAGAGTTTCTGTGGTTTTAATAATTGATTGAAAATTGTTTAAAATGTGTGCACTATTAGACCGCCATTTATTTAAAACAAAACATCCCGTACCCAAAATATAAGAAATCTGATTACAAATTTCAATTGCATCCCTTTCATCTGAAAATCCAGCTATAAAATCATCTACATAGAAATTCTCTAATATCATTTGACTTGCAACAGGAAATTCATCTCTAAATTCATCGGCAAGTTGGTGTAAACACCTCATTGCTAGGTAAGGTGCACTCGCGGTGCCATAGGTAACCGTATTTAGTTCGAATACTTTAATGTTTTCCGACTTATCAAATCTCCAAACAATTCTCTGAAGACACCTGTCCTCACGATCAATTAAGACTTGACGGTACATTTTCGTTATGGCCGATGAAACTACGTACGGAAATTGTCTAAATTTGATCAATATATTAAATAAACTACTCAAAATTTGGGGACCTACATATTGAATGTCATTTAATGAAACTCCATTTGATGTCGGAGCTGAACCGTTGAATACAACTCTAGCGCGGGTTGTGAGGCTATCTTCTTTCATAACTAAATGATGGGGCATAAAATATGATATTTTTTTATCAACATCGTCATTAATTAAACTCATATGTCCCATTTCCAAATACTCACGCATAAAATCCTTATAATCTATTTCAAAATGTGGAAACTTTTCAAACTTTCTTTCAAGAGACATTAGCTTTTTTACAGCTAATTCTTTTGAATTCCCTAAACTAGTAACGTCATGTTTTAACGGTATTTTAACAATAAATCTACCGTTTAGATCTCGCGAGAATGTCTCCTTAAATATGTTTTCACATTTCAGATCATCATTAGATAATTTACATTTCTCATCAATCTGTTCAACCATCCAGAATTTTTGTAATGATTGATTTAAGTTTACGAAATCTACCGATAATAAACATTTGGTTTCTTTCGAATCTGTAGAGACATCTGGCAAATTGCCGCCAACAATATAACCGAATATGGTTTGTTGTAGAACTAAACCTTTACCTAGAACTATTTTGTGAGATTTTAAAGCGTCCCAAAAGGTCGAGACCCCTATCAACAAATCTATATTATTGGGCTCATAAAATTCAGGATTCGCCAACATAATGTTTGTCGGCATTTTTAAACTTGAAATATCTAAATACTGGCTAGGTAAATAGTCAGTAATTTTGGGTAAAACTAAGCAATCCAAATTCAAACAGAAATCATTGATCATAGATTGTGCATTTACGATACATTTTTTATCAATAGTAATTCCTGAACCGATACCTGAAACTGAAATATCTATGTTTGTTTGATGTAAATTCAGTTTCGAAACGAGATTTTGTGTAACAAAATTAGACTGGGAACCAGAATCTAATACAGCATAACAAACGTGTTTATTGCCATAAAAATCAACAACGAAAACCTTCGCAGTAGGTAAAAGGACATGAGATTTGAGTGTGCTTGTAAATGCGACCCTTGTCTCAACATCTGTGTGTAGTAATCTACTATGTTTTTGGTTGCATGAAAAACAAGGTTTTGACTTGCACGAATTTGCACTATGGTCTTTACATAAACAATTGTGGCACAATTTCAAATCATTAATACGTTTCACGCGTTCGGAAACATCTAAATCAATGAACATCTTGCAAGTATAAATTTTATGACCTGTCTTGCTACAAAAGTTGCATTTAATTATCTTATTTGAACTACTCTGATTACTAAGAAAACTTTTAGTTGATTTTTGTTTAACATCTGCATGACCTTTGAATTTACTAATATCTTTATTAACGTTATAAGCTATTGATTCAATTGTATCAGCTCTATCTGATATAAACGTAGTAAATTCATTTAATGTGGGAAATTCATTCTTTTTCATCTTTTTCATCTTTTCCCATTCGGACTGGGTAGTTTTATCTAGTTTTCAATTGACAATATATATTAACAACAAATCCCAATTTTTAGTATCTACATTCAGATTATTCAATGCACCCAAATGTTTGAACAAAGTATCTATCAATTCTCGCAACTCTACAAATGAATCCTTTCTAATCAATGGTATCTCAAACAATCCTTGGATATGTGTAGACACTAATAACATCTTTTTATCAAATCTATTGCATAACATACTCCAAGCTACTTCATAATTACTTGCTGATAATTCAACAGACCCTATAATTTTGAAAGCTGAGGGATTAAGACTTGCTCGTAAATAATGAAATTTTTGTATATCGTTAATTTCTACATTTTCGTGAATTAAGGACTGATATATATCTTTGAAATTTAACCATCCTTCATACGAGCCATCAAAATGTGGCAAGTCTATAACAGGTAATTTAATAGGTAGCTTTTTTGATTGAGCAGCTTGAGAAGGTGGCGCTAGATCAGAATCAGATCTACTTTTTAATAAACATGCTGTTCTCGCCAAAATAGTTTCATATTTGTCACAAAATGACTCCCTCTCTTCTAACTGTTCATTCAATAATTGCTCATCGCACTCATTTTCGATTTCATTTTGAACTTGATCGAATTCAACAATAATATGTTTTAGTCTCTCAATTTTCAATTCTAACATCGTAATCTTTTCAATATCTTGATTTCTATCAACTTTTATCTGATCATATAATAAATCTACTGATTTTGAAAGAGTGGTTAGTTTGCTTTTAATGCAACCCCTTTTCCTAATCAAGGCATCCATTTTGATTAAACGTAATTCATTTACTACAAATCTCAATTTTAAATAATCAACAGAAAAACTGTTAATCTTATAATCAAATCTTAAATTAAAGTAATAAACTTTATAAACAAACGTATCTGTGAATCATTATTCAAATCTATATCATCAATCTAATCAGCCTCTATATATCAATTTATCATCTATAAACTATTTAAGTAAATCCAGAAGCATTAATAAATCATATTATATTAATCATGTAATAATAAAGCATCGAGAAACAATCTTAACCTGAAGAATCTGTAAACCCTTTTAAACAAATTGAATACATACACAAATCTAAAGGATAACAAAGGAACTCACATTTATATCAGAAAATAATCGTCGCCAACTGCATTCAAACATCAAACATCATCACGTGGCAGGAAATCTTAATTATTTTCGCATCCGGTATCGTAGGACCAATGTTTCGTTTTCACCATCAATCGATCGAGTGGACTGTATTTTCATGGGTCTTTTCTGGATTAATTAAAACTGTTTTCAAACAATAACATTTATTTAAATAGATAATTTTGGACTCTTTCAAGAGGTTTTAAAAACTGTACTAGCAGGCTGCTACATCTTTTCTTAACTACACATTTTCTACCTGGTTCCTCGGCAAGAGGGTAAATCCGGGTTGAGAGTGGTAATAATGGAGGGGCATGAGCCATAACTTATAACTAACTTAAACAGGAATAAGAACTATCACTTACTTTAAATTATACATACTTAATAATAAACAAATACAATGAACTAACTAACAATATTTAAAACCAACATCTATCTACTGGTCTGAATGTTACATACTGCTTTGTTCATACTAATCAAGTTGCAAGATCTGTAAGTTATAATTGATGAGAATCATAAAATGCTATCACTACCGGATGTCGTTACATAAAACAAAATAGTGAAGATGTATAAAAGTTGCCTCAACTGCTAATCTAAAAACCTGAAATTAGGTATCGAATGAATCTGATGCATATTGAGTTGTTCGTAGAGCTTCTCTTGGTTACGCTTATTCTCATGTATTAATGTGCTATCCATTTATTTTTGCATAATATATTATCGTTGAATGTTCTGATGTGCATCACCTTTCAGAATTTCAGTATATTGGTACATACCGTGCTAAGAATGATTTACATTAATTTTGTTTCAAAGCATACGATTTATTTCTGGAACTGCTGAATAAACATTACGATTGACGAAATGCCAATAACATTTTCGTAATCATGCGTTAAGCATAGATGAAGTTAGTATAGATTAACATCTGAAACATGGGGAATTATTTGACATTTACATGTCTTTGAAAAATCTTCATTAGTTAATATTTCATATATAAGCACCTCAATACTCGAAAATTTTCCTTCAACGGTATAACTCCTCGTAATTTCGGGGAACCTCGGAGCATCGCAAACGTCAAATCTTGAAAAGACATTTGGTTTCTAACTCAGCCTATAATCTATTCAGAAGCATGAACACATATCTCTTTAGCTTCACTCACGGCTATAAAGCCAAAACGGTAGCTGTGACTGGTATTTACTAAAAAGATCCAAATCTGAAATCTATGTTATCAACCAGGGGGTAAAAGAAATTCTTGACCGCTAAAACGACGGTGAAGACATTGAAATCCTCACAAATAACAGAGCTGCAAAACTAGCAATAAGCAAGAAACAACAAACACTTACAACCACAAACAAGACAGACGAGCTGAGTCGCGAGGGATTCGCCGAGAAAAATGTTTGCATGATCATGTAAATGACTCAATGTCATTCCCAGAGATAACAGCACACAAGTGTTCAAACAATGACGGGATCAAACCTCAGGCTGCATAGAGCCCAACGAAGCGATGAACGTAACCTATCCAAAAACTGATATCACTTGGAACTGTCTCGGCAGAACATGTGACTACTTACATGAATCACAATGGGGAAAACACACTATCTTGTGAATGACCTGCTGTGTAGAGCATGCGAATAAAAGAACATGCCGGTAGAGCCCAGCATTTACCAGCATCAGAGGGTTCATGAAGAGGTAACCATGACCGAGCATGGTCAGCAGTAGGGAAATGAGTGCTGTGCTCTTGTTTGTTCAGCACCCAGGGTGGCTAAACGTAATGATACTGAGGTTTCCCCATCCAGTGGACTCTAGGAATACACACTTTCCATCTCGATTCTGGTGGTTGACGGAGTCACCTCCGGCTATTAACGCTGATGTTTGTTTCTGTTTCATATCAACAATCGGTTGGATGTGACCTTTTGCCCCTTCCACAGCTTTGCAGATTATAGTACATTCCATACCATTTCTTCATCCAGAGTCCCTATATGATCCAATGAAACCAAATGAGTAAGACAGAGATATGTTGACGCAATCAATGAAGATCTGACAACGATTTTAAAATGAAGATATGATAATCTAGTAGAGTTTAATGCGAGCAAAACTCAAACTCGTATTTCCTCCAGGAAGGCGTATCCCACGATCCCCAACATGACAATGTCAAGTACAACTACTCGTATGAAGGCTTTCATATCCATGCTCTGTATCGCCACCAACAGCACCCTTACATGGGCCGATTATGTGAGATCCATGCGGAAATAGCTCCACATAAACTTGGTTATCTATTATGTGCCAAGAGCTACTTTACATCTCAGCAGCTCCTCATAATCTACAAAGCACAGATTCGACCTGTCCTCGAGTACTGTTCACAAGTTTGGAGTTCCACTTCAAACGTACCCTGGAGCACTTAGATTCTATCCAGAAGAGTGTTCGTCTGATTGGAGATGTCACACTTACGAATTGATTGACCTCTCTGGAACATCGTAGAAGGGTGGACAATATCTTCTTGTTTCTATAGATATTTCTATGGTCGCTGTTCATCAGAAATCTCCTCTATTGTTCCACCACGAGAGACCTTACGTAGGCGAACTAGACAAGCTCAGGCTAGAGACCCTTCATTGTCAAACTTCTTACGACTTCATTTTTCTATCGAACCGCGAAGTTGTGAAACTTTTTTTTTCATGCATTTTGACGTGCTTTATCCCTTGTGCGCTAAACTACTCACTGCGGAATCCACTTTTATTTCTCGGGCGCGAAATTGTTGTTAATGTTGACTTCTCAGGAAGAACTTCCGCTAGAGCGTATCACGGAGCTATCTATAGATAGCCTTGTCCCTAGGGTATCTACAGTGTATAATTAGGACACATTTGGCAGAAGAACAGTATCAAAGCTCTAGGCAATTGATACTTGGTTATAACTCAGCACATTAAAGATGGAGCAGAAATAACTAAATAAAACGGGGAATTCCAAATATTATATATCTTCAAAGAAGTACATTCGGATAATAATTATTGAACGAAAATTGAACGATATTTCACACAAACAATTGATCAAGGTATAAATGCAAATAAGCTCAATCAGTAAAAGAAAAACGGGTACAACATATCTATTTTTTTACGATATGGTCGAACTTTAATTACTATTCAAAGGTACGGAATCGGTTGATAAATGATTTACATTTAGCATCTACGGAATACACAAGCCTAGCATTACAAATCACAAAATGCAATATATCGTAATTCCAGAAAACAAATACTAAGCTATCATTCATCTAATGTTGATTTAGTGAAACACGGAACGGTGTTACAAATTTGAACAATTGGAAAGAGAGCACACGGGAGCACTAATTTTATACTTTAATATCTCTCTTGGTCAGTCTGCTGCTGTCTTTTATATAGTTACTTGTCTTGTGCAGAATCTTTTTTCTTATGTCCAGAACAATACTTGAAAGTGACGCGCATTTTTACAGAAAAAATTTGCGCTCACGGTGCCTCACCTGTTCCTCTGCTGCTAGGAAAGGAAGGTTATCGGAGTTTTTTTTGGTTGTACGCCAGTTTTTTCACATAAGGTTTTCAAACTTTGATGCTAGATCCCCGTTTTTGCAATATAAGTTAATTTGGAATGCTCGAAAGTTTACGTTAATCTCCCTCGAGGGTGGCTGGATAGCTAGAAACAAACTGGAAAACTGTTCCCCATCTCAATGCAGAATCGATAATCAGTAGATCAATATACTTCATACGCTATTCAGTTGCCAAATTGCGTATTCAGCTTTCTCAATATTGATGGTTCTGTTAATCTGGTGTCGTAATTTTGGCCGGAATCTAACCCAAATGTGTTCCGGCTTTATTTGCTCCTAACCAAGTCTCCATATTTTTATTGAGATAAAACTAAGCCTCCACTAAGTAACCTAATGGGCAGTGGCGGTGCGTAAACTTTTTAAGAGAGGAGGCTGGACATGAAACGTTTTTGTAAAAATATACTCTATTCAGCCAATAAATTTAACCTTTGCACAGCGACCGTACCAGCTACTTCAGTGACAAAATTAATTGTTGCCAAGCAAGAACCAACGTGGAGGTGTAGAGTTTCTCTAGGGGAAAAAACTTTTTTGTTCGTTTTTTTTTCGTAGGATTTTTGATATTTTTTCTTTTTTTTTGAAATTTTTCATATTTTGTTTTTTTTTATTATTTTTATTAACTTTTTTATATGTTAACGGAATTCTACGGTCTTTAGTTTGCGAAAAATGATCAATAACATTATCATAAAATGTATCATTTTGTTTTGAGTGTTTAACTAAATCTTTTTCAATAGATATCAAACTAACATTGTATACACAATTTTGGCCCATTGTATTTCGCATGTAAGTTTTAATTCGTTTGAGAGTAGAAAATGATCTCTCCACCGATGCCGACGTGACAGGAATGGTGACTGTCAAACAAAGTAGTTTATAAAACTGAGGTAAAACTTGTTGCAAATCATTGTCTATCATATATTTTATCATATCGGCGTGAATGTCGTACTGGCCTAAAATATCTTTATCAAAAAATTTATATTTTAGAACTAAGTTATCTAAAAGTGTATTGGGAAACTCTTTTGAAAAAGATTCGAAAAATCTTCTATTCGTCAAGTCGAAAAACTTCAACTCATGTAAATCGGAAAATCGAATCTCAATTTGACCTTTAATAGTATCTAAAATTTCATAAAAAAAGTTGTTTATAATGTAGTTTCTTGTCACCAAATTATATGTTTTCCTCCTTTAACAATATTCTGTTTACCGGTTAATTTAAACTTGATACTCGATGTAAATGTTTCTGCGATTTTCCATGTCTGTCTATACCACGAGCTAAATTTTTCAAATCATCATAACCCGAGTGCCCCCAACATGAAGTTGTATCAGATGTAAATAGCAAGCAATACCAGCAATATAATTTATTGTGTACCTCAGATCCCGTTAACCATAAATATTTTTTATAATTATCAGTATTAAATGATCGATTTTGAAACATACCTGTCATCACTAATCCTTTCAAATCCGGTAAAGGCCGTTTATTTTTAAAAAACACTTTTCTGTCATATGGTAATCCACTAAATGGATAATCTAAGAAGTCAGCAACTAAATCACTGGTCATTTTAACGTTTAATAATTCACGGATTAGATAAATTATAACTTAACTACTTACTTAACCTTACTTCGCGACGCGAAACAAAAACAATAACTGACGGGGCACGTGTCGCATTCTCGCAGCGGCAGCAAGTAATCGTATTTCATACGACCGACCGAGTGCGAACGAGATGCTAGCCTACAGAGAGTGTTGCCATATCCGCTGTTTTACCCTATTTGGCAATTGGACTGGTTGGAAAAACGGCAACTGTGTTGACCACACGCATTTAGCGTTTGAGATATATAGAGAATCTAGCCTCTGGCCACTGTTGCCAGATTAAAAATAACTACTGAGAACGGGGAATTAATTGTAAAATTGAAAGAATTATCAGAGAAACAGGTAATAAAATGGATAATGATCGTTAAGATAAATTGGTGAGGAGGCTGAGCCTCCTTAGCCTCCCTCGAGGAGCCGCCACTGCTAATGGGATCGAAGCGAACCTTCCAATGTAAAAATTGAATAATACATGATACACCCTCAAAAATGACTGATATTTATTTGGGCATTGGATGTGCTGACTGTGGCGCATTATTTTATTAAGTAAGTTGTCATTCAGTTCCTCTAATTGAAGATATAATATTTCTGAACCTTCAATAACTTACTGCTATAACTGTTCTGTCAATTTCTCGAAGTAATGAAACTTCACCTGATGATTGAAATTACTAGGGACGAAAAAATCTGGGAATATTCTAACTTAAGATATGGATGATTGAATGGCTTGAACAGTCACAGTTTTGAAGGCCCTAACAAGTCCCAAGGGCATGTTCCACTCGCTACAGGCCATGTAGCCATAGCGAATCTCTCACGAATGGTGAATTTACAATAAATAATACTTTTGTGATGAATTCATTCATTTCAGTCAGTAGGAAATGTACAAATTGAACAAGTTAAATCTTATAGATATTTTTTCTCACATACTCTATTGGCTGAGAAATTCATGTTTATTGAATATCATGATAAACTACGTGCTCGCAAAGTTATGGGCAACACATATACAAAACGAAGTATGTTGAATGCTTTGCGACAGAATATGAATTCGCTCACTCTAGTTCCAGATTGTTTCAATGCCCCAGGCTATCCAAGTAACTGTAAAGGTTATATCTTTCAGTAGGAAGGATTCACTCGTCGGGGATTCGTTTGGTAGCTATAGAACAATTATCCTGCAACGAAACTCAAATACAAATTTTCGTTAGAAAATGAAGAGTAACTAGGACTATTTTGTCTCACATAACATCGTACTTGAAAGGTTGCTTTATTCATCCTATACATTTTCTGCCTTTAATCAAATCTACTGACATTCATAGATTACAGTCATTCTGAAAGGACATATTAACAGTAGGTATTGTTTTGTTTACCCATTTTTACATAGTTTGAACTGCACCTTAATAATTGATCCCTTCGAACAAAGAGCAGAGAAATTTATTTCTTTTCCTAAGTCACTCATACCATTCATTCATTTTTTCAGAACCACAATTAAAATCCAGATGTTATAATAAAATTTTACAAAATATATTCGAATGTTTAGGAAAATGTCCTATTCACTTCCCTTAAAAAGGTACAATTTTAACCAAATTAAAGAATTTCTGTCATCTCCAACCCCAATGTAAGGTTTCTGAACGGATAACTGAATTTTGCGTCAGCTGGGTTATGCACATAAACCTCCCTCCTCCCTGCCTCCAAACTAGATGAAAATATAATGATGTGGAGTGATATAAAACTTTCATCATTACAAGAACAAAATATGAGAAACATAACTCACATATTTAAACACACATAACTCGTCATGATAATTAAATGTAAACCTTATTTAGTTTACAATTTCGTTATTCGTGTTTCTGTTCGTTTCGGCGACGTGGGCATTTTAATTGAAATTGGTGCGATTAGGACGCTTTGTGTAATACAATTAGTTTTAAGTAATCAAGTTTTAGATATTCTTCTGATGATGGTCGTGAGACCGAAACGTACGTAAAGACAAGAAAAATATAAAGCATAAGTGTTATTGTAACCTATTTCCCGAGAATTTATATATAATTCATACCTGGGTCAAGAATCTTCATTACATATAACTATATATCACAACGTACCCCCGCCCAGCCTTCGCATCAGTGACATTGGTTTCTAGATGTCAATACCCACCCTTTTCTATCAAAAAGATCCCCCCGTACAGAGAGGTCTGTAAAATGAACTTTTTTCGTCCTATTTGCCTGGAGTATATGTGATTATTACTGTAACATGGAATTACAAGACCTTCAATTCATATTCGCTAGTCTTTATAGATAAGCGTCAGAGTAAATCGAATTCGACCTCCCTAATAGGTCTAAATGATATTCAATTTTCGTTGGACAACAATTCAAAGGCACAAACTTTGTAGACTCTAATTTTGATGCCGACTGATTCATTTTCATGGATTTGTAGCTTACCGTAATTAGTCTAGGATCTGGAGCGTTATGGCAGGACTGGGTGACAATATAATGTCACTTGGTTTATTGTTAGAGGAGGTTCAATGAGCAATTAATTTCACAGGAAGAATCTTCCATCCTAAGGCGTTTAAGATAGCCTCCGCAAATTTTTTGATTGCGTGACTTTTGAAGTTGCGTTTAGTTGAAAAGCTTGCTATATACAGGATGTTGAGTAGTTGTACAAACTTTAAAGGAGAAATCTTTGACTAATTTTAAGATAAAAAGTTCTAAACATGGTTCCTCAACGGCTTGGTTCTCGACATACAGGGCATAAAAAAAATGTATCTCATTTTTTGATTATATTTTTGTTCAATAACTAACTTAGATCATTTACTAGACTGAGACTAAGCTACTTTTAAATTGACAATATTTACAAAAATTGCTAAAAATGACCACCGCCTACTGCAACGCATGCATCGATTCGCCTTAACATCTATTGACGTACTCTTTCGAATATACCTTATGTCTAATTAATGAGGGCACACGATTCAAATACCTGTTGTTTCTTAGATTTTGTTCATTTTGAACTGGAATTTTGTAACCTAGTGATGTCGAGGAATCCAAAGGATTCAAATCAGGTGATCTAGGAGGCCAGGCTTGAGGTCCCGCTCTTCCTATCCAACTGTTAGAGTAATTCTTATCCTGAAATCGACACGCAACCAAACTAAAGTGTAGTCCAAAATAAACAGAATCTAAGAAACATCATCAATTAGACATACTGTATATTCGAAAGAGTTCGTCAATCGATGTTAAGGCGAATTGATGCATGCGTTGCAGTAGGCGGTGGTCATTTTCAGGAATTATTGTAAATATTATTGATAGACTTATTTGTAGAAGTAGTTCAGTGTATATGATCCAAGTTAATCAATAAAAGACACATTTTATCACTTCTTTTCAAAATTCAACTTACAAAATTAAAACGTAGGCTTAACTTTAAGCCCGTTTTTTCCAAAACGACTCCTTTCAGCTACAAATACTAGGAATGGTGGAACACGTTCATTGGTATCGCCAATTGTCGGAATACGACATGTTATCGAAAGGTACCATGGCGTTTCAGAGTAATTGACCCGTTCGCCATTTTGTTGCTAATATGAACGGATTACAAGACAACATCATGGCATCGTGTCGCATACTTTAATTTCAGGTCAAATAATATTATGTAGGAGTGCCATGTTTTATTTCAATTCAACACAACAACCGAAAAAAATATCCCCCCAAAAAAATCAAGAATTTCGATAATTAAGCTGTTTGTAGGCTCAATCAATCCAGAGCACTTAGACCGCTTGATTGGTTCCATTGTGCGCCGGTTGATACAATAATCAGTTCAGCAGGCCTAAGGCATTGCCAAAGAAGAAGATTTTGCTTGGACTGATATGGCTTCAAGCGGCATATGTGTGCTGCCGAGGTGTTGCAACTTAAGAGAAACCAGTGCTGGACTGCTGGACGAAACTGCCTCTCAGATCTACTATGAGCTAGGTCTTCAACAATGCAATGCAATTCAGATATCCTGTGAGGAGTTCTGCCCCCAGTTTTAGTCCTCTCATGCTCATAGAGAGGAGGATTTTAGAGGACTTAGGCGACAACTTCCTAATGTGAAGCTTCGTTTGCACCATGCCGGGGGCATATTGCCACACCGAGAGCCACTGTCTATCCAGTAGCTCCCTGAAAGCCTAGAGCCCAGTGGTCGATGAAATTCTTATCGTTACGTTGAATCGGGGTCAGGGGCACTCAAGGAACCCCGATTGGCCAGTGTTTGAAGGCTCAATAATGGTATAATTTCTCAAAATATTTGTCTATTTATTCACTTGTTTGATGTTTATGCTTTATTTCCAACCACAGGGGTGGAAATAAAGCATTTATATCAAACAAGGGGATAATCAGACTATAACTTATTATTATTAGACGTTTAGATATCGGCAACTCTGTAATGTGCTGCAGTTGGCGCAGGTCAGTTGGTACAAATCAACTATACCTGGTTTGACGATGATAGTGCGGCACTAACTAAAGGAAATTGTTGAAGTGAATTGGTTCTGAAAGTAACCAAGTATGACGCCATTTCTTTCTCAAAGTGAACAGCGTTTATCCATTCATATCACTATTGTTACATTGGTTCGGTTTGCTATCGCCATCTGGTGCACCCGAATAGGTAACCCCTTGACCTTTAAAGTTCGAGAAATCTATTAGTCAATGTGATAAATTGTTTGATTTCTTAGTGGGGCATCTAATCATAGATGGCGTTAAATAATTTGGTCTCTTTACCATTCTATTGGTCGACTATGTACAGCTTCAATAAAGGATCGGTCAGTAACGTTACAAACTTTTTGGTTAACTGATGAACCCTATGAGAAGAACGGAACAGCTGTCTAGAACTATATTTTTGTGAAGTTACTGATTGATCTAGACTAGTGAAACTTTATCATTATTATCTGGCAAAAGCCAATATGAAATGAATGAATGTATTCAAAAATTCATTTATATCCCGATTGTTACAATTGTATACCTTCAATCAAGGGTATCATCATCTTAACCCACTATTTCTAATAATATACCACAAGGTTCTTTATCAATTATAAAAACTCTTCTAACATGCCTTGACACATTTTGGGGATATTCTTTGGCTCATATTAATTGTCACTCAGTCTACTTGTTCAAATACACACAGTGAACATTCTAAATTATAACGATTGGTTCCAATTTTTTAACAGTTTCAACGCCATATTCTTACAAATAAGATTTATTGTTTTAAAGTCAACGTATGTAATTTTGATATTATCAAAATAGACGTAAAAAAATAAACATCACCTTTGAACATCTATAAAAATTCGTTTTTATAGCTATATAATAAGTATATGATGGTATGCTTATTTTGAGCTACTTCGAATGTCTATAATACGGCGTGACCTATATAAATACACTACTCTAATTTACGAATAATCTTCATAGCTTTATAACCAAAAATAAACAACTTCCGATCATGAAGTAAATGTGTTCTGAACTGATTAATTTAGTAATGAGTTAGTTGACTCAATTTGATATATTGGAACCATTATGCAATTTGAAAATAGTTTTGTTATTATAAAACGCAAAATCCATAGACTTCATGACATTTAAATTCGTTTCGAACGTTTTATTTTAGGCAATGTACATAATGTATAATCTAAAACTATTTTCCTCCCGAGATAGATTTGTGGATTGCTAAAAACTTATTTTGTAAAGCTTGTAATTGATGATTTACTGACCGATGAAAACCAAGGGTTCATCTATGAAGTTTAAATTGGTAATAACAAATTTTAAATACAAAGGGCACACCAATAAGTCATCACGATTGATGCCACCAGCAATGCTATGGGCGGTAGCCTTGTGAAAATTTACTAGTTGAATTGATGTCCACTATATATTTATAGTACAAAATTGTGTCACTCGTTTCGTCATCAATGTGACTTCATAAAGTACTAGTAGTAAAGGGAGACGATTGGGCCATTCCTGATGGTCGTATCGATTTAAAATTTTGCAGATCGCTATAAAGCGATGAAAATAGGAAAATAGGAACTGATTTTGGACGCGGTAGCTCGGTCTTTGTTGTATTCATCTTCATTTTCCAAATGGAATTATGCTATTTTATTGGACTGTAACAACCGTGTTTTTTTGATTATAAATAAATGTCACTCATATCCTTAATGATATGCAAATATTTCAAAGGGTTATCCCGGGGTCAATTTTAATCAAAAAAGTTTCTATAAACCTGTCCCAAAACGCGCTGTTTTTGTTATGCAGGGTGGATAAGTTTTATTTGTCTTAGGTTTTTCAAAAATCTAGAAAATGGTTTGAGATATTGAGCTGAGTCTTGGGACAGATAAATGTGACTTAGGAACGCGCTTTTTCACTCAATAAGTTGTTTTAAAATTCAATCAGTGTCGTAGTTAAGGGTTAGCCTAACAGCAATTTGAACAAAAAAGTGGTAGAACACTGAGCTCTTGCGATCTAGCCCGTATAGAGAAGCTCCCTTTCTCCAGATGCGCCTTTTTTGAGTAAAGGAATAAAAACCGATAAAATTGATGGAATGAATTTTATTGAAGAATACATACAGTTCTGCGAAAATCTAACTGGGCTGGGATAATGTTAACAAAATCTTGCAACATACAACATTAACATAACTTTAAAACTTAACTATTATTACAAAAGTTGCAGAAAATTGCCCCTTCCGGCTAATATGCAAGCTTCCGCTCTCCTTTATATGGAATTGTGCACTCGTTGTTTTTTATTGTTTCACATGCTGCAATTATTCTTTCTTTCAATTCCTCTAAAGTGTTGATGGGAATTGTATATACTAGCGTCTTAAGGTGGCCCAACACAAAAAGAATCTGAACTATTGAGGTCGGGAAACCTTGATGGCCATTCTTGCGCTGCATAGCGGCCAATCCAACGATTTGGATAAACAGTTCGTAAATAATTGCGAACCGTTACAGCATTGGTGTATATTAATCAATGTTTCGCAGTGAAATGTGCTGGTGCGTCATCGTGCATGTACCACATTTCGTTTCTTGTTGGTTACGGAATATCCTCAAGCAGCATAGGCGATTGTTCTTGAAGGAAATTGCACTAAGATTGTCCGTCAAGTCATCCCGGTAGAAAGAATGGACCAATAAAGTGGTCACCAATGATTCCTGCCCATACGTTCACCGAAAATTGGTGCTGGAAATGGGTTTCTGTTGTGGCGTGAGGATATTCATCCGCACACAAATGATTGTTGGGAAATTTTTAATTGCATTTCTTGAAAAATTAGCTTCATCCGCAAACAGAATATGTGATTCAAATTGCGGATGTTGAGCAACATTAAGAATATGAATATAGGTGTGCCACAAGGATCAATATTGGGCCCAATATTGTTTACACTTTTTATGTCTGACTCAGAGCAGTCATATAGCGATGCATACAGAACTGCACTATATACCAACGATACAAACCAAATTACTGCCGAAGAAAAATTAAACAGCTCCATAGCGAGAGCAAATAGCTGTTCTAATAGTTTCCATCACTGGTGTCTGAACAATGAATTAACAGTTAATGAAAAGAACACCTTCTTCATGCTATTCAAACAGAAGAACATAAACACTTATTGGGATAAATCATGCAACAATTGAGGAGATATATGAAATTAAATTCCTTGGAATGAATAATGATCATAAATTGATATGGGAAGCACAATTTAACAGCATCGTAAGCAAACTGAGTATAGCAAATGCTATATGGTAAGAATGCTAAGAAACATGATCTCAATCAAAAGTTTTTGATATGTTATCCTACGGTCTCATTCATTCCGTTTTAAATTACGGTCTCTTATTCTGGGGTAATTCTTCTCACATGGGCAGGGTATTCATTACTCAGAAAAATATTGTCCGATGTATGTTGAATGCTTACACATTAGGAACAATATATTTTACAGATATGGAATCCGTATAAATGATAATATTCAGGTACCATTCTCACGTTTATCGGTTGGACTAAATATTTAATAATTTACTATACACATATTTACTAGAACATGCATTCTATTCCGTCAAGGAGTACCTCAATACCTAATTTCCAGTTTACATTGTAAATTGAATGTTTTATAATCTGTGTACTAATATTTATGCATTTCAAATTGAATATTTCTTAATTCGTGTTCCAATATTTATATTAATTTTCATAACAATGACCTATAATATACTTTGTGCATGATTAATAATTATTATATGTACTCAATTCTTAATTGAATTGATTTTCAATTGTTTGATTACTACTGACTAGTTTGATAAAATACTGTACGTCTTTGAATTGTGTTTTTATAAACGAATAAATTGAAATTGTTATTAAGTCCCAAAACTCAGCTCAATACTTCAAACCATTTGCTAGATTTTTGAAAAAAACCTTAATCAAAATTAAACTTTGTTACCATGTAAATCGAAAACATACCATTTAAGAACAGGTTCTTAGAAACTTTATTTCTCAAAATTGATCCAGGAACCACCCCTTAATATATTCGCGTATCATTGAGGAACACCCTGTAAATTCAATCTTAAAAAGTTTCCAAAAGGCTCATTTTAAAATTCAAATGAAGCCGTCACGATCTATTTAATGTCTTTATTCTGTGCTAGCAGTCCTAGCCTTCTTGATACTGTGGTACATTTTGATAGTTCATGTGACAACAAGTGTCAGTATGAAAGAAGGTTAAATTCGTAGATATATATCAATAGTCCCTTGAGCGGATTTGAATGAGTTTTCTGAAGGACAGAAGATAATTCTGTCGCTCTTCTTATGAATGAGTGCCACGAGAGGGGTAGCTGCGTGCGGCTGCTGCCTGATAGCTGGGCAGATGAGTGCAGCTACCCCTTCGTGGCGAACATATACAGGGTATCCTCGAACTGCGTGGCCAAAATAAAGCCGAAGAGGGCTTCAAAATTGCAAAAATAATTTTGTTTTTTCGGTATAACTTGAGAACGTGATGAATAACTTTTACAATATTTGGCAGGTGAGTTACTGTCAATAATGGCCATTTTTGAGAGTGGAGCACAGAGCCTTAGAGACCATAGAAACGGCTCAAACTTGAGGATGTAACGGGAAAAGTGTTCAGAACTTTTTTGTGGTCAATGTAATTCACTCGATATTTTTTATGTAGATAGCTTATCTAATTCGAAAACTTTTCTTACTCTTAGAAAATTTTGATAAAATCAACGGATTAGCTTGAAAAAATTAATTTTCGAGTCTCTGCAATTTTGGCTTACTAATTTTACTTGATTAAAATACCTTAGTTGCCTTTGCTTTTCTAATGTCATTTTGGCATTTGAAGAATTTATTATCAAAACTGTCAGTTTCTACTTTGCTTTCCGTAAAAATTTTATAAAATTATGGCTCAAAATTTCACTAACACTGAAATGGTTGATATGTTATTGATTTATGGACTTTGTCGTTGCAATGGCCGGAGAAGGGAAAGATATCCGCATCGCAGAATTCCAAATCGGCAAACCTTCGCGAAACTGGCAAATTTGAAGAAGCGATACTGGAAGCGGTCGAAACTGAACCTGGGATAAGCACACTACGTTTGTGACTTCGTATTGGAGCCTCAAAATCATTAGTTCATAATGTACTGAAAGAAGAACTGTTGTATCCCTATCATATTAAAACAGTTCAAGATTTATTGCCCATGGATCCAGGTCATCGGCTAGATTTCTGTCGGTTTATTGTCCAAAGACAAAACGCAAACCCCAATTTTTGTAGAAGAATTCTGTTCACGGACGAAGCTACTTTCATGAGATGTGGTATTTTTAACCTCCATAATGAACATTTCTATGCTGATGAAAATCCTCATGAAACGGAAGTTACACATTTTCAGAATCAAACTAAAATCAATGTTTGGGTTGGAATTGTGGATAACTTTATTATTGGTCCTACCGTTATACCCGATCGATTGAACGGGGAGAACTACTTGAACTTTTTGGAACAAAGGCTACCTGAACTGTTGGAAGACTTGCCCTTACACATTCGTCGTGACCTTTGGTTTATGCATGACGGTGCACCTCCTCATTTCACATTAGCTGTGAGGCGACATTTGAATGCGGAATATCCAGATCGCTGGATAGGTAGAGGACACGATGCACCAGTGAACTGGCCGGCCCGCTCCCCTGATTTGACGCCCTGCGACTTTTTCTATGGGGCGCTTTGAAGTCGAAAGTTTATGCAGCTCCAGTAAACACACGGGAGGAATTGTTGCAACGAATTAATCATGAAGCGGATTTATTGAAGAATGATCCTGAAGTACTAGCCAGAGTTCAATTCAATTTCTTGAAACGAATTAATTTGTGTATTCAGGAAAATGGGCAACATTTCGAACAATTGTTGCCTTAGCGATTTCCCAAAAAGTTTTGTTGTTTCTTTTAATTTAGCATTTGTTTTTCCTAAATAATCACATCGTTTCCCATTTCTATTGTTTTTATTATTCGTGTTTTACCGAGATATTAAACATTTCAGTGTTAGTGAAATTTTGAGTCATAATTTTATAAAATTTGTAACGGGAAGCAAAGTAAAAACTGACAGTTTTGAGAATAAATTCTCCAAATGCCAAAATGACATTAGAAAAGCAAAGGCAACTAAGGTATTTTAAACAAGTAAAATTAGTCAGCCAAAATTGCAGGGACTCGAAAATTAATTTTTTCAAGCTAATCCGTTGATTTTATCAAAATTTTCTGAAAATAAAAAAGTTTTCAAATTAGATAAGCTATCCACATAAGAAATATCGAGTGAATTACATTGACCACAAAAAAGTTCTGGACACTTTTCCCGTTACATCTTCAAGCTTAAGCCATTTCTATGGTCTCTAAGGCTCTGTGCTTTGCTCTCAAAAACGGCTATTATTGACAATAACTCATCTGCCAAATATTGTAAAAGTCCTTCATCAAGTTCTCAAGTTATACCGAAAAAACAAAATTATTTTTGCAACTTCGAAGCCCTCTACCGGCTAAACAAGACACCTGAGGCAAAAGTAAAAAGGCTCATCAAATTATTTTCAAATCAAAGAATCTTCGGTTTTAGTTTGGCCACGCAGCTCGAGGACACCCTGTACATTGTGCTTCCTTACAATATGACTTATTTTATAGGTAGGAATAATGAATAAAATATGGTAATTGTATAAAATCATACGATACATAAATATTCTAGAAGAATTGTTGATTCGTAAATCATTTGATTAGATTACTGATTTTTATATAATTGTTTTACATTGTATAAGATACTCTTCGCATTTTTTCAATGAAATAAATCGTATTCAAATTAATAATGTGATTACAAAAACAAATTTTCCGTTTCTGAAAATCTAACCCGAGCCTAGTGAGTGGGACCGCGTATCATAGCCCCCAGATCATACCTTTGGTTCATCGCCGGTCATTATAAACTGTTAAGCGGCGGCATAAATTTGAGTTTACTTCAATAAAAGTTGCTGTTGTTGTTGAACGGTTCGGTTCAAATTTGGAATTTCTGAATTAACATAAATTTGCTATAAAAGTTTGGAATTAATTTAATGTATACTTCGGGAGTTATGATTTTTTGTCATTTTTCAACCCTTCAGAAAAGGGTGTGCTTATAACACGGTTTCCCTGGAAAAAATAGTGTTCGCCTCCGAACAGCAAACGATTTTTTGTCAAAATTTTAATGTGATAGGACCTTCCGTTTTTTAATTGTCGTGCAGACAAGCAATTCATAATGGATATTCAGAAAGACAGAAGTATTCTCTCAGAGTTGCTTAAAATCCGATTAAAAATACTATGGTGAAGGAATTTTTGCTCTAGGACAATAATTGTATGTTTTGATAATGAACTGTAAAGTTAGAAATTGAATCCAACTTTCTTTTAAATATGTTTAATGAAGTGACAAAGTCAAACTTCTTGAATTTATCTGAATTCTAAACCCTGATTAGTATCCCATCTACCGGGATATCGAAAATTATCTTGGTCAAGGGTGGTTGTGGAATCTGAAACGTGTGTCTCACTTTACGTTTGAAATAATTATGTCACTGTCACACTGACATCATCAACAACCTACAAATTTCATACCTATTTATTTCAGTTGTAAAACAATAATGAACTACAAATTATGAAATAATTATGTGAACTCTGAACCTGTTCAGAGGTCGTGATAGCCACAATCCGGGTCAAAAACTGTTTTGAAATAGTTAATTTTCCGTAAATCGGATGACGTTCACATGAGAAGCCCGTAGCACGCGAGTTAGAAAAGTGCAAACTGGTTGTACCGAATACGGCTTTACGACGACTTTTCGCGTGCCGTTTTCGCTCCATGTAGTTAAATTTAGTAACGGACCGTACCCGACGGCCCTTCTTTTTTCGCTTAATGTCCATTAAACAGGAAAATTTAATTAAATCAGTTTGAGCTATTCTCAGATCTCAGCTACGAGCGTCTAACCTGCGACGTACCAAAAGAAATTTTCTCGCTACTAAAATATACACGAAGCGGGTAAAAGCTAGCGGCCCATAGCCAAAACCACTTTATTACAACTGGCGCCGGTCGCACGGGGCAAGAAATGGCCCCAAATTTAACAAGACCGAGGTAAAATGTATAAACTCTAACTTACACGCAGCGAGCTCCTCGAGGCATATGTCAGAATGATTTCGTTCGTAGCTAATTACATAGGACGTCTGGCGCTCATGCAATTATGTTTTTAGATAATTCGAACCTTCTAATTTCGATAGGCCACGTGAAAATCCTGGAGTCCAAAGCACTAAACACTCCTGAGTGTTAAAATATTCGTATAAAATTAATTATGACATTATTATTTCAAACGTAAAGTAAGACACACGTTTTAAATTCCAAAACTAACCTTGACCAAGATAATTTTTGATATCCCGGTACATATTTCTGTTCAACAAGCAACAAGCCTCTACTGTACCTATTCTGAGCACTGAAATACATATGCAGTATTACTATACATTTTTAGTTATTCTGAGTAGTATCTTCGATATCAAATCGTAGGTACCTATTAAAGATTGAAGTAATGAGTACCCCATCGGGTTATCATATGAAATTTGCAGTATATTTCGCGCTAAACAAAATACTCATCGAAATTCCGTGGCTTACGCACTCGTACAAATAGATTGACTGATCAATGAATCATACACTAAATATATCATTGAATGACGTAGTTCCTGCAAATCTTGAATAATCTAGCCTTTTCAGAAGACTCATATGAAAAATCGAACAAAGTTGAAACTGGGGATCGAGCCGACCAATTCTATGGTCCTAAGCGCATCAATCAACAATCCTCAAAGTGATGGCTAAGAAACATTGTTACCACTTTGGTGCAATGAGAGCTCATCAAATTGCAAAAACAAAAGGCCGCAGGTACTTTTGGTACTAAGGGAACCATCTCAAAGAACAATAATAATCCAATTGGTACCATTCTGTTGCCAACTGGTTCAATGGCAGCCTAATTTTGTTTCGCACGGTATCAGTCTACTGTTTTTTATGAATGCATGCAATTTTGTATTATTCAATTTCAGTCGCATAGTTCCTAATATCCTTTTTATTAAGAATCAATTGGCCAATCTGATGGTGATATGTGGTCCTATTCAAAAGAGATTTAAACCTCAGGTATTACCGGAAGTGAAGGGATATTGAGGATATTTCAGAATTGTAGGTTCTTCGGTAAAACATTCCACCAGTCATTCAAAACAATATTGCCTTAATGTCCGGAGATACCTCTAGGGTCTAAGGCGTAGATTGAGAACGAGTAACCTGTATAAATTGAGAGCCCGCCGCAGGAGTTAATTTTACTAATGAGCATATTCACTGATATGGCCCTGTCATGTGTCGACTTGCTTCACTAATACCCATCTCTGTCCATCCTTCGAAGCCCTTAACACTTTAATATAACATGAAATAATTAAGATATAAAGTGGATATTCATTAGTAGAGTATCACTGCCATACTGGCAAAATTAATTTTAATTAATTAGAAGGTGATGGATTTCATGTTCAAGACCACGTACGAACAGTTCGGATAATGAAACTTGTCGTTGAATCAGAGCCATGATGCGGATTAATACTTCCATGCATGACGTAAATGCCGACCAGCCAGATTGCAGTATGCTGAAGTAGGACAGGTTCTTATCGTTAAATCTGTAGTTGGTTCTAAGCTTCATGACAGTGATGGAAAATAACTCTCATCTACTAATGTAGAAATATTGTTTAAATAATATTATTATCGTCCTTTCTTTGAAACGCGTGAAATCTTTGAATCGGTGCATTGCATTGTGAATTACTCTTTCAGTGGGTAGCTGCCTTTTGTTAGTTCGCGTTTGAAACTTTTGGTTCTCTATTTTCAGATCGGGGGAATAGCGACATCATCGTCTTACTTGTTCCATTGATGAAGTCATGAGTGACCAAGAAAGCTGTTCGTAACTGATAGACGTGTTATCCCTCTTCGACCTTAACTCTGTCTATTGACTTCTAACACAAAAAGGGTTTATTATTCATCCAATGAAGAATGTCGATACCGTCATCTGGCGGCTGTATGTCAACATTATATTTGTCATTGTATATAATTATTATATTTATCGTTTCTTTTACTACCCTTTGGGTTGTATGTAACTTTGGCATTCGACGACTAGCGCGCAGAGCCGCTTGAAGCCGCTAGGGTCAGTATACGACTAGCGCGAGATACCTGCGGTATACATATTCGTGCTTCCACAATAAATTCCTTTAACTCTCCGACGAATTTATAAATGTTTGCATGCGCACTGGAAAAGAATACGTTCAAGTGCGAATGAAATGATTCGCATGCATTTGTTGTTTCGCAATCCCAAACATTGTCTGTTGCCCATATCTGTGATGGATATTTTGCGTCGTTATTTATGTAATTTTTCTTCAAATAAATAAAAGGTATACCAAATGTCCATTTGAGCCACATTTCAATTACAGATTGGTTATTCTTGTATTCTCGAACGAGACCAAATTCCTGAATTTTCCTGAACCACGACTGAGTGAGGTGGAATAAACAGCCATGGATTATCAACCCAGGCCAACGTGATCTCAACGAATCTTGAATTGCATATTCAAAATCCACAACAACCTTGTATGGGAAAAATATCCACCGATATTCCCAACATTTATCAATTATTGATTGGAATAAAATGTTGTAAGTGGTTTTTTCTTTGTTTGGTAACAAACAAAACAACTGCGATATATAGTATTTTTTTCACTCCATGGATGGTGAAAAGTTGCTGGAAATGTTGGACACAATATTCAAATGTGCCATCCATATAGATCGTTCTCATTTAGCATAAAAACTATACAGTTTGAGTAGTTCCAAGCACTATAATTTGGTTGACAGTATCGTTGATAAGGACCATACTTTCATTGTCTGGAGCAGAAATCACAAAGAAAAACAGAAAATGTAGACGGAAAATTGAAAAAATAATTCCAAATAGTAATTGATTGCACAACATATCATGATGATGGACTTTTCTTAATCAAATCGTTTGCTTATAATCATCTAAAAAAACACAGAGTAAAAATGTTGCAAAAGAATCTATCAGCTGTACCATATCTATGCTTATATTGAATACCAATGTATATTGTAACTTTCGCACTTTATGATGGTTATAAGAAGGGTCTGGAGATTAGGCCGCTTTAGGTATATGTAACTTACGCACTCGATACCTGCCGCTCCGCTTCTTTTACAATACTTGTCTGAAAGCATAAGAACTACCACTAAAAAATGTCAATTAATTTCTTTTTCATTTTTACTTTTTATTAATTTTTTTACTTTGCTTTAATATATCAAGGTTGTAGATTGGAATTATTCGTTTTTTGCATTCTAGTAAGTGCAATGCAAAAACGTACAAACACGAGCCGAGTAATTTTTTTGTCGTGTAGTCTTTCAAATTTTTTTGCAAAATATTCTGACGACGCTGACTTGATGAACTGCATACACGTTTTCTTCAAGAATACCATCTATTTTTAGGTATGTTCGTGTTTGGAACATCCAAAAATTTCCATATATTTGGATGAGGCTCATAAAATTGTTTAGAAAATAGAAAGTGAACAGCTTCGCAAGTATTGGTGGTGTTCTCTTGCGATGATCCTGCTTCAGCCCACATTTGTGGTGGAAAATTACCTTCCAAGTAATGATCCACTATGTAGTCAGCGAATTCTGTCACTCGATGACCATTTGGTAGTGTGGTCATAAAGTCCTCCAGGAAGCATCCTTCAACATTTTGAGGGTGCAGATATGACAAACCAAATACTATCCTTAGTCATTGTACAGTTGGATTTGCAAGATCTTCATACATTTTTGCTAAGCCCAGTGACCGGATCTTCCTCCACTCAGCTTGAGTTAGGTGACAACGGCAACCCAATACCATTGATGATGGCCATGCATTGGTGACTGCATTTTGAAGGCCTTTTTCGAAATCGGCGAGTATGTATTGTGGAAGAAGTTGAATTACTCTCAGTGGGACATCCACCTTTCGACTGATGGGGCTTGGAACACTTGGTTCCCCAACATTTTCATACAAGGTGAGAGAGAGAGAGAGAGAGAGAGAGAGAGAGAGAGAGAGAGAGAGAGAGAGAGAGAGAGAGAGAGAGAGAGCGAGAGAGAGAGAGAGAGACAGACAGAGAGACTCTTCCCAATACTTAAAGCAGACTAGTAGCGACCTTGATAAAATTTTGCACACTCCTCGACCTTCAAAACAAAAGAAAAATCACTGCATACATACCCTTGAAGAAGATAAGCAGCGATTTTTAGGGAATTTTGCGCACTTGACCTCTAAAACATGAGATCTCGAAAATCTACTCTATCTATGTTCCACACTAGGTAAATCAGATGAGTATCGATCTTGAATCAGATTTCGAAAAAAATCTCATCCCTATTTGACACTCCATAAAGCAGATGATTACGAATCATGATGAAATTTTGTGAACTTGACCTTCAAAGCAAAAGGAAATTCACTTCCTACACGAAATTTCCCCTTCCGGGTCAACCTCGGCAATTTCAGCTGATAATAGAATAAAGATATTTTATAAGGGTCAATATCCTTGTAAAACACGACTATACAGGCTGTCCCAGGTTTTAGTTCCTATTAATATATATGAACAGACGCTTAATTTGTTTATTTAAAAAATTTTAATTTTGTTTGTATGTTCAAAGATAATTGAATGTCTCAATGAAATTCAGTACCGTGGATGCGTAGACAAGTTACCACATTTGCACATAATTTGAAACCGGTATTAGTTCCAGTGCCGTAGATATAGGTATTTAATAACAATAAATTGACCTGAAAAAAGTTATCACCCTGTAAAGGTTACTTTTTAGAACCAAACTTCGATGCAGAATTTGAATCAAAATGAATAAGGTCTCCTGATATTTCTTTGTACCTGGCACCGTTTCACTGAAGATTTAATTTATGTTATTAATTAACACCACCATGAAAATCGGGTGAAAATTGGAAAAGGGGGAACCTTAAATTAAAAAGCATCGTTGAGTGACGAAAATAAAATAAACTGTCTTTTCTAATATCTACAGCAATATAATACAATAAAAGGCCGAATAACAATTTTTTATTTCCAAAAATGCTTAAACCAGATAACTACAATGTACTTCAATTAATATTAAGTCCACCAACAAGAGTTAACAAGACAAATTTTCTAAATTTTGTGTATTAATTGTGGATAAATTGTTCAAAATAATTGCGTTTTTCTCGTACACATAGTTCACAACCGTCGTACAATAGATCTTGTCACTTCAACGAAAACCTTTTTCCAATTTACACCCTATTTTCATGGTGGTGATAATTAATCACAAAAATTGAATTTGTCGTGAAACGGTGCCAGGTACAAGGAAATATCCTGAGAAGTTTGTTCCTAAAAAGTAGCCTTTACAGGGTGATAACACTTTTCGGGTCAATTTATTGTTATTGAGTACATATTACATACATCTACGCTATTGGAAATAATACCAGTCTCAAATTATGTACAAATGTGGTAACGTATCTAGGCATTCACGGCAGAAATTTCTTCTAGACATCTCAATTATCTTCGGAGATACAAACAAGATTAAGACATTTTTCATAAAATTCAACACCCTGTATCTCAAAAATTAGGAGTCTGTTCATATATGTTTATGAGAACTTTTTTCTGAAAATCGAATCTCCTATCGACTGTTAAAGTTCTGCTACTAAAACCTGAGACACACTGTATATGTTTGTATTTCGATTAAACGTTCAATGTGATGACAGAGTATAATATAACATATCGTTACCTATTTCTATTCATTTCCAATATAATATCAGAAGATCACGGATTTTGTTTGATTCTGGTATAACAGATCGTTTTCATTTGCCTATCCAGAGAGTGGAAACTTCAACAGGACATCTAAGCTGCTGCTGGTATGATCTGCATCGATCCTTTTATCCAAAAGAATTGACAATCTGGATAGTGTGATGATTAATGGTGTACGTTACTGGTGTCCGAACAGTTTTCAATCATAAAATCAGCACAAAATGTTTTTTTTCCTCAACATCTGCAGTAATTCAATAGACAGAAATGTTAACATGTAGCATTGACCTAGATGCTTTTTATGTTTATATATTTATTATATGGTCATGGAATTCAAATGAAATGATAGTTTCCAGATTCATTTGCCTATCCAGAGAGTGGAAACTCCAACAGCACATCTAAGCTGCTGCTGGTATGATCCTTTTATCCAAAAGAATTGACAATCTGGATAGTGTGATGATTAATGGTGTACGTTACTGGTGTCCGAACAGTTTTCAATCATAAAATCAGCACAAAATGTTTTTTTTCCTCAACATCTGCAGTAATTCAATAGACAGAAATGTTAACATGTAGCATTGACCTAGATGCTTTTTATGTTTATATATTTATTATATGGTCATGGAATTCAAATGAAATGATAGTTTCCAGAAAAAAATTGAATTATTTTGATTTATTGAAACCGGATGGAGCATTGCATTGTAAATGAATTATTCTAATGCCAGTTTCTTGTTTACTGTAGGTTAAGAAGGAAAGCATTCCTCTCCAGCTCCCTTTCCGTAAACATCCACATTGTAAGCAGCAGAATAAGCTGATAACTGATAAGTGAATCAATGCATTCTGGGTAAGTAGTATTAATAATGATTCTTGACGCAGGTATGAATTATACATATATGAATTCTCGGGAAATATGTCACACTAACACATATGCTTATTATTTTCGTCTTTACGTACGTTTCGGTCTCACGACCATGATTTCTTAAAACGTATTGCATCATCACAAGGCGCCCTTATCGCACTCGAAATTTTAACACATTAATGTTTTAAGCATATGAATCAAGAAGCCGCTCCTTAGTTATTTTCTCATATACTTAGTCATATCAAATCACAGTATGTAATACAACTAAACCAAATATATAATGCTCGAGTATCCACTTTCCAATCAGATGTTGAAGATTTATGAGGATATACGAAGAGATTGTCAGACTTTATTAGGAATATTGCTGCTTGAGCATTCTACCTAAGATATACTTTTAACATTAAAAACACGCATGTAGTAGTTTGCAAAAGGTTTTATTCAATTTAATTATTATAAACCTGACTTAATGATTGAATATCTATTCTATAATTTACAGACTTGGAGTCACGTTTTATGTGAATCATCTGCAGAATAGATCTTTTATAATAATTGGTTTCCTTAGTTAAAATATTAACATTTTTGCAATCGAATTAATGGTTATAATCAGAACAGTGTTTCGCAAGGGCGGTGGAATCTTCTAATATTTTGTTTCTTGTGCTATACTTATGGCCATACCATCTTTTGTGTAAATATTGTTTAGCGATTCCCGGATAAGTCCCATCGCAATCCAAACAATTTAATTTGTATGATGTGTGGGTTTGTTTATCTTTAGGTATTGAAGGTTTTCTATTTGGAAAATATTTCTCCAACAGTTAGTAGGTTTATACGCAACATTTATATCATACTTTATTAAACATTTCTCAGTTTTCTAAGGTCTCCGGAATGTATAGTAATGTTATAAAATTATCAGTATTACCTTTATGTTATTTATATATGACGTTCCATTATAGATTTTGTTTATTCTTTCTTTAATGATGAAATTGGAAAAAGTTCTTAAGTATCCATTCATTTCCAGTGTATTATGAACTATTTTTAAATTTTTGGGATGGTTCTCTGGGTAGCACAATTAAACCGAGCGATCTTTAAGGCTGTTTATAACAGTTTTTTATAACTTGTTGGTGCAACGGAATTGAAGTGAAGATAACGTTGGGACCAAACTTCTTTAGTAAACCACGAAGTTCTTATTTTTCCATATGCATCATGCCTAATGTTTTTGTTCACTTCTATTCCAGAAGTTAATTAAAGTTTACAGTGGGAATTGTTGAATTTATTAATCACGCATTGAATTTCATCATTGGGAACACACAAAGCAATCATCTACATACCGTTTGAAGAATACGGGTTGAAGATCTAATGAATTTATTACAGATTCCTCTGGGCATTCCGTAACTAGGTTAGCAATAGTAGCTGAAATAGGATATCCCATTGGTGTGCCAAATATTTGTCCAAAATATTGCTCATAGTATTGAAAATAAGTGCATTCTAAACAAAACTTTACTGTATTTATAAATTCAGATTGATGTAGAGGTGTGTGGTTTTTAATCTCTGCCCAATTTTATAATGCTATTAATGTCAAAACGACTGATATATTTGTAAGAGACATCGTCTAAGGAAATTAATAGATAATCTACTGGTACGGACTGAGTTCTTATAGAGTCATTGAAATGCCATGAGTCTTTCACATAAAATTTATTTTTTCCTATTATATTGTTGACAGCTTCTGATACAAATTTTGATGAATTGTAGGTAGGCGCTCCAATATCACTTACAATGGGTCCTAGGGGTATATCACTTTTATGTAGTTTCGGAAGCCCATAGATATAAGGTGCTTGCCCATTATGGCAAATTAATTTATTTTTCAATTCAATAGGGATTATCTCATTTTTGTACAATTTATTTATTAATATCTCTTAATATCCCTTGTATAGTATGTAAAATATTCACCCAGTGATATATGTGGAGTATCTAGGCACTGAGAAATGTCATGAAATAAACGATTTAGAAAATACCACTCATGTGAATCAGCCATTCAACTCACTATCTCTACTTGGAATAAACTTATAGATGAAGATCATTATATAGTAGCTGCATTCCTAGACTTCAAACGAGCCTTCGAAACTATCGATCGCTCAGTGTTCATAAATAAGCTTAAATACTATGGAATTAAGGGTACTGCATTAAATTGGTTCATTAGCTATTTAACTGACAGCTATCAACGAACTAAAATAAATTATAATAGGTCAACAGAAATTGAAAACTGCTTAGGTGTACCACAAGGAAGCGTACTAGGTCCGTTACTTTTTATTATATATATTAATGATATAAACTATTATATTAGTTCTGACTTTCTTAATCTCTTTGCTGATGATTCTCTTGCATCTACAAATGATAAGAACTTAACAATTGCAGTCAACAAAATGAATGTTCAATTAAAAAACGTAGAACAATACATGGATATAGGGAAACTTAAACTTAATATTGATAAGACCAAGATCATTATTTTAACATCCAGATATAAATATTCCCAAATTATTACAAATAATATCGATATAATACTTCATGGGTCCAAACTTGAAATTGTTACAAAAATTAAATATCTAGGTGTTATAATAGATAATACACTGACATTCAAAGAGCATGCTAACTATATCATAAACAAAATATCAAAAAAACGTATCTTCTTTTCGAGAATTTCAGCTAATTTATCAATTAACTCTAAACTCATAGTTTATCAATCAATAATACAGCCTCATTTTGATTACTGTGCTTCCTTAATATATTTATTATATAAAAACAGCAAAGCCTCACTCCAGAAATTACAGAATAGAGGAATGAGAATCATACTACAGTGCAATAGATACACCCCAATTAATTTGATGCTTAAGTGCCTTGAATGGCAGTCGGTTGAAACAAGGCTTGTATATTTCGCAATGATATTCGTTTATAAAATATTGAAAAAACTACTACCAGCATATCTACTTACAGATATTACTTACAATCATGAAATACATGAATATTATACTAGAAGTAGTAATAATTTTCATATAAATCGAATGAATAGCAAAAGAGCAATGAACTGCCTGTTCTTCAAAGGATTCAAAGAATATAATAGTCTATGAGATGAAATAAAAAACTGTGTTACTCTAAGATTATTTAAAGTAAAATTGAAAATGTTTCTTCGAAATTTATTCATTGATAATTTATAGATTTAACATATACTTAGTCTTCCTTCTGTAAATTAGGTTATGCCTATTTGAAATAAAGATTATTATTATTATATGTCGGTAATATAGTGTAATACGTCAAAGTAACTTTCCTATATTGATAACGTGTAATTTAATTATTCTTTTACAGGTAAAATCTGTTTTTCTAGAACCATTTCATCTTTAATGTTCATTATGTGATTTTATTTGCTTGATTGTTTGTTTGTATTATTTTACAGAATAATAAAATCTGTTAATAACCGCTCTAGCTAATATCATTAAAATTTAAAACTTTACAAGTATATTCCATATGTATCGTTAGAAGTTTAATAATTTCATCCAATTATTATTAAGCTATCACATATAGCTTTTATCGCGGCCGAATCAAGGAATTCCGTAACGAAAAATAATGTAAAACCTGAACACCTAGCATGTGTCAAATTAATTAATTGATTTGAAGTTTCTAAAAGTGAGAAATTTCGCTATTTTATACGAATGTTATAACACTCTAGCGCTTTAGACTCCGGGATTTTCACGTGGCCTATCGAATTTAAAAGGTTCGAATTACCTAAAAACATAATTGCATGAACTCCAGACGTCCTCTGTAATTAGCTACGAAAGAAATCATTGTCATATGTCAATGCCTCTAGGAGCTCGCTACGCGTCAGTTAGAGTTTATACGTTAGACGCGCGTAGCAGAGACCTGAGACTACCTGTTTCTATTAGGCTATTGCATATATTGCCTATAGCTTTTATCGCGGGCTTTGAGCGCGGCGACCGAATCAAGAAATTCCGTAACAAAAAATAACAGGAACTCGTTTATGTTGCGCTCTCTCGGGTGACTAATATTGAAAAATTGTATATCAATTAATTGATAATTCTACATTCAAGTTTTATAATAATCGAAGGCGAGCTGCATCGACTGCATCTTTGTTGCAAAAATTTAAAAGACTGTCTTTAAATAGTGTTCAGACGACAGCTCAAAGTGTCTTAGATTTTATTAGTAATAGAAATGGCATTTCAATAATGACTTTCAATTGCCAAAGTCTAAATGGTCACAAATACGATTCACAAGATTCAGTTACGAGACAAACAAATGTGTTATTTCTTACTGAAACTTGCATGGCGCATGATAATCCGATTGAAATACCTAATTTCAATTGTATTGTTCAATTCAAACGAGATACTGTTCCAAAAGGTGAGGTAGCTATTTACCAAAATAATAATAATGTTACTAATATTATGACTCCGAATATTGAAATACATATTGCACACGTTAGCGATGTTAATGTTAGGCGCTCATTTGTTGGAGATATTTGTGCGTGCTTATGCAAACTTAGAAATGGCCTACACATAGTCATGGTAGCAATTTACATTTCTCCGAATCCAAAATTGGACGAGGTAGAGCATTTTATTCATCGCACTTTACTGGAGTACACTGAAGAAGGGTCGAAAATACTTGGTAGAAATGGTAATAAATTTCCACTTATCTTGGCTGGCGATTTCAACATCAACTTCGCTGATAAAAAATCAGAGCGGTTGACAACTTTTCTTTCGGAAAAATTGAATTTGAAAATGAATAATGATCCACAAGAATCCACAACAAAATATGGGACCACCATTGACGCGGTATTTTCCAGATATTTAGAGGATATCAAGTCTCAAACTTATGTCTCTTATTTCAGTTATTCAGTTACCATAAACCTATAGTTTCAATGATAACAAATTCCTGAATAACCTACATGTATTGTAAGATAATAAAAATATTTTAAACGATATTAACTTCTCATTTATTCAATAAGAGAAAAAAAAAATTTCTTATCGGTCACCACGCTCAAAAGTAACTTGAATTAATATCAAAGAAAAAACTTGAATTAAAATATCAAAGAAAAAAAAATACTGCATAAATTAAAAAAAATAAATAATTATAATTGCATAAGTTGAGAAAAAATGCTATGCAATAGCTTTACCGCGGCAGTCCCCGAGTGCCACACGTATCTTTTTTTCTTCCGTCTTGTAACCTACACTGGTAGGAAACTCAACACCTCTTGTATTCAGACCGTTTTCATCAGGTAAGAAGCTCTATGACTCATTTGATGGATGGGTAACTATTTGAGAAATGATTTCAATAATTTTCCGTTATGAGGAAATGAAAAATAACATATGAAATCAATGTCATCTTATAAATAACCTGTCGTCCACGTAGTTCCACAGACATAGGAAGTTTATATGTGTTGGCAAAACTACTCATAGTCATTGTAAATTAACATTTTCAAATAGTGAACAAGACGAAATTGAATGAGATGTTCAGCAGCAGAAGAAAAGTCGTTGCACATACACATTCGTATTAGGTATGAAATAATAAACAGGGATTAAAATATTCATTTCCCTCATTATTGGCAATATTCCAAACGTATTTAACTAATTATACTAATGATGTATACTCAGAGAACATTGTGAAAAACAATCACTTCAATTTAAATCCACTAGATTGAAATCATTGTTTGCACGGAATCCTTTTCTTCGTTATCTGCGACCAAAATTTATTTACAATTACAGCCCTCCAATAAACCTAGATTACGAAACGTGAATTTCATTAACCAATCGCTTTATCCGGCACCTGAAGAGACCACAACTTCCACTATTGAAAATTGGATTTATTCTCTAACTTAGGGAAGCAAGGCCAGATTCTCTCAATTCTACTAATTCTGTTCAGAATGATAGTTATTTAAAATTGTTCATTTGTTTGAGCCGGGACTACCTCTCGTATAAAATTAGGCAAATTATTCTAGTTTCATGAAAATACAGATAATCATAACAAACGTTCAATAATTTATCCATGTACACCTCTTTTGTTATAAGAAATTTGAAAGTGAGGCTCGCCGCTGTAGTATTTGCTTCTAACACTATCATATCCAAGATTGCGCCTAAGAAATATTCTGAAATTCTTGGCTTACGGATGTATTCCGCGTCACAATAGCAAGACTTGATTCTGACGTTTCGCCAACCATTACAGGTAGCATCTTCAGGGCAGGCTAGAGGGTTGAACTGAAACGGATTCTTCTGGTTTCTCCGAGGAAAGACTTTCACGCTACACAGTGCCTTTATTCCTGTGGTTAACTCCGTTCTGACACTTGACCCTGCTGTTATGTGGTCATGTGCGCAGTGGAATTTTCGAGGATGGGTTTCCAAATGTTGAGAAGGTAATATCCTGAGTCACGGCTTGAATTATTTGTGTGTTTCAGGATATCTATCGCTTCAAGTATTTTTCGCTGATAGAAGTTTGGGGCTCAGGCTAGGATGTTAGTATTTTCGAAAAGGATTCGATGATTGGTGTCAAACTTGTGTTACGCAAGTGCAGATCTACTGGTGTTACGAAGCCTTGTACAGCCCCCATGTTCTTGCACACGAGTAGCTACTGTACGACCTATTTCACCATTGTAGACTTTACCGCAAGAACAGGAAATGCTATAAGCACCTACATGAATCATTGGAAAGGGATCTTAGATAGGTTTGCCTCCTCTTCATTTAGAAGGTGTTTATTGCATTCCTTATTCTTAAAAGTTGAAAATTGGTGAAACAGGACAGAAGCTACTCGTGTGAACGAACATGAGCGCTGTACAAGGTTTCGTGACACCAGTAGATCTGCACTTGCGGAACACAAGTTTAACACTAATCATTGATGCGGTCATGAGTGAGCAAGAAAGCTATTCGGACCTCATAAACGTGTTGTCCCTGTTCAACCTCAACTCTGTAAATAAATTAATTTGCCATAATGAGCTTCCGAAAGTACCTTTAAGACCCATTGTAAGTAATATCGGAGCGCCTACCTACAATTAATCAAAATTTGTCAAAACAATATAATAGGAAAAAATTAGTTTTCTGTGACATTTTAATGAATTTATAAAAAAATCACCCGCACATCATGTATTAATTTCTTTTATTCACGTCTTTTTGGCATTGAGTATCATCAAAAACGTTGGGCAGAGCAAAAGAGAAAAACCACACACCTCTAGATCAATCTGAATTTATGAAAGCAGTGAAGAATTGTTTAGAATGCACTTATTTTTTTAAAACCACACACCTCTAGATCAATCTGAATTTATGAAAGCAGTGAAGTATTTCTATATCTATGGTTTCGGCGTTTACGTAGTGTAAATTCATAATACTTCACAAGTTGGAGAATAAAACTCAAATTTTACACAAAACTTTTAACATTTAATTTAAAAATGCTGACAAATTGTTTCACCACACTGTGGCATTAGAGGCATAGAGATGGAAAACAACAAGTCCTTAAACTTTTTAGATCTGACAATTTCACACACAAATAATTACTTTTCTTTCGCTATTTATCACAAGCCCACCCACACAGATACCACAATACACAACACTTCTTTACATCCACAATCACATAAGCTAGCAGCATATAATTGTATGATACATAGATTAATTAATGTCCCATTAAGTAAAGATAATTTCCATTTAGAATCAAACAGAATCGTAGATATTGCCAAAAATAACGGTTATAATGTCAAGATAATTAATAAAATACTCCAAAATAAACTCAATAAAAAAGCCTTAAGCATAATTTATCCGCAAATTAATAATAATACAAAATCAAATTTCACATGTCTAACATATTTAGGTAAACATTCACTAAAAATATCTCAATTCCTTAAAAAACAGAATAAAAACGTCGCCTTTAAAACAACAAATAACCTATGCTCGTATATTAATAACTCGAAATCTAAAAAAGATAACTTAAAGAAATCTGGAGTTTACAGACTGAGATGTGATGACTGTAGTGCTTTGTACATAGGAAAAACTGGACGCAGTTTCAGCGTAAGGTTCAATGAACATTTGAGAAGTTACAGGCTCAAAAAAGAAGACTCTAATTACGCAAATCACCTGTTAGAACATAACCACAATTTCACCCTTAATCCTGATATTCTACATATTCAGGAAAAAGGACATAAACTTAATATATTAGAATCCATAGAAATTTTGAAACACGCAAAAAACAATAATAATGTAATATTAAATGATCAAATCGACACATATAATTCACCGCTTGTTAACAATTTTGTAAACACACTCCCACCATTATCCACCCCCATCCCTCAATTTGCACCACATTCTGATCCCTGATATTTAAGGACATACTTTTAGATTTAGCTTTAGTTGATAACTCCTCGCTTTGATAATGCCACAGTGTGGTGAAACAATTTGTCAGCATTTTTAAATTAAATGTTAAAAGTTTTGTGTAAAATTTGAGTTTTATTCTCCAACTTCTGAAGTACAGTGAAGTATTGTTTAGAATCCACTTATTTTCAATACGGTGAGCAATATTTTGGACAAATATTCGGCACAGCAATGGTATCTCCTATTTCATCTCATCTTCCCATATCATTAGGCATGATGCGGATGGAAAAATAAAAACTACGTGGTTTACTAAGGAAGTTTGGTCTCAACGTTATCTTCACTTCAATCCAGTTGCACCAACAAGTTATAAAAAAGTGTTATAAACAGCCATACAGATCGTGGTGTTGAATTGTCCCACCCAGAGGACCGTCCCTAAAATTTAAAAACTGTTTGTAATACACTGGAAATGAATGGCTATCCAAAAATATATTGCAATTCCATCATTAAGGAAAGGATAAACAAGATCTATAATGGAACGCCATATATAAATAACATAGCTTTACAACATTACCATACATTCCGGAAACCTCAGAGAAAATTAAGATATGTTTGAAAAAGTATGATATAATTGTTGCTCTGAAACCTACTATTTTTCAAATCTAAAACCTTTAATACCTAAAGATAAACAACCCCACGCACTATACAAATTAAATTGCTTAGATTGCAATGGGACTTATACAGGAATCATTCACATAAAACGTGGCTCCAAGTCTGTAAGTCATAGAACAGATATTCAATCATTAATTCAGATTTATACTAATCTATTCAATTGAAACCCTTGCAAATTCCTACATGCGTCTTTATAATGTATAAAAGTATATTTTAGTTAGAATGCTCAAATAGCAATATTTCTAATAAGGTGTGACAATCTTTTTCTATTATCTCATAAGTCTTTAACATCTGGTTCGAAAGAGGATACTTGAGCGTTATATTCTTTGATTTCAGTCGAATACAAACATTGCTTGACATGACTTCGTACATTATAAGAAAATAGCTAAGCAGTGGATTCTTGATACATATTCATATACTTGAAATATCATTGTTTTACAATTTCGACTACTCGTGTTTCTGTTCGTTTCGGCGATGTTAATTGGAATTGGTGCGATAATGACCATTGTGCTGATACAATTAGCTTCAAGAAATCCCGTTTTTGATATTAATACTTCTTCTGATGATAGTCGGGAGACCAAAATGTACGCAAAAACAAAAATAATGAGCATATGTAATAGTCTGACCTATTTTCCAAGAATGTATACATAATTAAATAGACCGTCTTTTAATGGTATCAGTTAATGAACTAAATAATAATTATTCAATCGTTTCAAATTAAGTTGTACGCTTTGAGGGCTGGTCGTCTATTCTGGATTATTTTGTTTGAATTCGAATAGATTTATAGAGATATTAAAAACAATAGAATTAGGATGACACATGTGTAATTAATTATGCTATATCTGTTATATGTTAACAATCTACATATGTTATTTAATAGCTATAGATAAAGTATAGTATTCAATTAGTGTACAATGCCTGCGGCTCGTGCTCGTACTGGTAATTTCATCTTCGTGGGTAACAGCGCTCATTATACGCTCATCGAATAATAAACTACTCTTTTGAATATCTAGCGGCGGTACTGTTTTTGCCGTCGGCATCCCCAACAATCTTGCTCTCCTTCTCGATCCTGAATTTGATATTAAAGAACATCTTCCTCAACTGACAAGAACAAGAACCAACAACATCGAGAAGTTCCTCCAGAGACGCAAACAAATAATTTTTCACTGTAGAAGAAGAAAATAACGTAGCATTTTATTATATTTCAAGATAGTAGAGCAGGGAAGCTTCAAGCCGCAATAAAAATAGTAGAATATTTGCTAAAACTGTATTGATAGCGCTCTCTAATGAGTTGATCAATATACTGGAAGCTATCGTACGAATTTGATACGATAGTATAAGAAATATACTTGAGCGTGACTGGACTTTGTTTTTCCTCAACTTTATTGAACAAAGAACGTCGGTAACCCCAAAAATACATTTTAATGACGGGGAATTTGTAAACAAGTGTTTAATTATATACTTTCAGAAACGATTTTACTAAATCAGAGTAATGAAAGAGTAGTGTACATGTTTTCGTTTCTGTTCTGTCCAAACTTGTTTGCATGTCAATTTATCCTCCCATTTAACCCGTGAACTTGTGTTTACGATTAATCTATGTTTAATCTTGGTGAACGTGGCAGTATGTACTTTGCCGCTTAATGTATAAACAAGGAGTTTTAACCAAAATATCAGAAGTTTGAAATAATGATGGAGATAAAACTAGCATGCACAGGTACAACAATGTTTAATATGCTATTGGAATTGGATCAAAATTGAATTTTGCTTTAGTATAAAATTCTATGTTCAAGAATAGAGAAACAAATACTGACTTTACTTCAAAAAATCAATAACAGTTTTTTTCAATTTTGTCAATTTGTTTATATTTAACTACTTACTAAGAATAATAATAAATGAGGACGGGCGCATGTTGATCATTACGGTTAATTGAATATTTATTGCTTATTAAGACTAGACAGGGGCTTGTTTCCAAACTTATAATCATCATATTTTTCGTGTTGTACGTGCAAACAAGTAATATTTATTATTCTTTTCAAGATTTAAAATGTCGTTTGTGAACGAAATTACTGGTGAACGCGGAAATACTCAAATAGTATACGAAAATTATAAGTTTTCTAAACATCGATCTTCAACCAATGAAACTGTCTGGACGTGCATCAAACGGCCTAAATGTAAGGTATATACCATTGAGGAATCGGGTAATTTTGTTATAACAACATTGAAAAATCAACATAATCACGAACCTGAAGAAAAAGTTTCTAGAGAAGTTCTTAGTGTTGCCTGCAAAAGAAAAGCGGAAGAAGAACCTACAGATAGACCAACTAAAATATTGCATATAGAATTAGCTTCAAATAGTGTTCCCTCAGATTTTTCTTCAGAAACATTGACTTCTCGGGACTTGAATACGACAAAGGAAATATGTACAATAGACGTCGCAAAACATTGCCAACTTTGCCTCGCTCTGCCAACGAAGTTCACGGTTATCTGCAAGAACATTCGTACAAAACGTCAAGAGAGAAGAGTTTTGTTGTGGATAATGGTTTCCGAAATGGAATTGTAATTTTCAGCTGCCAAACAAATTTGGAATTCTCATGTAAGTCCAGTTTTATATACATGGATGGCACATTCCAATACTACAAAATTTTTCCCACAACTATTCACCATACATGGTTACATAAATAGACACTATATATTGCTAGTGTTTAGCTTACTGAAAATCAAATCAGAAGAAACTTATAGACTCTGTTTGGGAAAAATTAAGTTTATTTGTTCTCTTAACAACTTAAGTTTTATTCCTGGGAAAGTAGTGGATGATTTTGAAATTGCCATCCATAATGCAGTTCGTAAAGTATGGGATAACGTTACAATTATTGGTTGCCGCTTCCATCTTACTCAGTCTTGGTTGCGTAAAATATAGAAGTTGGGCTTAAGTAGTGAATATAAAAGAAAAATTGTGGATCTGGAAAATGGCTTCGTTATTGTTTTTGTATGGTATTTTTAAATCCAAATCTGGTAAGCGATTATTTTGTTACTTGCGATAAAATCATGTAACGATGAGTTAACGGTTTTCGCTGATTATTAGGTGGATTATTTTATATCCAACGAAGTCACTTTTCCACCCCACATTTGGGCTGGAGCTTCTTTAACTCTGAATAAAACCACGAACGCTTGCGAGTCCTTTCACTCTCATTTAAATAACTCTTTTTATTGTAGTTCGACGAATATTTTTTATTTCATGGAAGTTTTGTTAAAATTTCAAATAGAAGTGTACATAAAATATAATAATGTAGCTCTACTCCTTGTAAATTCGGAGACAAGATTTCTAGCAAAAATTATTGTCAGATTTGGAACAACAAAAGATAACTACCTTTTATTTTGTTTCAAATATGTATGGACATAATCCATAAGATATGTAGTATTATTATGCATAAATTGTCAATGTTTTTCTCCTTAGTGTTATGTAAAATGAATGTATTATAAGTACATTATATTCTTGATCATATGCTATACACATTTTTTCATTACACTAATTTAGTGAATAAATAGAGGAAAATCGACCTCATAATTTATTTTCTCAATCATATTAGTTTATATGTAAACGTAAAAATATCACTTGGACGCATATGGTAGCAAAATTATCAATAATCATCTTTGTGACGAATTTCATAGTCCCAAAATCGGACGACAGAATGCCATGTGACGAATATCGTACACTAATTTTATGTTCAACAAAAAAAAAAGTGGAATTTCCATAGTTTCCATCTAGTTGCTCGTTAAATAGATCGCTTGAAGAATTATTTTGTTTCAATATTTCTTATTAGTTTTTTGTTGCACATTAACCAAACTTATCCCACAGCGCATCAAAAAAGTGAGAAAAAATATGTTACCTTGACGTACTTTAGAATCCAATATCTGATGAAATCTTGAATATTTTTAAGAAACGAAAGTTAAATGTAGCTTTCAGACCAAGTTAAAAACTTTCAAACATACTTTTAAAGCTAATACTAAATGTAATAAATTCCGGAAGTCAGGAGCTTATAAATTAACTTGTGAGGAATGTAATGTTCTATACATTGGTCAAACAGGTAGATTGTTTGAATTTAGATAGAAAGAACATTTGAAGTCATTTCAATTAAATAAAAGTAATTCAAATTTTTCAAACCCCTTTATAGAAACCCAATATCATTTTCCTCCACTAGAAGACCCCAATATTTTACGTACAATTACGAAGGGTGTAGAACTTAATCTGTTCGAATCTACAGGAATATTCAAAGACAATAATCCTTCAAACAGTCTTCTTAACGAGATGTGAAACTGATGCGAAACTGACCCGCTTGGGTCGGTTTTAATTCGCCCAACTAGCTCAATTTGAATAAATTAACCTCAGGGCTCGTAGTGAAACGTGCCTTGTAATTCTAGACTGGTGAATTGCCTGAGCGCCAATTGCTTAAAAAACAATAAAAATAAATGAATTCACAGTCCAGAATACAAGCACCACGACATGGTTCATTAGTTGAAGGAAATTCAGAAAAACAATACAAGTTCAACTTAACATTTTGATTTATTCCATATGAAATTTGGATTATAACAAAATTTAAATTACAATTTTTATAGTGTACCAATTTGTAACCAAAATAATATAAAATTTGAAGAAAACAATTATAAAATTAAATCAATTTGTAACATAAAGTGAATTTGAAGTAAAACAATTATAAAATTAAATCGATTTGTAACATAAATTGAATTTGAAGTAAACAATTATAAAATTAAATCAATTTTTTAATTGAAAAGAAAGAATAACCAAATAAGAGGAACTAAAGTTCTATAAAAATTAGTGGAATACAACTTCGGTTAAACAACAAAATCAGAGAATGAAATTATGGTCATTCAAACAAGAAAATGTTACCCTCCTTGGAACTCGTAGGAACTGGAAGCCGGTCCTGTCAGGAAAGTCACTAAACCGTCTTGGAGTGAAGGGGTGAGGAACCTCAGACGTTCAAATCCTGTAATTTCATAGAACGAACAGTACCTGACTTGGGATCAAAAGGACAAGCAACACTGTCGCTTGGAATAATCATGTTATTCCACCTCCGATAATGTTATCTTCCCCAAATTGTAAAAACACTATTACAAAATTGATATCTTGAAGAGGTATCAATTTAGACAAAAATTTAATTTAATCTGAAAGAATTAAACGATTACAATTGATATTTAAATTAGCACATAGTTAACATGTGACTGAATTAATATTACTAAACAATGTGACTTGAAAGAATAATAATTAAATAGTATCTGCAAGAAAATTAATCAAATTGTGATTGAAAGGAAATAATCAAAATGTTAGAATTTGCTAGTTAGCACAAATCTGCAAACTTGAATTGAATTGCATTTTAAATTGATGCAAACGCAGCAGTCATGATAATTAAACATTCAATAAGCAATAATTGAATAATACCTTGTGATAATCCCTAATACTATTTATAGCACGTTACAGTCAAAGACAGCTCTGAATACTTTGTATCAGATTTACAGAATGGCGATTCATACGAATCACTCAAAACTAACATGTGCCATTGCGGAATTAAACACACAAGGAATACAGAAATATTATCATAGATATCTGCCTACGTTCCGATAGATTGTCCTCATACAAGAATTACAACAATCAATGCCGTGATGGAAATGATTATCTCTGAATTATGCTAGCCGCAAAATGATCGGGTGCCCTCAGGTAAGTCGAGTGAAACATCCACCGAAATGTTATCACATTCAGGTACTGAACATCCAGAAGTTTAATTATAAATCCAAATCAAATTATAAGTAGCCTGATGTGAATCATATTTCGGAAGCAAAAATTAAGAAAATGTATATAAAGTCAATGAATTATGAAATCTCGACTTACCCAGTTAAAGGTTAACACCACAATGAATTCTTTTCGACTTCCGTTATCCTACCTCCCCACTTCGCGATATTTAGCGACATCACACATCAGGAATGCTAATTGCCATAGTCAATGTTTTATTGACCGGCAGATGTCTTTAAATAATCATATGACAAGTTTCCTAGCCGAAAAGAAATCTAATCTGTTCATTACCAAGTTCTATACAATCTCGTAACGCAACCCGTTACAAACTGTATTTAGGAAATTCCACCATTGTTCACCCTGTTAAATTCCACGTAATACAATCCTTAAAATAAAATTATGTATACATAGTATGTTTCCCCGTATTTCTGATGTTGCTTACCCCAGAGCCTCCTTCCACATAGCCACAAGGTTTTCTGCCGAAATACCTTCAATTAGACTAATGGTCAGCTGTGTCGGAAAACATGGAAAACTGTTTTTCATATCAAATGATACAAGTTTGATATTTGTTTTCAGTCCTATATTCTTAATTCTTTCTAGTAACTGAAATGTATTTAGAAACAAGAAGACTCTTATTATGCTAACAACCTTTGCAATATTATTTCGCCCTTAATCCCTACATTTGACATATTCAAGAAAAAGGACATGAACTCAATTGTCTACAATCCATAGAAATTTGAAACATTCAAAAAACAATAGTAACATAATGTTAAATGAACAAATCGATACCTATAAGTCAGTACTTGTCAATAATTTTGTAAATAAACTCCCACCCAAACCATTGTCCACCGCATTCCTTAATTCATACCACATTCAGATTGATTTCTAATATTCAAAGACATAATTTTACATTTAGATTTAGTTGATAACTCCTAACTTTGGAAATGCCATAGTGTGGTGAAACTATATGTCAGCATTAATTGGAATTAAATGTTAAAAGTTTTGTGTAAATGATTTTAGATTATTTCAAAGTTCAAAAGTTTTTAATTTTAGGCAACCTTATAATTGAAAGGAACAGTGGCGGCTGATACTAGAGGGCACAAGGGCACGTACCCACACAACCACCAACGTGCCCACCCAACCACCAAGATGAACACAGCAAGAAATTCTCATGTAATTCAGTGCATTATTTTATTGCGCACGTCAGGCGGAATGCTAACGCTCAAAACTATGTTCCGGAAAACGTTCGGAAGTGTACCTATTCCAATTATGATTCGGCTGACTACGGTTATCTTCGCCATACGCCATCGGTTAGTGGCACAAACCGCCGTACCTCCAGTGAACGTCTTGCCTCCATAGTGTACATTACGGAGCCTTTGAATCGGTCATACGAAGCCATGATGAGACATTGACGTCGGAAAATCCAGGTATTTATCTGGTCTTAATCTAATCATCAGCAAATGGTTCTTATTATTCGATACTTTTATAATGGACAAATTTTTGAACGCTTTTAAGCCGGATGGACATGATCATGATGTGTTACCATTGCTGAATGAATTGCGAACTATTTTAACCTTCTGGGTCTGATCACAATAAACTATGTACAATGGGGCGTCCGTGATGTAAGAAACAAATGGTGTCCAAGCCATTACCAAAATAACATTTCCACATTCACATTATATTCACTGTTACGCGCATCAATCTAATTCAATTATTGAACGAACGGCACAGTGCAATAAAAAAAGTGTCATTTTCAAGCTTTTTTCTCTATCGCGACAGCGAACGGTAACGGTCTTGATGGAATAGTCAAACGTAGATTACCACGCGCTGTTCCTATACGCTGGATTTTCAAAAGTCCAACTGTGAACACATTATTTGAACACCAAGATTCCTTCAAAGAATGTTTAGACAAAATTATTGACGAAGATGGGATGGATTTACTATTAGTGAGGCAAGTGGTTTCTTGAGACATTTGAATCGCCCGGAATTTCTCTACTGGTTGAAAATATTTCATTTCATCATGCCACATGTTGAAATATTATTTAATCAGACTCAAATGCGCGGGATTGCAACTGCAGGAGGCAATTGAAACACAAAAACATTTTGATGAAACTATGGAATCTTATCCTATGTTGGACAGTGTAAAATTAAAAAGTTAACTTTCAGCAATTCATGAGCGCGATGACATGTGTGACGTAGGTGGTATTTTGCCACGTTTAGTGTTCATGACAGACAACAACCTGAAAAAGGTTTCGACGGAAACATACAAACTATTATTTGTACAATGCCCATGCAACAGCAGAATGTGAACGATGTTTTTCCACCCTCAAACGCATTAAAACTTTTCTGAGAAGCACAATGTCAGAAGATTCACTATAAACACAGTCTATCGCTCATTTTGACAACAAAGTCATTGACGTTTTTTCCAGCATGAAAAATAGGAGAATGGATCTTACGTACAAAAACTAGCCAAGTTTTTTCTTGTGACCACCCTCTTTCATAACTCACGAGCCGCCATTGCCAAGGAATATTATCTGATGCCTAGTCAGGTACAGTTTTGATGTTCAATCTTATGCCTCAGATTATATTTGATTATCTGAACTGAACTTACTAGTCCAATATTTTACTCGTTTTATATTCGAATACATGTTTTGACTCTCCAAATATATTGCAGATTGTACCAATGCTTCTGTATAATTTGAAATCAATTTGGGATAATGAATAAATAGTATTTAAATAATTATGGGTCAGATAGAAAAATAACATGACATTTTCCGTTAAGCCTTGTACATTTTCTATTTCTCTGTACATGACATGAAATGGCATCTTTCCACTATTTGGTGCGAAGAATTCAGTATTTCATACGGATTCAAATTTAGGGTGGAACAATAGAATGCGAAGTATTACCGAACGTTATATCACCTACCTGCTTTATTCAATCCTTAATAACGCTGTAAAAATCCCAGTTTAAATGAACACATTTTCAAAGGGATTCATAAATTCACAAGTCTATTGACTATATTTTGGATAGAGGCTATAAATTTATGCTACAATGGTCCTTTCAATCGCTTCATATAGGCGATGATATTGGATTCATTCAAATATGTGTGTATTTTTTGATAAAAAATCTCTAATAATCCTTTTTTTTCATCCCACAGCTCTATCCAAACTGAACAGCTTGATTAACATCCCAATGTTTCATCCTCCCGCCCCCAGCAACCAAATATTATGCTTCAACATGGGATGAGGAAACGTGGCTCATTTTTTCGATTACATAGTTCTGTTTCAACTCATTCTGATTCAAATCCGTCCTTTACAGTGTAAGCCAATATCAAAAATTGATGCAATTCATATTATTTCATCAGTTTAGTTTTTGAAGAGAAACAAAATCAAATATTATTAGATGGCCAGCACGCTCTCCAAACCTTACACCTTGAATTTTTTAAGTTTTTGTGAAAATAGAGCAGTATGAGAAGGAATTTCGAAATATAGACGAATTGCAACAAGGAGTATTGCGGGTATATCGACAAATAAATAGGCTGCTGCACATAAAAAATAATTTATTGACGTGCTCAAAATAGTTGAGCTGTGTATACAGTAAAGCGGCGCTGTATCTCGTTTAGCATTACGTTAAGACAAAATGTAGTTGCACCAGTAGATCACTATGAAAACACCAATACAATGTGAAAATATCAAATATGTGTCTCAAGTCAAATCGATACTTTTGTGAAATTTAAGAAGTGATATTTTCTTTTTTTCTTAATACTTACAAAACTATCGTAGTTGACATTGATTTTTGATAAGCATAAAAATGCCCAAAACTTTTCACTGTTAACCAACTCTGTAGCTCTTACTGCAAGTTGAAAAGTCCCTGAAAAATAAAACAGATGGCGCCAGAATCGAAAATATCATGTGACATTTGTGATGTACAACCTCCAATTAGAACGCATTGAACTTTTCTTCATACATCGAAATCGAGCAACCTTGAAGATTTTTGTAAACATGGAAAAAAGTGCATTTCGCGTTTTGATTAAACATTATTTCTTGCGCGGAAAAAACATTACGTAAACCAATGCATCGCTTGTTAAGCATTATGAGGACTCCTCACCATCGATTGGAACGATTCACAAGTGGTTTACTGATTTTCGTTATGGTAGTATGACCACAAAGGACGCCTTACGGTCTGATCGTCCAGTTGAGGTTACTACGCCAGAAATCGTCGATAAAATCCATGGTATGATATTGGACGATCGGCGAGTTAAAGTGCACGCGATTGCTGGTACTATGGGCATCTCAACCGAATGAGTCCGGAATATTTTGCATAAATTTCTGAATATGAGAAAGCTATCTGCCAGATGGGTGCCGCATTTGCTCTCTGTGGGCAACAAGCGCGACCATGTGGCAACTTCAAAGGAGTGTATGGCGATGATAAGATAAGATAAACTTTTTGCACCGTTTCGTGACCGTGGACGAAACATGGATCCATTACAACACACCAGAGACCAAAGAACAGTCAAAACAGTGAACTTGTCCTGGCGAATCCAAGCCAAAAAAGGCCGAAGTGGGTTTATCAGCCAACAAAAGCATGGGGACAGTTTTTCAGGAAGCACATGGTATCGTCCAAATCGATTACCTTGAAAAGGCAAAACGATCACCTGCGTATATCATGCATCGCTGTTGGATCGATTCGACGCCGATTTGAAAGCGGCCGCATTTGGCGAAGAGAAAGGGCTCTTTCACCAGAACAACGCACCAGCGCACAAGTCCGCAGTAGCAATGACAAAAATTGCATAAATTGCGCTAAGAATTGGTTCGTCATTCACCATATTTTCCAGATTTGGCCCCCTGCGACGTTCATCTATTTCAAAACGTGAAGAATCGGCTCGGCAAAAAGAGATTTAGCTCCAACGATGAGGTCATCACTGAAACAAACGCCTATTTTCAAGCATTGCCAAAATCGTATTACTTGGAAGGGATCGAAAAATTGGAAAAACGTTGGATGAAGTGTATCGGACTACAAGATGATTATGTTGAGAAATAAAATGAGTTTTGACCAAATAAATCATTTATTGTTTCATTTTTCAGGGACTTTTCATCTTGCCCTCATATCGAATTAGGGACACACTAGATGGGAAATGTTCTTTTTGCAATATTTTCCCTTTAGGTGTCGTGTTTGATATTATCGAAATTTCACACTGAATTTTAAATTATACGGTCAAAGCTTCAACTCATCCCCTAAGCCTTACTCACGAAAGTAAACCGAGATCTCGATTCTTTGAGATTTCTGCATAGTTAGTAATTTTCTAGTGCTTCACGGATATCATTAATTGGCGGTCATTCTACTTTGTAGTGTCTGCTTGTTTTAGAACTCGAGTGGTCAACTCGTGGTGTGAGATGTCGAACATGGGCTTCAAAGGATATAAAAAGTTATTACGTAAATGGAAAGAGATTTTACGATACATTGTGAGACCGAATAACCACTAACCTCCATTCTTTATAAAACCTTTCATCAACTTAGTTTAACCGCGAAAAGGGTTCCAAATAGCTTTGTTTTTCGGATGAAATAATATACATATTTATATAAAAATTCTCGGGAAATAGGTCACAATAACACTCTGTTTTAATTTTCGTCTTTACGTACGTTTCGGTCTCACGACCTTCATCAGAAGACATATTATGTAAAAAGGGGTTAATTAAAACTAATTAGCACAAGCGTCCATATCGCTCAATTTTCAATCAGAAAGCCCACGCCGTCTAAACGAACAGAACCACGAATAATCGAAAATTGTATCGTTAATATTAAAGTATATTTTTTTTGTAACAAGAATACACTGTTCAGTAAAATTCTCATAATATACAAACGCATATTGCTATGGTCTCAAAGTTACAAAAAAAAATATACTTTAATATTAACGATACAATTTTCGATTATTCGTGGTTCTGTTCGTTTAGACGGCGTGGGCTTTCTGATTGAAAATTGTGCGATATGGACGCTTGTGCTAATTAGTTTTAATTAACCCCTTTTTACATAATAAGTCTTCTGATGAAGGTCGTGAGACCGAAACGTACGTAAAGACGAAAATTAAAACAGAGTGTTATTGTGACCTATTTCCCAAGAATTTTTATATAAATTCATACTGGGTCAAGAATCTTCATATTATAATATACATATAAAAACAAAATATCGACGCGATCCCATGTAATACGTCATTCTCAGAATAAACAGTGGAATTTGAATTATAACGTTAAATAAATATTTCAAATGCAGTAACCCAAAAGAACATATAATAAAGTAAATAAATGCCACATACAATTTCACATGTGATGGTAAAGGAACTTATAAAATACTGTTTCTTTCCAAAATTTACTGTCGCAAATTCGTTAGGAATCGTTTTAATTTATACGTTCTCCAAAAAACTAATGATTTTCATTTCATTAGGCAATATATCATACATTTTGCAACTCAAGTTAACAAAATTTCTTCCACTAGCCATTTATGAGTGACGTTTATTTTTTTGTTCTACCTCACTTCTCCCGACAATAATTCCTTACGAAAGTTGAGACTGTATTAGAGCATAATAAAGCTTAAGATGACACGCTAGTTGTCGAAACTGTAGTCACAATAAGTGTTATAAACAAAGTAATAGTGATTTATCCTATCAATATGATAGATTATCACAAAGTAACGTCTACCACCATCGAGTTTTTGAAAACTAATAATATCTTCAATCGTCTTTTATAATTCGTCAGAAATATCGGAAATAAATAATGAATCTAGTTTACAATTTGACCCAAAAGTATTTATTGATTTTTTATAGTTAAGCGTAATCATTGGCCGACGCAACTGTAAATCCATAACTAAAATGACGTGAGAATTCAATGGAGAATTATGTGGGCTTGGTAATTCCTGTACTTGAGATGAATTTCCAGAAAATTATGAATAATTGACGAATGATTACCTGGGAGGCCACGATGTCGTGGCCCTTTAATCCCCTACTCGATTTGGGCACTATGATACGGATTAAGACTAATGACATACATTCTTTTACAGTATGATTTGTTACAGATTCTAGCTTTATTCTAACTATTGTGGTGATAAGTCACTAATTATCTACAATGGAAGGTCGTACAATTAAGAGTTCATGCGGAAAAAAGCTTTAAGTAAACTTTTTATTGATCAACGATGAAAGCAAGAAGATTGTAATATTTTCCTGTACTACCAACATAGGTTAGGTTAGCTCAGGTTAGGTTGTGTCAGGTTAGGTTATTATAAAGGTATAAAAAACATTTCAAAAATTGTATGTATGTATAAATAAGTGTTTTTAATAATAATATTTTCAAACCAAATGTTTTTCTTTTTTGAATGAAATTCAGAAATCTATCAAACCGTAATCTGGGGTGACCGGCTTTTAAAATTGACAGTGTCGAGTTCGTGCGCTAATCGGTTTGGCATCAGTGCCAAGTTGATGTCCTCGGTGCCGAATTCGTGTGCGCCCATTTAACTCCCACCATTATGAACGGCCACCACCTGAAATGGTTCCTCTTCGAATCCGCAATACCCTCTTAGCCCCACAATGTATTCCCTGAAACTCCTGTAAGGATTACAATTTACTTTTATTAAAGGATAAACTAAGCTCTATTTTATCACTTGGATGCCGACAACTACAGTGAAGATGGTCGTAGGTTATATTTCAGATATTAAAAATTCGGACGCCAGAGTATTTTAACCAACCAATGAATTATGTATATAACTAGGGGATGCAAATACTCAAGTCCCCTGGTTAAATTACCCTGAAAGAAAGAAAATAAAAGACCTGTACCCAGAATGATTGAAATTTACTTTGAAATACTAATATTGATATAATTTATGACAAACTTATATTAATGAGATATAAAGCGAATGATTAGAAAATATGGATGAAATTAGTTACTTAAATCATTTAAACAAGTGAACAGTTGATTGAATTTACATGATATACAATACTCAATGTTTATTAAAATTGTTACACAAAACCAGAATCGATAATCTGACCTGGTGAGAGTTGATGTTGTATTTGCTTGGTGATGATTAATTACTTCTACTTCATGTAGGGGTCCCTGCCACAATTATGATATCGTTTCCACGATTGTACAGCACAAATAAATCAGCGACTCCTAAGTGATCTCCCCACAGCAGATTCCAAACAATCCTCAACACACTTCTTGTTGAACTTTCCACAACATAGACAAAAATATAGGGAAGAAGAACCCTGAAATCACGAAACGTTCAAACCTCTACTGTTCTACTGTCGTCAGAAAACAGACATGAACAAAATACATAACAATTGTTGAATAATTCAGGACTAGCCTATGCTCTGTCAGATACCACCTATGAGGGCAATTAATTCCTGAAGCTAGTGAATAAATCAAATGGAATTACAAAGATATTTACCTCCAACACGAAAGGGTTTTAATTCAAATGAGACAACTTTTACTTCCGTTCACAGCCAGTCACGTCAAAAACTAAGTTTAGATCCCCAAAGGTATATCAATTACCCAATTAATTCCAAATATTCCAATCCAAATTGGTGATTCATGTCTTTGTTTTCAACGGAAGGATATTCCCAGAATTTAGTTCCAAACACACGCTTGGTATCACCTCCCTGTTGAAATAGCCTAGCAATCGACTTTTCACTCGAACGAATTGACCAGAAGTAACATTTTCTCTTCCTTTCCGGCGTCTCACAGAACACACTCGAAAGAGAAGCGGTAACTGACACCGAGCAACCAAGACCCTTAGAATATAGGTACGGTCCATGACTCTCAGAATATACGGACCATGACTCTTAGAATATACCGAATATACGGTCTAGCATAGCTGACGTCACAGGAATTAACTGATTGTCCTACAGCGGCCATTTCTAATTTCTAAGCCGTAAAGTGGAATTTACACGTTACACTCCTTTTATAGATTCGATAATTTCACCATTTCAATATACTCCCAGTATTGTTTTCTGAAATTCCGAACAAGTTCACTAACACGCTCTTCAGGTATTCTTTTATTTTGGTTTCAATCCAGTAAATTCAACTTCAGTATCTAAGTATTTATCTAGCGAGGAGTTTACATCGTAACATTGTTCAGCACTGAAGTAAATTCGTTTTTGAATTGCACTTGTTACTGTTTAAACTATCGCGGCCACTATTATCTATTTTTACGGAAATCCCAATTTGACAGGATGAGGGATCGTCATCATTAGAGCGTTCATAATGATGAAAAATCTCGGTGCATGAAGGATAGAGTGCTATAACGAATATTGGGATAATGATATATATTTACCACCTGCCTTTATTGTTTGTCCGTTCAGTTGATTCAGCTTTAATTTAGCAGTTCGAAAGCGTTTTGTTGTTGATTAAACTTTGTCACATTCGAAATACTCTGGTTAGTGATTCGGTTAAACTAAATAGATACAGAAACTAATGCATCACTTGGTGAGACAAATATATAATTTTCAGCGCCCAAACTACCGATACTGCCCCGTGATTAAATTAATTCTAACACGATTAGAGTGTGTTTGTGTATATGCCAGTGCCTGCAGCAATTCAATTTCATGCCATATGTAAAATAACCACAATCACCCGCTATGCTGCAATAATTATGTTCTATTGTATAATAGCAAATATTGTGCCCCTGGAATATAATATACACGCCAAAAATGTAACTACATTCATGTCTGGATGAGTTGTTATGCGTTACACGATTTTATCTCACTATTTATATGTTCATCCAATGTATAGAGCCATAGAGTGCTGAAGCGAATATTGGGATAATGGTATTTAAATATACTACCTGCCTTTCTAGCTTGTCACGTTCAATTGTTTCGGCTTTGTTCAGCAGTTTGAGATACATTTCAAAAACTGTTGATAATTTTTCCATATGGCACCGTCAGATTTTGTACATCGTGTAACCCTAAAAGGAGCTATGTGCGCAAACAATTCCCACTGCAAAAAAGAAAAGGAAACCCTTCCTAATAATTACAGACCCATTGCACTTCTATCCGTGATCTTCAAAGTAATAGACAAAGCAATCAACATCGAGCTCATCCTATACCCAGGGATCTACAAAATCGCAAATAATCGGCAATATCGCTTTCGGTATCAGAGATCAACAGGAGATCTGCTTGCCTATGTAACACATACGAGTAATGGTACAGATCTATTGGAAAATATAGGGAAGTTCTAGCTGCAGCATTGTATATCTTCAAAGCATGTGACCAAGTCTGGCACCAAGGTCTTCTTGGAAAACTACCGTCACATGGTTTGCCGCCTCAACTTTCTCTTAGATAGACCAATCCATGTGGTCGAAGTAGTCTCCTGTGATATAGTGACTATTGATGCTGATGTTCCACAGGGATCTGCCTTGGTATCAACTTTATTTCTAGCACTTTATCAACGTACTATTGGGAGGGACCTCATGTCATGAGGATGATGGTACACTTCATACCGCTTTCTCATATGAAGTCTCTATATCATCTAATGAAGCCAGAGCATTTCCTAGTGGAACCTACCTAATTTTTGACGATCCATAAGAATTTGTGGTGGAAGTGACGGTTCCTATTTCATAGTTGTCCCTCTCCCCCTATCCAAGAGCAGTGTAGCTGGGATATTTTTAACAGATTCGTATAGCCCCCTCAAAACCATGGAAGGTTTACTGAGAACATTTTCCGTTCGATGCATATTTCTGGAAATATTCCTGGTGATTTAACTATGAAAATGTGGAAACCACTATCACCTAGTAGTCAACAAATGGTATACTGTACAATTAATTCGATGGTGGAAGTCGATTCTTAGTAATAGCTCACCATATTGATATAATAAAACACTTATTACTTTGTTTTTTACTTATATTATAGAAACACTACCATTACTATACTCATTGTTTAAATACGTTAATCAAAACTATAGTTTTGACAACTATACGAATATTTGAATGAACATAAAGATCTAGAGATATTTATAGTCAAAATATAAGCTACAGGTAACCAGTGGGGCTTAAGTAAATACATTGGCGGAATAGTCTAATTATAATGGAATAGGTAATAGGGCAAACTGAATAATGTAATTAGGAAATTTACAGGCGGAGCTGTACGTGGAAGGTATGTACAAATAAATGGATTGCAGAGAAATTTTACATCATCAAGACATCGAAAAGAATGCTGTAGTAGTAGTGACTGTCATTATTTTTCATACCTGCTTCTAGGGTGTTAAATATTTAAAACCTTAGTTGATTATAAAATATGATAGGGAAAAGATCAAACTCTTTTATTGAGTCTGAAAGATCGAAAATGTTCCTTATATCCAATTTCTATATTACGACGTCATCTACCAATGTGAATGTTATTACACTCGGAACATGTCAATTTCTATACTCCAAGTTCATTAAACAACTTATTCGTTCCTAGCATTGAATGAAATATAAAACTTTTTTTCGGGTTTGAAGCTAAGTTTTAGATTATGTTTCGATAAAATGTCAACCACTTTTCCACGCATACATCAGAATATGATTTTTGCGAATTGATAAATACGTAAATAAGTAAAATAATGTGACAACATATTATTACTGGGGGCCTCTCTTACATAATTTGCTCTCCTTCTTACTTGATTCTAAAACTTTAGATTAATACTTCACTCGTTTTCGACATGCAGTTGTGGCTCAAAAGAAGAAACCCTTCTGTATTTGTCAAAGAATCACTATAGCCAATCACATGCAGGAAAGATATAATTAATACTTACATATTCAATTTCAGTTATAACTTTAAATAGAAGAGTATATACTAAGCTAATTAATTAAACCCAAACCTCCACAACAATAACAAAATATATTTTCAATAATATAATTAACGAGTATAAAATATATACAAAGAATAATTGATTAATGTTCCAAGATATTGAGAGGATCATAAATTGAAATTACAAATAAACTAATTGAATTCTCCGTTTTAAGATTTTACCTAATAAACTTGAAGATGTCTAGAAGAGACCACCTGTAAACTGAATTGACTTCAGTATCAGCTATTAAACTTTATCAAACTAAAACTCAAATTGAAACTCTATTGGCACAAAACTCTAACTTGCTCCTTTGCCTATCTACCTTCTCTACCAGAACTCTCTTGATAAAGAAGAAAAAAATCTATAAAACCCAATTGGCCATAACTAAATGACGTGAATTGATAAAGGACTAACTCGAAGGTCAAAATATAACTGATTTTCTGAAGCTTGTCTTTACTATTTATGATATTGAGAAGAAACGTTATTCCAAATTATTTCTTCAAACCTATCATAATTCAGCTTTTCATCCCTTCTTGGCTATGTTAGTTTAAGAACTTAGAGAAGATATACAAGATCATCCTTTTCTAAATGGTAAACTACTTCTTATTCAACATTAAGATATGTACTATTTTAAATTATTCTAATTACAATTTTAGACAAAAACCACAGCATCTTATCCTAGATTTACGATACTCTTTGAGTATCTGATAATAGGAAAGGATAAGAAATACCTATTATATCGAATCATAGTATCTCTGGTACAAAATACTAGCACCTCATCTTCCAGATGATTAACATATTACTCCGTTTTGGAAACTCTATCTTAACGCATGTGTTTCTTGAGAGTTGTAAGAACTGAAAGGCTTATTACATTCTGTTATCAAATATCTGTGAGAACTATTCACTAATTTGCCCGTTCTCTTTTCCAAGTAAATAGAATATTATTGTTATGATTTAAAAGTCGCGTCCTTGATAAGTCGAATTGTTTATCCGCATATAGTTTTAATACATTACATTCCTCATCTAAGTGTTATTTAGAGTATAACGAGTGTTATTGAAGATGTCGTTAGAAACCTTCGTATGAATTCTAAGCCTACGAAGCTGAAAGGGTAATAAGGCCTCTACATACATACATGCAGTATTTTATTTTATTTTATTTTTTAGTAGTTTATGCCATGGTAGAACTATTTTCTTCCATTTCTTCATGTGGCCATAAAGAGCCAATACTGTCGTCAATTCTTTTATAAATTCTAAGGATTCACGATCCACGCAAAGCTCACACTAAATCTACCGATATTCTATTTACACCGGCAAGCTTTTCGTCTCACCAGCCAACACGTACGAAAAGAGTTGGTGATTAGAACTTGGTATTTTTTTTGCGGAACGCTCTTCTAAAATCACGTTCTTGCCCCAAGGCCTCAATGCGTGATTGGCGCCAGGTTCCAGAATCGAGCGAAAATAACGTAAATGTAGAGGGATATATCAGAGTCATTCATGTTGAGTTGTATGTCCTTGGATATTAACGTACCAATGACTGATGGAGTTATAAAGCTAAGAGGACTACCGAACTTTGTGATATCTGAAACGCATTATACAAAAAAATTCCTTCACCATAATATTTTTCATCGCATTTTAAGCACCTTTGAAAGATCTGACCTATCTGTCTGGATGTCCGTCACGAAACTTGTCTACACGATAGCATATTAAAATTTTGACAAAAAAACTTTTTCTGTTCTGTTTCTGTTTCTGTTTTGGTGGTGACGAACACTATTGTTTTTCAGGGAAGTAGTGTAATAAGCACATCCTTTTGTGAAGGGCTGAAAGTTCAAAAAAAGCATAACTCTCAAGGCATACATTGAATCGACTCAAAACTTCTACAGTAAATTCAAGTTATTTTGAGACTACTTTCATCCAAATTTCAACAAAATCGTTCAACAATAACAACAAAAGCAATTATTGAAGTGAACCCAAATTTGCCTCGTACTTTAACAGTTGTAACAAACGGCACTCTCACTCAGTAGACTCGGGTTCCATTCCCAGAAACAAAATTTTTTTTTTACTTTTCCGAAAACATTATCAATTTGAATATTATTTAGTTGTGTGAAGATAATGAAATGAATAATTTATTTCATCATCTTTACACAAATGCGAAGAGTATATATAGAATGTGAAACAATTATATAAAAATCAGCTCAAAATCGAATGTATTCTCCAAGTGACAAACGCATTTCTAGTTGATTTCACTTTTTCATTTACCACAGAAAATGTTTTTGTGAGAAACCTAATTGATAGAAACCGTTACACGTATGTTTAGTGGATAAGGTTGATTGTTTGTGATTTCTAGTAGTATAGTGTATCCACAATGTGAACTTTTCTATAGTTCATTGTATCTAATATACTGAAACAGAATTTTTATCACTATAAATAAGAAATAATCACCCTTGTTCATCAAAAGTACTATTAAAGTACTGAGGTACTTTCGGCTACCAAGAATGAACTCTGAAGTTCACCAAAAGGTCCCCAGTACTTTAAGAGTATTTTTAGTGGATAAGGTTGATATTTCTAATTTATTTTAGTGTTATAGTGTATCCACAGTGTGAACTCTTTTATAGTTTATAAGAATTGTTATCCATTAGGCGTTTGGACGTCTTTTTCCATGCTACATCTGACAATTTTCTACTATGCCTATCTAATTGATTCAACCAGAACAATTTGAACAGTCGCGGTAGTAAATAATTCGTAATACCTCTATATTCTATAAACCAAACCCATAAGCGTGAATTAAGTAACAGTTGATCGGTAATAATTTCTATTTGCGTGGGACGGATTCTTTATTGCCTGATATTAAAAATGTAATGTAACGAAAACATAATAAACCTGGTATCTTATCTTATCAATGTTATAAATTTGTCTTTTGTAAATTGTATGCAGTTTTCACTGCGGATACTTGATAAATTCTCTAGAAAGCGTACTGAAGTATCGTATCTTAAAACTAATTCACCAAAGCCATTTAGAATAATGCTTTTCTAATTACATTCCTCCCATTCCGTTCAAAGCGTGGCGGAACTATACAAGTGACTCTTTAGTTTCCCCTCACAATACATTTTTCTACTATGAACTGAATTTGCTTTGTCTATACGGAATTGTTCCTCTAGAGTTTAGATTTCATTTATTTCTTCTATCATTGATCAAAACCTAGCTCTCTGAATAAAACCACTCATTTTGAGGAATGAAATGTATATTCATGTTGAACTATTATTCATCCAAACGTAACAGTAAGGTGAGACAGAACATTCTGTTGTCTGAAGGTGAAGACGTGCTATTATTTTGCTATTATTGTGTTCATATTCAAATCATTCTTCACAGGTAGATTATACATGCTATTGAAAAATATGTTACACCAGTCGATAGTGCGTAGAAAAATATTTGAAATACCAGCACAAAATTATTAACAATTCAAACAACAAAAGCCTAATGGACTCGCGATTGAGACCCTTTTTTGCTGAAGTCTTCATGCCCATTTTTGAGTATTCCAAGTATTCTTTGATTCGTTATCAACTAGTTAGTTTATGATTTGGATATATTATATATTCAGATACATCTGACTATTATACAGAAACGTTTCTTCCGCTCATATTGACAAGAGTCAAATAGAATCAGCCATTTATATGATAAAGCACATACCCTTCAACCAAATGAACGGAATTTTGGCTTTATTCAACAGAAAGCGTGTGTCATTGTTGTTTGAATATTATTTCGGGCATATCACTCCACGACTGGCTCTGATATAACGTATCCCGGCGTTACAAGAATCGTACCAAATTAGAATTGGACTTTTTCAATACTTAATATTTAACTTTTTGTTTGAATAATCTTAAATAGAACATAATTAATTATCAAATATAAAGGATTTTTTTCGCCGATAGCTCTTTGTGAAATTGTTATAAAACACATAGTTTCCCAATTGAACGGAAGTTTGACTTTATTTAATAGAAAATCAGGATATTTGTTGTTTGAATACTTTGGGAAAATATTACACCGCGAATGGCTATATAATAGAGCTGGCGGTCAAATTTGACACCACTTTTTCAAGAATCGAGCCTGATTTCGCCAATAACTCGCACAATGATAGCATCCACATGATTCAACATCGCTGGTTTTTTTTTTTTTTTTTTGCGGATGTGAAGAAAACCCTTTATGGGGAGGTTATGAGCCTTCGAGTCTCAAGGTCTACTGTGAAAGTCACCATTTCAGGCATACTCACTAAAAACTTCACCCCCTTTCTAGGCTTGTCTGGCTATTGCCTCCGGTGACACTTAGGCCTACTGGACTATTGTATCTCGCCTGTGTTTCGTTTCCTTACGGTATCCACTCAAGTATTTTTGTACCTTGTACGAGTTTGTACAAGTCCTTTACTGGGTGGGAACTGTATAATTCTGACTCGCCATTAGGCTTTCCAAAAATTGACTGAATTTTGCGATCCAGTGCCTCGCATTTACACAGTATGTGTGTCACTGTTTCTGTATCCTTACCGCAGATTCTGCATGTCAGGTTGCCATTGTACAGTCCCATTTTGTTCAGATGCCCTTTTACCGGCGCAAGGCCAGTCATGAGCCCTGTTACGACTTTTATTTTTTCCCTATTTAGTGCTACTAGGCAAGTCGTTCTTTTGTTACACGGGGCTTTGATGTATTTTTTCCCAGTATTCTTTGTGGTTTTTCATGATTCAGTCTTCTTCCGACCTTCGTGGTGTACGTTTTGGCACCCCCGTGGTCTGTTCTGGATCTGGAGCGTTCTCCGACCCTTTTTTTGCAAGTTCGTCATCTTTTTCATTGCCTGTCGTTCCCTGATGTTCCGGCACCCAAATCAGCTTAACGCGGTTGCGGTCTGCCAGTATTTCAAGTTCTTTTTTGCATGTTCATACCAGACTGGATGTCAAATCGCTGGTTTACCGCATATACCAAAGACTTCACAGGATGGTGGTGGCCAAGTGACATGTTCATTTCGCATATGTGTATGGCACGAAGCGTCGTCCCGTTGGAACCACATCCATATCACCCAATTGGGGGAAGAAATAGTCTCTTATAATGGCTATATTGTTCGCCATTGATGACAATACGCTGACCGGCACCATTTTTGAAGTGATGAAAATCTATTTCGAACATAATTAAAATAACTATTAAAAGTTCCATTTTCACTAGTGAAAATCGAATTTTATTTATCTTGACAGATTATGAATTAAAGTGGAAAGAACTTACGCACCAAATCTAACCTCTCAACCGAATTTATTGAAAGCTCAAGCAATTTAATTCAAAAAAATGCATATACACAATAATGTCATTATAGAAATGTCCAAAAACCTTCCGCGGGTTTTGATGGTGTTCCTCGTAGTCTTCTAAGGCATGTTGCGGAATACATTGGCATGCCTCTAACTGATTTAATTAATATATGTTATACCTATTTCAAAGAGATAGATAGAAATAAATGTATTTGTAATTATCGCGAAGTATCAGTTTCAGATTTTCAAAGTTATTTGGAAAAGTTTACCATAACAGATTACTCCAACTCTTAACATTACATAGAATATTGAATTTAGGAAATGAATTCCGACCCTAGAAGTTGTATTAGAATTTCGATTATAGGTACAAGAACTGGATAGAAAATACAAAGTTGTTGATCACTCTAGAGAGTACGAAATCGTTATAATACACCACATTTATTACATAAATTATATTCGTACGGGATTTGAGCAGTTGTAGAAATCAGTGGGTTATTCTTAGAACTGATGACGGAACACATGTATCAGATTTGGAACATCTCGAAGTAGGTGTACCACAAGACATTAAGCTTGTACCAATACTATTCATGTTTAAAGTTGAAGCTATCGCCAGGTTAGTAAAACAGTATATGGGCATTTTTTTGCATGCAATCCATTGGCGTCTGCAGACTTTTTTTAGCGGTTTCCATTTTCAAATTATGACACACATTTCTTTTTCAATAAAAACAATAGTAGGCTGTGGTTCTGTTGAAAATATGAGTTTTTTGTTGATCTTAACAATATATAATATGATGGGTTGGCATTATTTTGTTTTTGCTTATTTTCGATTTTTGAAAAATTACCAATTTTTCCATATTATAGTAAAGTAATATCTGCATATAATAGAAAATAAAAGGACAGCATAACTATTTATTGATTATTTTGCAAATTAAAAATTATTAAATCGGGTAAAATATTTTAAAACTATAAACGTCTACAAAATCTAACAAAACGAACACCCAAACAACATGGCATACAAAAAACTAACTGTAATGTTCAAACTGATTTCGGTTTTGTTGTCTGCAATGTTGACAACGTTTTCGCAAATCTCTCATTACATTTGATATATGCACATTTGAAATTCCTTGAATTGCATTTCCAAAATTTTGCATTAATTCGTCAACATTATATTTGAAAAAATACAAGTTTGTCTCATAACTTGAAAATGTAAAGTGCTAAAAATATTCCGCTCAAGCCAACGGATTATAAGCAAAAAATGCCCATATAATGTCTTACTTACATGGCGATAGCTCAAACATTAAACATGCTACGAGACTTTGTTGAAATCCTGAAAAATCGAGTATTTGGCGCCTGAACAAATGACATGAGTTAAAATTCATAGGCACCCCCAAATTTTTCAAAAGAGCTCGAGGATGCGCTGTAGGTTTTTTTCTAGACCCAATATTAATAGAGATACCCTATAAGGACATCCAATTTGGTCCATCCTATACATAATATATGAAATAGATGTAGAGTATATATTATTTAATGCACCTGACTTCAAATTCTGTTTCACATTGTTGTTGTATATACTTAAGCATAACAAAGTTACGTATTGATAGTAACATCCAGTAAACCATTAACATCGATTCATTCAACAATGAAAATCAAAATTCTTCAACATTAGTAGAAGCTTCAACGAAATTTGTAAAAGCTATTCAAATAACCTCGGCACATACCAACGAATAGATTAACTGTTCTCCCCGAGGTCCTCTCTATTTATTTTTGTTTACACGAAGCCCGTTATTCACAACAAATGAATGATGAATTGCTAAATGATTGGATACTTAATTTACATAAAGTCTATACGTTTTTCACAACACCCAGGGAAACAACTGTTAACGGGATTGCATAACGATTTAATCTTACAATACCAGAGCGTAAAAGGATATTGAAACAAGCATATTATAAATACATCTGGCGCCCCAGCATCACCCCTCTGAAATTTACCTGAAGTCAAATATGCATAATCAGTGCTGGATTAAGCAATGTGGAGGCCCATAGATCGACGGAATCCCGGGACCCGTCCCCCTCTGTAAATTGTATTTTAATACGTTTTTCACAGAATTCCATAATTGCAATATCTTGAATAGTAGATTCCGCAGATAGCTAATCTTGGAAATTCTTGGCTTGCGGGTGTATTCCGCGACGCAATAGCACGTCTTAATGCCGTCGTTTCGCCTATTCGATATGTTACCTTCCTTATCTACTATGTTTATGATTATTTTATTTATTGTTTTATTAATATTATATTGTTTTATATTTATATCAATTCAGCATATAAAAAGTTGATTTGGTAACAACAGTCATTATACGACAAGATTATGAATATTTACTTGATTCATTCATGTTCTGTAATAATTGGTGACCTCAACTATTAACGCGTAAGCCAGCAAGCAGCCATTTATTTAATTATAACAGCTCAAGCCAAGAGCAACTCATTCTTCAAAGAAGCATCTGGAAACTTTATAAATACCTCAGCAGTTCTCGATGCTAATCCGTATGGATACTACTTTACTCTCTGCAACTAATAAAATCTTATCTTAGCAATAGAAATCAATATGTAACAGAAATAAATGATCTTGGCCAAAACGTAAGTTCCAGCAAAATTATAAATACTAAAGGTGTACCGCAAGGTTCGATCCTGGGGCCCTTATTATTTCTGCTGTATATAAACGATTTACCCGAAATAATAGCTTATATCCTTGTTCAGTTCGCGGATGATACATCCTTGATATTTGGTGAAGATACAGACAAAGACCTTGAAGACAAAATCCTAGAATCACTGAAACTGGTTCAAAGTTGGTTTACTGAGAATAAATTAAAAATGAACGTAAATAAAACGCAGCTAATCGAATTTTCCCATAAGCATACACAAAATCATCTTAATATTATTATAAATGACACTACTTTGACACCAGTTAATAGTGTCAAACTCCTAGGGGTAGTAATTGATTCAAGGTTAAACTGGCATCATCACATTGATGTTTTAGCAGGAAACCTCTTCAAATTCTGATATGCTATTAGAGTACTAAGACTTACGGTTGACTTAGCAACATGTTTTACTGTCTACCATAGCCATGTAGAATCCCGAATTCGCTACGGTATTATTTTCTGGGGTAATTCGACTAACGTGTCAAGAATCTTCATTCTCCAAAAGCTATGCCTCAGAAATATCCTCGACTTAAAAAATCGTGAAAGTTGTAAAAGACACTTTATCTCGCGAAACATACTTACACTAACAAGTTTATATATATTGGAGTGTGTAAAGTTCGTAGCACAAAATAAAGATCTATTTGAAAACCAGATAGCTGATCATAAACATAATACTAGATCTAAGAATAATCTTACAGTGGATAAATTAAACTTTACCTACCTTCAAAAAAATGTGAAACATTCAATAATCAAAATCTATAACAAACTTCCGATTCAGGTTCGAGATCTTAATATAAATTCGTTGAAGTATAAGCTTAAACATTTTTTAGTAAGTAGAGGCTACTACACGATACAAGAGTTTCTCTGTGATAAGATAGAAATATAATACTAGATTTAAGATATTCTGTGTACTTATCTGACATGTCCTACGCCAATCGGCAATTTTTATGAACTAATAAAATTATTACTTACTTACTTACTTACTTACTTGATCTGGGAGAAAAGCCATTGAAATTTATTTATTATTAAATATTTAAATGCCTTTTTTTATGTGAAGTAGCATTTTTATTAATGAATTATACAACACGAATGAATCAACTAAATATTTATAACCTTCTGGTATAATACTGTTGTTACAAATTTTTTATATGGTTACTTGATATAAATATAAAACGATATGCTATAAATAAAATAATTATAAACATAGTAGATACTTCACTCAACCTGGGAGCCTTTGAAATTTGATTATTCAGAATTTAAATGGTGCAATCTTTCGATTAAGCAGGTCAAAACAAAATTTCAACTTACCAAATGAATCATTTTTCATGCATCGAATAGTTTACAATTGGCATTAGTACAAATATCAAATCAAAACCTTTTTATTTTATACTAGTTCTATCGATCATAGAACAAACCAAACAATTATTCTGTTGGTACATAAATTCACAATTTCTACGATATTGACAATAAGTCAAGAAGATGAAATGAATCTATATTTATCATTGCAACGTAATAGTTAAATTTTCCGTATGATAATAAAATATTAAATATTATGGTAGTTGAAATGCTGAAGCAACGTTCATGCATCAGTTAGGAATATAAAAAAAATATAAAAACAATACTAATATAAAAACAGATACTCAATTTCGACCTAATTCTGTTTTTTAAGTCGTTTATCACCAAAATAACAACAAATCTAGTACGCTTATGGTCACACATACGTTAACATGAATATATAAGAAATCCCGAACCAACCAATAAAAAAGAAAATCCATTCAATCTCCATGTGATAACTTCATTCATATACAAAATAGACATCCAGGAATGTGGGTTCAAATTCCGCCTATGGTTCAATGTTTCACGTTCATTCATCTTTATAATCCTATGTTAAATTATCTAAGTTATCTTCATAATTCAGAAAATGTCATTCTATATCTCTTAATGTACTTAAACGAAATTGTAGCCAATTAGGCAAAGAAGCGTAGTTGCCATAAGAAAAATAGGGAGATTTCGGAAATAGTCAAATATACAGGCTGCTCCATTTAAACAAATTTGCGATACTCATGTTTTCCTTGTGATAACAGATTCTGATGAATCATAAAAAATCTTGCAACTTTGTTAATTTGAACTTTTTCTATCTCCAAAAATGAGCGAGTTAAGGGTCGGCCAAAATATAAAAGGACACACTGTATTCTCATCTATTGTCACCTACTTATTCTACATCTGTAGTTATATGTATATTGTTTTATATTAATTTAATTCATTAAAAATAGTCAGGAATATAAGTTTAAGTAATAGGTAAAAAACATTGTCGATGTTAGCAACTGTTACATTCAAAAGGAAAACATATACTAAAGTTATTCTAAAATAATATTGAACTTCATTATACAAAGTTGAACAAAAATCTTGTATTATACTGTACACCCATTTAGGTTGAGTAAAACGGCTCAACATAAAAAATAGAGTACCTAATACTACACTTATTTATAATCACAGTAGTAACTCTAATAACATATTACGGATTATCAATTAAACCATGAATACTGAATGAATTATCTGATGCCACATTATGTGCATCTAAATTATGAATTCATTCTGTTTACATATGATTGGATCTATATGGATTAGGTGGAATGAATATTAATCATTTAGGTGAATTAGGGAATTTAGGGAATTTACGTGATCAATTGATCACAGCTTTTCACTTTATCTATTGGAACTTATTAAAAAAATTATAATAGTGAGTCTCTTACAAATCTCTTCCACATTCTGGAAACTAATTTTCCGATTGCTTGCATAATCTGCCAATATTTATAATTTAATCAGTAATATGTAAATTTCCATGGAGCAAAATTTACGCATGAAAATGTTCGAAGATGAATACAGTTTACAAAACTTGACTCTATTTGAGGAACAAATTCAGGACACAACTTCGATAATAAGATGAAATACGGAGCAGAGAGATATAAAATTAAAATATACAAATTTGACATCTTCGAAGCGTTCCCTTGTTATCACAGATGGGCTATCATCTTATCGAACATCGCGATCTCATGGCAAAAAATAACAAAACAGGAATAACAATCTACCCATTGAAATGAGTAAATATGCAAAGCGTTATATTTTATGGAAACCACGGATGCGATATGAAATCCGCAGAAGACCAATCAATCAATATCGGAAATTATCAAATAGAGAAATGTGAATAAAACGCGAATTCACACTTTAATAATAATTATTTTCTATCACACAGTGGCATCAGGTCGAAGCCCTTTACAGCCCTCATCACCTAACGAGGCGTTCCCACTCAAGATTGTTCACCGGGCGTCCAAAGTATACGAACAGTCAGGTCGGGTATTTGCATGGATGGTAACTGATCTAAAGATTTTTGGCTTCATTCTATCTAGCTCTGTCGCATAACTCCACAGCGCTTCACTACCGCACTCATGTGCATTCTTGTTTGATCTTATTCTTTGCGCTACCTGCACAAGGATGAGTCTCTTAAATTCATCTCTGAAGGTGATAGTTAAACGGTCCCATTACAATCTGTGTTAGCAGTTTGGCATCGGTTTTAACCATCTTCGTCACTTATGGAGATCATTATTTTCAAATATGGGGTCCAATCAGCGCTTTGGACTGTTGCCACTTTTAAAACTGTTATAAAATAACCCAGCAGTTCATCTCCTCTCTTATAGGGCATGTCGATGTTACCATCGTGATTTCCGACTTATTGCAGGTTCCTTATCCCTTTGCAAGATCATCAGCTACTTCATTTCGCGGAGGGTTAACGGAATGTCACGACATTCGGATTGAAGGCTCCTCAAATACCAACAATAAAAGAGTACGAATATCAAACCTTAGCCAGAAGTCTAAGGGCAAGGGCAGACGGGCTACTATTGTAGCGCGACAGTCGTGTCGCTGAAGCGCCGCGACTAGAACGTGAACAGACGAACCACATTTTTGTGGCGAAAACGATAGAGCAAACAAGCGATTTTTATGTCGTTCCACACTTTTGTGATCTCTGGGTTTTGTTTTTCGTCAGTCTCAAGATGAAGTTTACCGAGTTAGCATGTATTGCTGTTTTATTAGTGCGACGCCGAAGGCGGTTATTACAAAAACGAAGACGGTATTGGGTGCATCCTATAGTAAGCCAACGTTTACTAAAAGGGCAGTTTCATAAGTAATATCCAGATTTGAGGACCCACCCTGACAAATGTTTTAATTATTTTCGTATGTCGGTGGCGTCGTTTGACGAGCTACTTGCATCAATTGGTCCAGCGATTACGTTTGCAACAACGAATATGAGAAAACCTATTAGTCCCGAAGAAAGATTAGCAGTAACACTCAGGTAAGTAAGAATTTAATATACTTTATTTATAATTACACATTTACAAACAAACCATACGTAGAACGAGTAATATAATATTGTGTATATAAAATAATCCTACATTAAAGATTCGCCAAGATCGATAATTTCACTGCTGGCTACTGATAAGCTTGGTGAAGGTATCGGCGTAACCTGATGAAGGTAGCTAGTTTGTGATGACTGCCATGATGGGCCAGGTTGGGGCTGCCATTGGTTATTAGTAGTCGGCTGCCATGGGATGTTGGGTGGTTGCCACTGAGAACTTCCCTGTGAAGGCTCCAGAGACTGAAGTGCATTTTGGCAATTTTTTTGTGCTTTTAGGTCATTCAGAACCCTTCTAATGGTGTTCATTAGCTCCACTCTTATTGTTATTTTGTTGTCGTCGTCGAACTTTTTCATGAGCGGCGGCAAAGATAACAAAAATTGCTTATCATCATCAAGATCATCCATAGGGTTGGTGCTGCGCTTTTCAAGCAGCTTCAAAATATCCTGCTCGAAATCATTATTAGTTGGCCTTTTTTTCATTGATTTAGGTGTCTCAGTAGGTTGTACAGGAGGTATTGGAGGAACTTCCACTGGTTCCGTGTCAGTGATCGGGGCTGCATTGCTTTCAGCTGTGACCGAACACAAAGACGATGTCGTTTGACGATCTTCCATCGTGGTCCGCAAAAACTGTAACTGGTCGAAGTACATGTATTTCCTTCTCTTCTTTGCAGCACCACCAGAAGGGGTTTTTTGCAGAGCCAGTTCTCGCCTCATGCAGTCTCTTAAGGACTTCCATCTTTTTTGTACTTCTTTGCCTGTAACAATAAAAGTACTATAACTGAAGTTTGAAAAATAATGTGTTGATATTTTCTTCAGGTGTTTGGCATCGGGAAATAGCTTCGCTTCTCTTCACTACGAATACCTTTTGGGACGAACAACCATCGGTTCCATTGTTAAACATACGTGTACAGCTATCTGGGCTTTACTACGTTCTACTCACATGGGAGAGAAAACTCAAGAGGAATGGGAGCAGATAGCAGAAAAATTTTACGAATATACCTCTTTTCCAAACTGCATTGGTGCGATAGATGGGAAGCATATTCGGATTACCAATCCGAATCATTCAGGTTCTCAATATTTCAACTACAAGAGTTTTTTCTCAATTGTACTTCTTGGCTTGGTTGACGCTGATTACTGCTTCATTGCGATTGACGTTGGAGCATATGGAAAATCCAGCGATTCAAATGTATTTAAAAATTCTGTTTTGGGTCAACGAATAAGGCAAAAGCAACTATATATTCCACCCCCAAAACCACTACCACATGATGACAATGGTAGATGTATGCCACATGTTATAGTGGGGGATGAAGCATTTGCTTTATCAAGGGACGTTATGAGACCATACCCCAACAGAAATCTTAGTGAAAAGCAAAGAATTTTTAATTACAGATTAACAAGGGCAAGAATAATGGTAGAATGTGCCTTTGGTATATTAGCCAATAAATGGAGAATTCTTCATAAGGCTATGGATGTAGATGTGAAATTTGCACAATTAATAACACAAACTTGCTGTGTTCTACACAACTTTGTTCGGAAAAGAGATGGAATGCATTATGAAGATACCTTGTATGATTGCTCTCTTGATGATATTGCTCGTGTAGGAACCAGAGCTGATGGCGATGGAATATCTAACAGGGACTATTTTGCAGATTATTTTATCTCCCCAAGAGGTGAAATACCGTGGCAATATGACAAAATATAAAATACCTTATGTATAAGGTTTTACTTGAAACTTTGAATTCATAATAATATATGAGTATGTTGATTATTTAATTGTACATTTCTGTGGTCACATAAATTGTGCATCAACGAAAAATATTTTTTTTGGTTGTTATTAATGGTACCTAAAATAATTTAATAGGGGGAACAGTTGTATTGAAGAAGAAACCTAAATTACTTTAACTACACTGTACAAAACTTTGATAATTTGTTAATTAACTCTAGAATGATTATTAAAAAACTATGTCCTACCTTTTTCGGACTTTTCTTTGGATTCCAAGTCTTTCCAATTCGGCACAACGTGTTCGCATACTTCTTCCCATAATTTGGTTTTCAAATTACGATCGCTGTATTCTGGTAATGCCGTGTTGTAAAGTCCAGGCCGAACCTCGATTTCCAAAATTAATCTTTCGGTGTTATTAATTTCACACATTGTGGACGTGTGCACCGTACGAAATACTTTACCGAAATGCCAGGCCAAAGACTAGCGACAAAATAGTAGCCCGTATGTTCATTCCTGTAGAAACCGGTTTACTGAATAGCTTGCTACGATCGCTTGGCGTCTCTTTTGTCGCCGACAAATAGAACACGTTTCATTCCGGGCGACTGTCGTCAGCGGATGCCGCTAGAAGCTACAAAATTGTCGCTCGTGTACGCACAAACCTGGAAGTTCATTTGTATCATTTTGAGCTACACGACTGTCGCGCTGCAGTAGTCGCCCGTCGGTACATGCCCTAAAAGGTCCAAAAAAATAAAACTCCAAAACTGACTTAAGACAAAAAACCAGTTTTTCGAAGGTTAGACATGGTTCCACCCAATATTGGTAATAAAAATTTTAGGATCTTATTATTTTTAACACAAGACACCATTATTCCAAGGTCGCTAACCTCTATTAAATTTTTACGAACCTCATCCCATTTTTCTCTAGATTGACTCCACTAGCAATCCTACACGAGCTTTGATGTTGTTTCTATGATGTTCCACAAAGCTAGAGCTGCTTTGCTGTCCGTGCGTATGCTGGTATGGTTTTCCATTCTTCCTGGGATAAGCGAAATATAGCCAGTATTTCAGCTTGGTACATAGTGGCGTATTTGCTCATACAATTCAGAATCAAGCTATGAAAAAATTTACTATATTGTCAGTTCTGAAACAACAATAAACTGATACGGCTTTTTAGAAAAGTAGATTAAATTCCATACACATCTCCCACCTTTCTACGATGTTCTAGAGACGTCAATGAACTTGTAAATGTGACGAATAGCTCTCTTCTGGATATATGTTCACGAAATTTGATTATGACTCCTTCCAACATTCAACATATTCAGATAGCTCATCATTTATCACATTCTCCGTTCATAATCATCAAAACTAACAGAACAATCTACTGCAAATCAGTACATTATACTCATTTTGGAGTTTCGAACGATCATTATGTGCCAGAGAATATGCATCACAACAGTGTTCACAAAATTTGAAATTATGAATTCATTCGCTACTAAGATATGTAACTTATCATTTATTGCATTCCTCTCACAAATTTCGAGCATTTAATTGATTCAATCAAATCTGTTTTATATTGGGTTTTTCATTCTTCTCAGATATTTGAAACATTCTTTGGAAGAATAATTCACCTACAAAGAACTTTTGAGAATTCTTAACGTAACTTCTCCTCGTACTATACATCACTCTTAGTTGGTTTATATGAATTCTCCGTTCACCATTTCAAAATTAAATGTCACTACATCCATCAATCAGATTCGACAACTTAATTAATATTAGATCAAAAAAGTTTATACGATATTCAATAACACCCCTCGCAATTCATTTCAATGAATCAATAATGTTTCTCCCTACAATGACATAAAAATGGTTGTTTATTTCTGTTACTATTTTATGTTGTTTTTCGGAAAGATGAGTATCTGTGGTGACTCACAGTGTTGATATCTATTCTATCACTTCATACTATACTTCACTTCTGATCTACTATTTTATATTTATTATCTTCTTGGTTACGACAACAAACAATTATTTTCATATTTACAAGTATTTAAATTTATTGTAAATATATTCCAATTTATATTTTAATATTTAACAACATCTGGAACCAGCAATGCAAATAATTTATTTTTATCCTACACGAGAGGGAAAAATATAATGTTCAAAGAACATGGTGTGGACCAGCTGTGGAATGTTGGGAGAGGAGATTCGAATTTTTCTAAGGTTTGGAGGTCATGAGCATAGGGGGAAACCTCACTAGGTGAAGAAATCCACAACTTCTCTGTTCGATAGAGAAATTAAGTCTGGTAGGAACAAGTTCGGCAGGTCTCGAGCTTGCCGATACAAGGGTGACTAGTTTTAGCGCGTCTAGTCCGCCCATCTGGAATCTCTCGTGGGGAAATAACAGACGTGATTTCTAATGAATATCGACCGTGGAAATATTTATAGGAAAGGGTGGGATCCCCCACCTTTCTATGATGTTCTAGAGAGGTGAATGAAATCGTAAATGTGCAATCATTAATCAGACGAATAGAATTGAAGAGCTTCTGTGTATGTTTTGGATCCGAACTCCAAACATGTGAACAGTACTGTAGAACAGGTCGAATCTGTGCTTTGTAGATTAGGAGGAGCTGCTGGAATGGATGAAGCTCTTGGCACGAAATATAAAACCAAATTTTTGTGAAGCCCGCTTCGCAATGGACCTCACATGATTATCCCATGAGAGGGTGCTATTGCTGGTGATCCCGAGCATGTACATGGAAGACTTCATAGGAATAGTTGTACCTGACAATCATATTAGGGATTATGGGATCCGCCTTCCTGGAGAAACTCAAGCTTGAGTTTTGGTTGCATTAAACTCTACTTGATTATCAGAACCCCATTTCAAAATCTTTGCCATTTATTGCCTAAGCCTGTCTCTGTCTCACTTCTCTGACGTTATTGGATCGTATAGAGGCTCTAGATGAGGACGTGGTATGAAGTGTACCATCATCTGCAAAGCTGTGGACGGGCACCTGTCACTTCCAGCAGATCGTTTATACGGAGCAGAAACAAAGATGGTGCCAAGACGGATCCCCGTGGAATACCAGTGTTGTTAGCCATTGTATCGGAAGATACTCCGTCAACCCCCACATAGAGTGATCTATCTGAGAGAAAACTCTATGTGGGGGTTGACGGAGAAGAAAATGGTGTGGACCAGCTGTGGAATGTTGGGAGAGGAGATTCGAATTTTTCTAAGGTTTGGAGGTAAGCGAAAAAGTTGAGGCGGCAAACCATATGACGGGAGTTTCCCAAGAATTCTTTAGTGCCAGACTCGGTCAAATGCTTTGGAGATATCCAATAATATAGCTAGAGCTAGAGAAAAATGTACGGCACAAGACAAGAGGCATCTTGGGTCAAAAAAATATGAATTCTTCTTCACCAAGCTGTACACCTAGTACTCCCAATTGATGCTACAGCGAACATACAGATCCAAATAGAAGAGCATTGTCGGACCTACTTACTACAACATGAAAAATCAGATTCTACATCCTTATAGGCTGATATGTTTATGTCACATCAAAAAATTTTAGTTTGTTTTTATATCAGTCATATTATAGCCCAGTAAGCGTGGATGAATAACAAGACGAACCCACGAATATTTTTATACAAGTTCAAAATTAACGAAACTTGGTAGGTAGGAGAGCATGTCTCAGATGGTTTGTGGTTAGTTTCAAGGTGTGCTTCCAACTTCCTGCCCTTTTAGGGGCAAAAACGACGTACCCACAGCAACAAGTTATTGCGTTGAAATTTACCAAAGCTGTGCAAAAGGAAAGTTCTATTTCTAGTGTATGAAATAGCAGCTTCCTAGGTAATATCTTTGTTTCATTTCCATATAACGCATCATTAAAGATTCTACTGTAAAAATAAAGGCCTTGGTGCAAGACCCGTCACATGCTTTGGAGATATCCAATGCTGCACCTAGGGGTCATTCACAAATTAGGTAACGCAGTTTTGGGGGGGAATGGGTCATGGATTCGTTACATTTTGTGACGAACGGGGGCTGGAGGTTTATAAGGTCGCGTTACGTAACAAAATGTAAATACAAATAAAGTACACGGGTAATGCCATTCAGAATTATACAAAAAAAAGAACATGCCGCACTTTGTTTGATAAATGAAGGCGATGAAGATGCTGAATGGATTGACATCGAGGAAGTGGATGATGATGATTTTGATGAGACTATTGCTGATAATAATGATGATAATGATGGTTTTCCCATAATCAATAAAATTGATGAATGGATAGCCAGTCCTTGGGAAAAATCAAGCGAGGAATAGATCAAGCTGTGGACTAGTCAATTCATTATTCCGTACAACGACTTTAATTTTAATAAAATAATATTTAAATATATATGATATAGTTGAATATCAATAAATAAACTTTTTATTCAGAAATTTTTCTTACCAGTACCATTTTTTGACAACAAAATGAGAATTTGAGGGGGGTACATTCATAACACGTTAGGAAATATCACGGGGGAGGCTCAATATTTTGTTACGGTCCGTGACAAAGGGGAACGGGGATGGAAAAATAGTGAAAAGCAGCGTTACGTAATTTGTGAATGTTTTCTATAAATTTCTGTCATGTATGTGTTACGTAGGCAAACAAGTCTCCTGTTGATCTTCGCTGACGGAAGCCATATTACCGGTCACTCATTTAAGAGCTCTCTATGTATCGGATGAGCTCGACGTTAATTGCTTTCTCCATCGCTTTCTTTTTTTTTGGAATTTGTTGGACTCTTGCTATCTTCCATCTGGAAGGAACCACACCAAGTTTGTTTGAAAGGGTAAAAAACCTTCTTAAAACTAGTGGTAATTCAGGCACATTCCTTGAGAACGATAGGTGGAATTCCGTCTGTCCCCCAAAGACTTTTTGGTCTTAAGATTGTGCGCTAACCAAAGACAATTCCAGGAATATGGCTATGAATGGCCGCAATAATAGGAGGGTCCTTCCTTTGTGGATCCAAAGTGGAATGTCCTGCGGACATTCCAGCAAAAAGGCTTCTTCTTACAGTGTAGTAGCCAGTGTGTCCCCATTTTTAGCTACCGGTGGGAATGAACTGGAGGTGAAGTTTCTAAAAATTGCTTTGGCGAAAGTCCAATTTGAACGGTAGCCATTCGGGCATTCGATTAGCTTTGATCTTATTCATATTGGCATTATATGCCTCTTTCATCTGCATGTATTTCTGGCTTCAACATATTCTGTTCTGGTATCCAGACATAGGTTACCGCGCCAACGACGGTATGCTGTTTGTTTTTAGGCGACGGCCCTAGAACAGATTACATTGAACCATCGTTCACCAACGAGAAGAACTTCATTATTATCATTACTTCAGTTGAATCTTACTACTACATGGTGATCCTGCCAGCTATTTCTTCTACATGGAGTAATGATGCTAATTGATGGATCATATCGACCTTTTACACCATTACCCTGCTGAATTAGCGTAATGCACATAATTCGCATTTTATGTGAACCGCATTATGTAACTTGTTGATTTAAAATGTTAACAATTGAACAAATAGACTAGATATTCCGAAGTTACCTAATTCAGGAATTGTTGAAGATAAACTCGCTTATTATTTCATTACATCCCTCTCCGCCCATAACTTACCCTAAGTATCTGTAACGTAGTATGCGCAGAACCTTCCTAATCGACAATTCTGATTTTGAGCGTATACATACTATAAGACTGGCTCAAATATCAACATTTCTCAAAGGTCAATACTCAGTTCGAGCTTCGCGGGAAGTAATTTCTCAGAATGTATCCTGCAAAACTATCAAATTCTTAAACTGAATATTCCCCTAAAGTTGACTCAAGGTTGTAGGACATAACTACTTTTTCAGAATTTTTGTCCTCCAGTTCTCTTGCATGCATTCTATAGAACTTCATCTTTTTCTCAAGCGTCAATATTTCCGAAGCGTGAATATTAATTGGCGATTTTCGATATTGTGACTACATATGCTGATAATTAAAACCGATCAGTCGTAAATAACATATCACAGGATAACAGCTGAATCAATAACATAAGTTTCGCTCAAGGATGAATTCATAGTTATTACTCTATCGATGTTATACAGGGCTAATATTGTAGAACATAATCTGAAGCACGTGTAGAGATTAGGTACTGTTATGGTGTATGTCCTTATTGAATCAGTGATGTATTAAATGATATCTTAACGTACATGTTCGAACAATCGATATCAAAAATGTTGATTTTAAGCAACGCATGAATAGTCGAGAAAATAAATCACAAAAATGACCTCCAGCTAGAAAATTTTTGCTCCAAGACAGATCGAGATGCAATTTCTTGCATTATATTATGGAAGGTATCTGGAAACTTTGTCCGCATTTTTTTCAATGCACTTTTTTGACGTATAATAATATTTAATAAATAAATATCTAGAATTAGTCCAAATCGGTTACTCGGAGTTTTTTAGGGATCGCTGATCACGATTCTGATATAATTCACCAGGTTACCATCATAACCTGCTTGTCACCTCATCCCTGAAGAATTTACGGTATAATTCGCTCTAAAATTAAATTAAATTTTAAAACCAATTGTAACAAACCGTAATAAAATGCACCTTGAAGTAGGTATATTAATCGTAATGAAACGCCTGAGCTATAATTTTATTTCTTTTCAGAAAATGAAGATAGAAATAATAAAAATATTTTATTAATATTTCAAAAATGAAATGAAAACAATTCAATCTATTAATATGAACATATAAATCGATTTATAAAGAGTTATATTCAAAAATAAAAATTGTTATTGGCCTAAGTAGGCCTAATCCTACACTTCCCCCTTTCTTGGTTTCGGTTTTGTTATCAGATGATGAGGTAATGTTTTTGAGCTCTGATGGACACTTAAAACACTTTTTTATGTGTCTCTCCATGTTCACAGCGTTTGATTGTTTATATTCTTTCAAACAATATTTATTTACAACTAACACCTTTTCCCTTTTCATTGAAAAAATTCCAAAGTGGTCCTTTTTTCTTGACCATTTTTCTCACAAGTCACTACTCACTATTTTAAATATTTCAATAAACACTAAACACATATTTACAATACAAAAGAAATTATTTGTACGGTACAAAGAAAATGAGCTTGAATTGAAAAGACACAAGACAGTCAGCTACAGTTCACTGCTCAGACCACATGGCAACATAACCTAGAAAGTGAACAAACATAACCTCTCCCCTCTCTCCTCCTCTTACTTGGAATTGTGAGTAGGTCTACATCAGCTCCCCTCCTCTTACTTGTAATTGTGGGTAGGCCTACATCAGTAGCACATAGATTCAAAATGTACTTGGAGGGAAATTCAAAAGTTACATTGAACCATTTCCAATTAGGAAGAAAAACAAATTTAATTATAATAATATCTTTGATGAATAAATTAGCTACTTAACTTGAATATTCTTCAAAACTTATATCATCAGGTTTTTTTCAGCTTATAATGAAATTGATTTTGGGTCCCATAATCAACCGAGTCCGTTCCCAAAATTATTATCACGGTTGAAATAAAAGTTTTTGTCTTGGCTTATCACAAAATTTTTGATTATTTGGCTTTGTTATTGATCGTTTAGAACCAATTAAGGTTCCAAAACAGTTTTAAGACCAAATAAACCCCATTTAAATGAGTTTATTCCATAAATTCCCTCGTTTTGGGAACTTATAAAGCCTTCGGGAAATTCCCTGGAAATATTCTTATTTATAAATTCCCTTCTCACTGGGAATATTCCCAGCTCACATCACTATTTACGGCTACTCATTAGTCATGGTAAAACGAAAGGACAGGTAGAACACAGATAAAAAAGGACTCATCATGTGATACGCCCCAAAAATTATCAACTTATCTTACACTATTAAACTTTTTATTGTCCCTTTGACTGCTGTCTGTTGATGATAATTGAGGATTTACGATAGAGGATGGATATCCAGAAATTTTATTTCTTCTGTTTCCGCTTTTCCCATGTCAGTATGATGAAGTTAATATTGATTATAATGGTTCAAGTTATACAAAATTCTGATGAACTACATTTTTTCACCAACAACTCAAATTTCTGAGGCTCCTTTTGGTTTCTTAACCCGCTGCACCAATTCCAAGAGATCAATCCTTTTCTCATGTGTTGAGTTAGAATACCAACGTAGTTCTCACAAAATTCTTTTTCGTGGACGTGACCAACACAGCCTGTATTTCGAACTTGGAATAATTCAATTCTCTCCTACATAATTTAATGGAATCGTGAATTGAAGTTGATTAAACATTGATTAACTACTCTCAACAAAACATTACATTGAATTTAAACTAGAAATAATATCAATAACCATAAGTAATCATAATAATAACCATAATTTCTTAAATTACACACTTCAACTAACTCCATCCTATATAACGAAGTGGTTCCGTCTTATATGTATTGCTGAAGATTCCAGTCCCATTTGGATCCCCCATATCTTAAAAACATTAACTCCCATATTCCAGGTTCCAGGTCCGTTTTGCAAGATTTCTAATCATTCCGCACATTTACCGTCTCTTACTGTTGATTCGACTGGGCAGGATCGCCATGTGGTGAGGTGAATAAGCTTGTCTTTACTTGGGGAGAAGAATGGGTACATGGGAATGAATGTTTAACATTTCACCACCGACTTGATTCTTTTGTGTGAAAGGTATACGTTTATTTAAATATTGAACATCGACCTAGTAATGCATTCTCATAATATGAACCTAATACTGATGATATTGTGAATAATAAGAATAAAATAGGGAAGAATATGAATCAGTCTTGTCTTCTATTTATATTACTCAAACAATTGTTTACTGAATGTAAACGACTCGTTCCTAAACTGAATATTTTGGTATGTATACATTTGTATCCTCATGTTATTGTTACAATTATTGTATACCTTTACTCAAGGCTCAAGGGTATCATTTTGACCTACTATACTATAAAATATTCATTGCACGAGGAAATTTCATTAGCAACACATGCAAATGAGAATGAGTTGGCAAATAAAATAGGTTTTTTCGGATGTCATTGAAATGTTTGCGAACCTGAAAGAATAACATGTTTACAGTCATTTAACGTGTATATATTTTGTATTTGACTTCTGTAAACTCATTGCCCATATTGAATAAATTCATATCATCATTATAATTGCAATTGCAAAAATTTTCTAAGCCTTATTTGATTTATTCAAGATTTATTGATTATTAATATTCTCAAACACAAAAGGAGGTGATGAAAGAAAGAGGAGGAGCTCAAGAAATCTTGAACAAGACGCTGAAACTAAAGCCCTGCACGAAATAAATATATTTAAATTAATTGGAGCGAGTTGTACGTTTTCTATTAGGTTGTATTCATAATATGAAATATCACTGTTTTTTCCCGCGGCTAGTAAATCTTGTACAAATGAAATATGATCCGTCCAGTGTATTATCAAGGAATCAGTATGAACTGAGATATAAGTAAATTACCCACTTATGTGAATGACTGTGTTGGAATAAAAAAGGTTCAATAATTGTATAGTAATATTTTTATTATTTCTATGTTGGTTTCATGATACCTTATATGTACGTACTAATGATATTATTGACATATTTACTCGAAGGTGAAACATGATAGATAAAATATATGTGGATCTTCCCGTATAATAGCAACAGGTTGACAACGATCTTTTTATTTCCCTCACTATACTACACTTGATCTACTTCGCTTCATAAAGTACTTCCCCGTTTTTATATGCCTGCATACGATAACAATAACGAGATTACGTATTAGTTGTCTAAGAACTATCCCTCATTGTAAGAAAATGCGAAAAGATTAAGTATAACCGCTTAACCGTTCCATCTTTCCCTCTCTTTAAACCATAAAATCTGATTGTAACAACAAAAGAAGCCACAAAGCCGATGAACAATGAAGGTAATCTGTCTACACAATCTTGCTATGTTAACTTCAATTCTTAACTTTGAACCCACTGTACAACTTTTATAAATCCATTAATCCAGAAATACCCCATTTTTCGTGGACGTATAACATAAGATATTGAATAAAACTGACCAAAGTCTCGTTATATGTGAAATTTAAAGTTAGAAATGTATTTCACGATTCTAGTTCAGTTTCATGTGTATCCAGATCCTGAACAGTTACATACAAATATATAAATACATGAAAATATTCTTAGTATTTCAAATTCTGGAAATGATTTCTTCAATTATTCTCTTCTGTTCTTTTCATTTTGTAATTCAAATTCTTAACGTACAGAAGTGCTTGTTATTCCCGATGAATGGAGCCATTATTTTGTATTAGCTTATATAATGAGAATGAGGTTTCCTTCGTTTTACTTATATTTTATTGGAATAATAAATATGCAAACTCATTAACTTATATATTCGAAATAGCAAAGTTTGCATTGAATTCCAGTTATACGAGTAAATGGAAATTAACTTTCTGACGTAAAATCTGAATATCACTCTAGTGTAACCGGGTAATTCCTAATTCCATGAGACCAATCATTTCAAACATTAATTGTCAAATAATCAAAATAGTTATTTAAGGAATTCAGCAGATTCCAAGCCGCACCAAGTTTGTCTGTAAGACATTCTTTGGAACTAATTGCAAAATGGAAATATTTCAACCATGAACCTGGTGATACTCTCATTTCCGTTTGATATTGTTTCACTATTTATAAAAAAAACCAATTCCTGAGGCGATGAATATTCTGAAGAAATGGCTTTCAAATATTAATAACCCCGATACAAACTACACATAATACGTGATCATTGCGCCTTTATGTATAGAGCAAAATTGATTCAAGTTCACCATTTAATTAAAGAATAGCTGCATTTAATTAATCATCTTCACAGATTATTAAACGTCCCTTTGAGCCGGCAAGATTACACAACCAATTAATCAATTTAGAACTACCACCTTCAAACAGTTCAACAAAATTTAAAACTTTCACTCATCATCCTTCAGTAATTAATAAATTCCATAATTTGTTTTCTAAATTTGCAACACAACCCGTTTATAGAAGTAAGAAGAAGCTAAAAAACCTTTTAGACTGCAAAAAACTCGGTATTAACAGAATCGATTATGAGTCGTGTTCAAAATGCTATGTGGATCAAACAAGAATGAACATTTTAACTCTGTATAAAGAACATTTTGCTAATATAAAGGAAAACAATGGTGGAAAATCAGCATTAGCCAAACATATTTTAAATACAATTCAAACCATTTCTCATGAAAGTTTATTTTTTTCAAAACACAGTGCGGACAAGTATCTAAGTAATTTAGAAAGGATAGGAATGTATAAACGAAAAAGTAATTACTCAATGGAGGAAGCCTTTACTTTGTGACAATTTATCATATTATTGGTATACTAAAATAAAACACTTTCACTTTGTTTTTATGTTTATATTATTAAATATTTCTGAAAGCAGCCGAGACCATGTGGTTGAAAGAAGAAATCAAGAGCCTTTATCGGGAACGATCTGTTAGCATGCATTACTTAAAGGTATTACACTTTGAACTTAATTTTAACTCCATCCCGTTGAATTTGATTTATTTGTTGATTATGTAAAATATAACGTAAGCACTTTCATTCATTAAAAATTCATTACCCAATCAAAAAAGTTAGAAAATCTTTCTAAATCAGAACCAATATTAATATTACCAATGTAGAATTTAGTGAAAGAATCATTAACTATTCAAACGGTAATTTTTCCAATAACGAGCGAATCATTCTAAACAAAGGGCCTAAATATTCACCTTATATTAAAAATAACTCAAGCTTAGAAACCGCGATTGCTAAATAGAGGTTCCTTCAAAGAATGTTCCTAATTCAAATAATACTAATACATATATAAATAAACACCTTCATTCTCATAAAAACACTGATTTAAAAAACACTAATTAGTCCTGTGTGAAATCTATCAACTATAAAATAAAAACTAACAATTTAGTGGTTACGAAAGCCGATAAATGTAATGCAACTGTCATCCCAGATGAAATAGATTATGATGATAAGATGAATACATTTGTTTCATCAGATTTGATTCAGATCAAGAAAGATCCTACAAACCAATTCCAGTTGAAAACTAAACAATTTGTTGAAAATAGCCAAGTTTTATTCAATAGTAAATTTAAGAATCTGTAATCCATTTTCTCCTAAACTTTAAGGCCACAAACAAAATGCTCCCATCCGCCCCGTAGAATGATAATAGCCCTACAGATAATCTAACGGTAAAATTAGATTGAATTTTCAAAAATATAAGTAACTTCAAGCTAAGTATGCTGTAAAAAATTCATTGGAACTTTCAAAGTTAATAAATAGATTAACTAAAAATGGAATTTAGTATCTTTTGATGTTTCAAATATGTTTTCAAATATTACTCCCCATGAATCTGAAATTTTGATATCAAAAAATCTGGAAAAATCACAAGCAAATCCCGTATTGAAATTCGAGATAGAACGAGCGTTTGATCTTTGCCCTAGTTAATATTATTGTTTCTTTTAATAACGAGTTTTTCACACAAAATAATAGATTAGCTCTGGGATCCCCATTAATCCTTCTTTTGGCATGTCTTACATTGAAGATTCATATCTAACCATATTTTAGAAACAGTTAAACACATTAAACATGTTTCCAAATTTAGATGAAGTTAAAATTTTACATAACTAGAGTAGAGATTTTGAATTAAACACACTAGAATGAATAAAAACTTTTGAACGTATTAAAAATAATGACAATAAAATTTTAGATGAACAATTAGATGTGTACTATAGCAATCTGTTTCATGTCTTGATGAAGTAAAATTTCCCATAATCCTCTTGTGCCTTTTTAGTATAGGTACCTCCGCATCAAAATTTCTTTATCACAATGTGAACTCTACCTCATTATCCAATTAGAATTATTCTAACAATGTATAGCCAAGCTTATTCATAATTTCATACACTAGTACCGTTTGAAGATGACACGCTAGTGTCGAAACTGTAGTCACGATTTGTTCCTATAATATATGTGATGAAAATGATATGTGATGAAAATGATGATAGTATATTATCCAACGAGCATATTATGGTGGCTATTATTCACGTGGATGAAGTTTACGGCACGAGCCGCAGGCGAGTGTCGTAAATCATCCAAGTGAATAATAGCCATAATATGCAAGTAGAATACTATACTTTGTCCACGACCCATAAATAATACTTTGATACTGATAAACTTTGCTGGAAACAAGTCGAACCAACAAATTGTTGACGTTCCAAATTGAATTCGATCTGACTTGACGTTTCATAGCACGCTCTATTTTTATCGTATTTGTCTATACGTTTCTATCATGTTTGTCATATTGATGGTAGTGAATAATGATTTCATTATTCACTAGTGATTAATGGATATCATTATGCTTGAGGAAACACATGCATTATGCATATTTTATACAATAGTCGTAGATAAAAGTGTTTTATTTTAATATGTCGAAGAAGCAGTTTATCAAATTCCAATCTATCATCTGCTGAGAGTAACCCTTTGTTAGCATTATTGACCCCAAATAGTATTTAAGCAGGCACATTTTGATTTCTTATTGACTTTACTCTGATGTTGGCTACCTGGTAGCTGGAAAGTCCTCAGTACTTCAACAGTATTTTTGTGAATCAGGGTGATTGTTTTTTATTTTTGTGTTTCAGTGTATCCACAATGTGACCTCATCTATAGTTTATTAATTTATATCATCTAAATTAGTACAAGCCGAAGTACTACGTAAATAACTCTTCGAGCACCCTGTTTTGGAAATTATGATTTTGTTCGATTTCTGACAGTAACATTAGAAAAAAATAAAATTGTGACATTTTCCCAAAATTACTTGAAAAGCAAAAATAATATTGTATATTTTATACTTCCATATGAATGCCCCTCTAGTTACTCAACTTTTTCCTTATTCAACCAGAACTGTATCTAAGATCGTTCCCGATATCCCCATGATGAACATTCTTATCTTGAATACACTGTATATCAAATTACAATATGTTGATAATAATGGTTCCAACACTGAATAGTGGTATTATTAACATATGATAACTAATTCGTCATTATTGTGTTACTCAAACAATCAATCAATCAAAGCGGATGCTGACCACTTGATTGGGTCCATTGTGCGCCTCTTGAAGCCAGACTCAGTCCAGCAGGGCAACGCCGAGATGTTGCAGTCTATGAAAAACCAGTGCTGGATTCTACTAGGATGTGAGATGTAACGTCTTTCACCTTTTCGCATCTACTACAACCTGGGTCATCAACAATGTCCATAAAGTGGAGATGTCTATTCAGGTGACAGTGGCTTGTAAGAAGTCCTGTCAACAGTTTATACCTCTTTTGCTCATGGAGAGAAGGGTTTTTGAGCGTTTGGGCCAGAACTCCCCATAAGAAGCTTTACCTACCCGATGAGATTGGATCGGGGCCATGGGTACCTAGGGAACCACGTTTAGTCAATTCATCGACTTCATATTCTATCACGCCAGAGTGGTACCCACATTAGCTGAAGTTTGTTCCCTCTGTCTAATACAGCCAGGAACTCCCGACTATCAAAAATAAGTCTAGAAGTATTTGTATGGGCACGAATCGCATCCAGGTCCGCTAGGCTGGCGGTAAAGATGTAATTGCACCTACCTAGGTAGGTTAGTCTCAGGCACATGGCCGGATTGCACAAACCTTGGAAATCTGGTTACAAGAGACCCTAGGGAAAGTTCAACCTTCGCCTTCGATAGCCTCGCCAGCCTCATTATTCACAATTTAATATTGAATATGATAATTATCATTTGAAAGAATGTTGAGGATCCCATGTTATATCAAACTAGAAATTTGTCAATAACAATCCACATATTCCCCCGTGTTATGAAGAAGTACGTATTATGGTGTAATTTAAAATATTGGACCCAAATTCGGACTCCAGTGTTATAGTCACAATATATATATATAATCGGCAAATGATAAAAGTCGAAAGTTGGACAATAGCAACTGTTCTGTGGGAGCTTCAGACTTGTCTTATTCCCATCCTGAAACATTGATTGATTCTAAAGAATAAACATTTGGGACATCATAAATGTCCGCTGTAGAAATTTCAAACCTAACAGAATATGTTCCTTTTATTATGCTTTATATTACCGGGTTCCGGTGGGATGTTACACAAAAGACTTTTTGCGAGAATCAAGAGTGTGGTATTGAATGAATATCCTGTTCTGTTACGGTGTGAATAGTTGACGCGTTTTCTAATTCTTCTCTCATGTCCTTCAAGTATTGTATGAGTACACGTTGCTCCATGAACAGTGAATTCCCATTTCCGATTGTGAAGTTATATCTTTTGTGTAGATACCATGTCGCCGATCCTACTTTCATTCAACACAAATCGGTTACACAGAAAACCTACAAAACAGCCAATCTATTCTCATTCACAAACATCTTTCAAATTTATTCTGTTTCATTTCAGGAACGAATCAAGTGAGAAACGTATTTCTCATCAAGGAAGGATTTCTGATCAAAGAATGTTTGTGGAAATATATGAGGTCTCGAAAGGAATGTGTGTCGGAATAAAATGGACTCTAGTTCTAGGTTCATTCTAGTTTGATCATATCGTCAATTGTTTAACAGGAATTTCTGATCTTATGAAGGATATTGTTCTTCTATAGTTCAGTCAAAAGTGTGAAAAAATGGGGGTCATTACTAACATTTTATAGATCGCATGAAAATGCACAATTCCTTTTGCATCGTGTTCACTTATCGTTTGTCAGGGAAAGAGGGGGCTCGTGGTTATTATTGGTAATAAACAATGAAAAATCATTTTCAACTAACAAATAAAATGTTTTTATAACAAATGGAATATTCTGGGCTCTTTTGATTCAAAGTTGCTGAAATTTAGTAACAGGAAGGAGGTTTTTTGGTCCGCTGCACCCGAATCTGTCGGAAAATGGAAAATCTAACCCGTTTGCTGGAAAACTCATGAAAATTATACCAAATCTTAGCATCAAACAAAATTTTTTCTCGAACTTGAGTGGTGTTGAAATAATAACATGCCGTGGAAAATAAGTCGAAAATTGCGTCGTTTTCGGCACGGGAAGTCAGTAGGCTAGTGGTTTATTTTCCTCAACGTAAATAATAAATTATTCGTTTTTCGGTACATGAAGTCAGTAGGCCAGTGATTTATTTTCCTCAACGCAAAAAATAAATTATTTGGTTCCCGGTACATGAAATCAGTAGGCAAGCGGTCTATTTTTCCTCAACACAAATAATAAATTATTAGCTCTTCGGTACAGGAGATCAGTAGGCCAGTGGTTTATTTTTCCTCAACACAAATAATAAATCATTTGGTTTTCGGTAAAGTAAGTCAGGGGGCAGGTGGTTTTTTTGCCTCAACACAAATAATATTTTTTTTGGTTTTCAGATAGTGAAGTTAGTAGAGTAGAGTTAGTTGTACGATATTTACCTTCAGACTTGGTCAAAGTATATGAGTGGATCCTACGGAGCGCGGACGAACTTTATAATGAAAATTAAAAATAAATTTTCGGAAATTAACGAAGTTGAATTAATTATACAGTCGGTAATAATGTATCTGAATCGTAGTGGCTTAGCAGTCGGACGGCTGATTCTGCAATCCCTTTCGTGTCAATCCGTTCTCCTTTTATACTGGTTTTTGAGCCGGAAGAAATAAAACGTAAGAAGTGGTCTGAGATTCTGGCAGTCAGCGGTGAATTGAATAAGAAATTTCTTATCTGATAGTAGTTTCAACTTTTTCTACATAGAATGTTCAAGACTTTAGTGCATTAGAATCTCAGCCTCGTCGGTGTTATCTCTTTTTCACCAGAGGAGTACATTAATGTCAAATTATATGTTTTTGTGTTGGCTGAGTATTATTTTATGGTTATGAAATCAAAAGTAACTATAATTTTCTGGAAAACTCCGAAAAATTGAAATTTGCCTTATTTACACGACAATCTCTACTTGTTATTTTGTTTTTCGAAAAATTTTAGACAATTACTATGATAAAGAATTTCAAGTATCTTTTATTATGATATGATCAAAGTAGGTAAAAAAGCAGCAGATGTTTTTGAAGCATTAATGAAGATTCGGCGTACGTGTACCATAGAGATCGTATACACAAGATCTCTATGACGTGGACACTTTAACGCGTTCGGAAAATACAGCAGCTGTCTTTGAGTGTGGGGGGAAAGAAACTGGCATGCTCGCAATAGTATTTGAGATGCGGCTGTAAGATCACGTCATTTCTTCTATTTTGATTTATAAAACAAGTGACTCTATGATATATCGATTTGTACTAAAACTTATTAACTGAAAATAAAATTATGTGAATTAAATTAACGAGTATGTGCAATCGAAAGAAAATTGTCACCTGAGTAACTTAAGAACCGAATTCCCAACAAAACGAACAGCTCAAGATTTTTTTTTTCTCAAAAAAAATTGATTTTGATAATATGAAAGAAGATACTATTTTATGTATAACCCAGTAATGTCATCATTATTATATAAATTTTTCAATACAATTTTCTTTAAAAAAAATTGACATTAACGTTTAAGCAAATTTTTATTTTCCGGAAATTTCTGGAGAACTATAGTTGCTTTTGATTTTATAACTTTAAAATAATACTCAGCGATTACAAAAACCTATAATTTAATACTTTGGACGTTGAACTTACCACAACAACAATGAGCCATTAGCTGTCGCGGACAGTAGTTTTGACACCCTTGATCTAAAGGAACGAATAACGGAATGCTGGCATCAGTTCCATCAGAGGCAAATAGCTTCTGCAACTGGACACTGGAGAAAATGATTGCAAATGATAGCTAATGAAAATGGGGGGCATATTGAATCATACATGTAACCTTGTAATTGAAATAATTCTCTCGTAATAACTTACGAAGCTATAAGCGTACGAAATTTCTAGAGCTTTTATTGACCCACTGTGTATAACAATAGACGGAATCTTACTTGTTCTAAGCTACACCCTAATTCACAACTTATTAATACGTTATGGTGCAATAACATTTTGCAACTATCAATTAGAGCAGGACACGCATCGGAATATCTAGAAATGAAGATATTTTCTTCTATTTCAAACTATTTCGATTTGATTCCATCCAAAAGACTATTACTCGAAGCTATTATCTCATCTACGTTCCATCATTTGTTGGAACAATAAGTATTCAAAAGCACCGTGCTAGTCTAATTACTCGTTCATGCAAATTTCGGAAAATTTGCGACGCTCTTAAATGCATTAAGTACATAGTTAATTCCAAGATTTCCAAGGAAAATGGTGAAGTTGAAAGGGAGTAGAGCTATAATTCTCCTGTAGTGGAGTCGTTAGCATAAGATCTGTTAATTACGCGAAAATCCTAACATATTTAATAATAGACGGAGTCTTAATTGTGTTAAACTAGACCCTAATCCACAACTTACTTATACGTTATGGTGAAACATATGCTTTCTGATTCAAATTGATGTGGGAATATCCTCGTAAATTTTCTTAGCCTATATTAAGCCAATATTATCAACAGCTATTTCAATTGCAATAGATGAACTGAAGACTTTTGCCAAACGAAGTACTCAGCTCATTAGTTCTAATGAGCGAAATAGATTTATGTGTTCAACAGTCTACATAATGTTGATAAATCACGTAACACATGCAAAACATCGGAAAAATACAGGGATTCCAGAAGTACTCATTGTGAAATGTCACCTTATAGATTACGGGTAATATTACCAATTTTTGAATTACCGGTAAAGTTCAGGGCACTTTTCCAAACAATACACTATTCCCTCCTACGTTTTTCAGGAGGTATTAGGATACCCGCTCCTCGACAGAATCCTAAGATCTGTTTTACCCTTAGATCATTTATGTCATCTGCCGTGAGCATCCTGGGCCTAGTCAGATAAATCTGGCTCGAATGAGCGCAGGACATTCAAAAAGAAGGTGGGTTAACGACTTCACTTCGTTCCCCTCGCATCTCATACAGAAGGGAATGCCGCTTCTCGCCACTGCGTGTTTGAATTTCATCAGATTTCCGTGACCTTTGAAGATCTTGCGAGATTATTCTCATGCTTTGCCTACTCAGCGAGAGTATCTCGCTCACCCTTAGACCTACCTCAGTTCCAAGCAGCACTTTGGCAGTTTGGCAGTCGTCAATGCTCCTTCAGGCTGAGGCATGTTGATCAGATAAGTCCGCAAGATCTGTATACCCCCATTGTAGGGGATACCAGCAAGGGGATATTGAGGACCGTCCAAATTGTCCCCCGATCTGTCCAGTTTGTCCGCTCTCTCATTTCCTTTCCAACCTAAGTGACCCGGTATTCAGGTCAGGTTGAGCCTGTTAAGGATCTCCTTGGTATCCCTGACAAGCCATGATGATACAGTCGGGCTCTCCACTTTACTCAATAAGGAATAATATAAAAATATTCAGTGAAAATTATAAATTAATAATTAATAACCTCATTATGGGTACGTTATAAATTAATTAAAAATACTGAATAGAATGAGTTAAAACAATGCCATGCACTTTCTCACATGATACAGAATTAAATTCTACAGATGTCAGTATTTTGTAGTGGAGGAATTCCATGTTAAACTTCATTCATTACTAATATAGAAACTTTTCGCAACTTCCAAAGCTTCACATTTTGGTCACCTCAAGTTTCAATCACCTCAGAAATTGTTAATGAGGATTTGAATGAAACCAATGTCATGACTTATACGATGTCTCTCGTTATGGAGCTTAATGGGACTAAGATTACCTAGAACTCCTAGCAAACTGCCTTGAATAAGCTGAACACTGTAGTATTTTATCTTCACATTTTCTCTCTTGATACTTCATATTAGATTTACTTAATTATTTTGATTTTGAATACAATGTTTGGGCACTTCGAACTTACCCAAAATTGAACCAAAAAATTTGGCACCAAAAGCCAAATGTAATAACCATTATCCCACCTAAGTGGTATCGAGAAGAAAAAGACATGTCAAATAGTATTTGATCTCTTATTCAATATAAAGTAGGTAACATAAAACTGCGCATGACCAAATAAATATTACAAGTACCTAATTTGTACACATATATAAAAACAGCAAACTGAAGGATGCGATGCTATGTACGATGAGAATGCTGTATACTTTGAATTTCTCTTCTCTCCCAATAGGCATCTAAGTCCAACGGTTCGAAGTCTTTCAAAGTACGGTTCTCTTCTCTACAGAAGAACAACCGAATTTCTGGAATTTCTATTCATCCCCTGCGACACCTTAACCAGGAATCATATACATATTTCATTAAGTCATCATGTTGAGCACAAACTGGTCTTTCTCCAGAAGACATTCTGGTCAAATTTGGAGGACTTCTAGTGCTTTCATTCATCTGTGGCATTCCCATTCTAGTTCCGCTAAAATATTGAATAGAATCAATTTTGTCAATCATAATAAGAAAAATGTGTTAATTCAACCCCAAATTTAATATTGCATCCATTTGCGTAATTAAAAACGGGATACATAACTCATATTTAACTGGAGCTGGAGTTAAACGAAGTTAATGAATATGACAAATTTATTTTTTCAAGGAACTCAAAATACATGTTCATTGAATCTAAACAGTGGAGATCATGACAATTCCTGTTTGAGATTCATGCATTAACATTCAACAAAATGTCAGCTGTTGACTGTTAATTTATCATTTATCTTTCACCGTGATTCAGTGGTTGGCAAAATTCTCATTTTCTGTTACAGGTTATCATGTTGTTAGGTTTGATATGTTCTATGGATAGGCGGTTACACCAAATTTGCAATTGATTTCAACAATTCATTATTCTTCATTCTACCTTCATATTCGATGACTGATTAAAATTAATAGGCCATGTTTTTGTTTTCAAATCAAAAACGAAAACATGGCCTACTGATTCTAATATCGACAAAGCCGACGCGGCGGTGCTTTATCAAATCCTGTTTTTGCAGTATCTTCATAAATGTGGAATATCGTTGCTAAAAAGGGATTAATAATTTTGGAATTTATAAAGTGTAAGCATTTTGTTAAAAATGTGAATATTTTCAATTTGTATCGTTTCTTGGCCCACTTTGTATATCAAGAAAATTTGCATAGTTAACAGTTTATGCTAACGACCTCACTTCAGGAAGATTATAACTCTACTTTGTTTCATCTTCAGCATTTCGCTTTGGAATTGACTACTTAATCGATTCAAAAACAAACAGTTTCTCAAGTTGAAGTCACGATTCCGGTAAGAATAATCTGTCCTCAACGAATAAAAACAAAAAACCGTTACTTTACTTTCATACATTTAATGATCTAGGATGGAACGGTAATCAGCTTCATGTTTAACATGAACTCACGAAGTTGTTCATAAGTAACTATATCTAATAACTAACTATATGAGAATTAAATTATTATTGCAAACAGAAAATGAAACATGAGAAAAACATCATGGAGAATGAATATATAGAGCCACAACTAAGTAAATAATAAACTTCAAGCTTCAGAGATATATTTAAACTTTCTTTGTATATTTAAACCACTATAAACAAACGTAGCTCAAACAGAAGCTACAGTTGAAATTGTTAGTTATTCCAGATCACACACGATAGAAGAAGTCATACATGGCTTCAACAAAATATCAGATGACATATAAGCGTGTACCTTTTGCGGTTATATGTAAAGTTAACTCAAACCGAATTAGACGGATGAGTTGTTCTCATATATTCAAATTCTCCAGAATGTACCAACGGTGTCTGACTCCGATAGATGAACTTAAAACGAAGCACAACATTGCCCGGCGCATACACCACAGCACATTTTTTCTTTACGTTTATATTTACAAACATTGTGTACAGGGTGTCCCATTTTGGGTACTTTTGCGGGGTATCTCCTTTATTTTTAAAGATAGAGAGTTGCGGTTTTCGCGACACTGTGCTACTTTTTCGTAAGACTCAAGATGCCGTCAACAAAATTTTCATAGCCCTTTTAGTTTTTAAGATACAGGGCATTTCTGAAAATATTGCTTTTTGTGACCCCCCTCGTATCTCCGTTATCCTTCAACTTATCGAAAAGGTAAAATAACATTCTAATAGATTTTTTTCCGTAGAATGCAGTGGTGTAGATAACTTTTGTTACATATTTACTGTTTTTGAGTTATAAAGTAAACTTATGTTTTTTTAAATGGAACACCCTGTATATTTATAGACTATAAAATTTGTCTTTTTTTTACCTTTTCAAAAATATATGATAGTATAAACTTTTTTTCAGAAACACGCAAATAATTGACAATTTTCAGAAATTAAATACATATTTTAATAGTAGACTATGGATAACAATAATAAACAAGTGCAACTTACATATTACTAACAAATAATTGGATACCTTGTATATAGGTATCTATTAAAAAAAATTCCCATAGATCTTTTTCTAACAGTAAGTTTGTATTTGCCCGTTTAAAAGCAAATTTAGTTGAGCACGGATCATTTGTTCAGCCGCGCCCTAAAACATACAACAAAGAGAACAGTTTGTAACAACAGTTTTGTGGCGTAAAGTGACAATATAACAAAAACACAAAAAAATAACATTATTAAAAAAAATTAAATGTGATGTTCAAATTGACCACCATTTTCTCTAATGCAAAATTGGCACATCTTTGAGATTCTTTGAATAGCGTTCAAAAGAACCATTGTTCTCATTCGCAGATTTCAAAAAGCTAAATGAATTGCCTCTCGAAGTTTTGCAATGCCGTCATATCGAGTTTTATATACTTCATTTTGTATATAACCCCATAAAAAAAAATCTAAAATTGAGAGATCTGGTGATCGTGGAGGCCATCTAACAGGTCCGTTGGTACCTATCGATCTTTGAGGAAAGTTATTATTTAGAAACGCCTTTAAGAGCCTAGAGTTATGACTTGGGGCACCATCTTGCTGTAGGTAAACAGCATTATACTGGGCTAATGGAATGTTTTCGAGCAGTTCTGGAATAACTTCCTCAAGAATTTCTAGGTATCTACGTGCTGTAAGACCTCCTTCAAAAATCCTATAAACTATATGTCTACCCAAAATAAAACATGAAACCTCAACTCCAAAGCGTCCTTGTTGTGCCCTTTCAAACATTAAATGCAGATTTTCACTACGCCAGTTCCTGGTATTGTGACGATTGAAAATGCCAGCACTTGAAATAAAGCATTCGTATGACCAAAAAACAAGTCTGCCAAATAAATCGTTAGCATCGATTTGTTGCAAATACCACTGGCAAAACAGTGCCCGGCGCTCGGCATCGCCAGGATGCAAATGTTGTAGTATATTAAATTTGTATGGATGATACTTATATTTCTTCAAGATCCTCTGAGCGTTAGTTTTTGGCACACCAATTTCCTTCTAAATTTTTCTACATGAGGACGAAGATGTTGCTTCTATATATCCTAAAGTATCTATCTCTTTTCTTTCCCTGTTCTCTTTGTTGTATGTTTTAGGGCGCGGGTGAACAAATGATCCGTGCTCAACTAAATTTGCTTTTAAACGGGCAAATACAAACTTACTGTTAGAAAAAGATCTATGGGAATTTTTTTTAATAGATACCTATATACAAGGTATCCAATTATTTGTTAGTAATATGTAAGTTGCACTTGTTTATTATTGTTATCCATAGCCTACTATTAAAATATGTATTTAATTTTCTGAAAATTGTCAATTATTTGCGTGTTTCTGAAAAAAAGTTTATACTATCATATATTTTTGAAAAGGTAAAAAAAAGACAAATTTTATAGTCTATAAATATACAGAGTGTTCCATTTAAAAAAACATAAGTTTGCTATATAACTCAAAAACAGTAAATATGTAACAAAAGTTATCTACACCACTGCATTCTACGGAAAAAAAACTATTAGAATGTTATTTTACCTTTTCGATAAGTTGAAGGATAACGGAGATACGAGGGGGGTCACAAAATGCAACATTTTCAGAAATGCCCTGTATCTTAAAAACTAAAAGGGCTATGAAAATTCTGTTGACGGCATCTTGAGTTTTGCGAAAAAGTAGCACAGTGTCGCGAAAACTGCAACTCTCTATCTTTAAAAATAAAGGAGATACCCCGCAAAAGTACCCAAAATGGGACACCCTGTACATATGCGATTCCGCTTAACTCCCATTCTCAAAATAGAATATAGTATATTACACACACTCGTGGTAAATAACATGAGCGCTGTACAAGGCTTCGTGACACCAGTAGAGCTGCACTTGCGGAACACAAGTTTGACACTAATAATCAAATCCTTTTCGAAAATACTAAAATCCTAGCCCGTACCCCAAACTTCTATCAGCGAAAAATATTTGAAGCGATAGAAATCCTAAAACATCCAAATAATATAAACCATGACTCAGGATATAACCTTCCTAACGTTTGGAAATTCCACTTCGCACATGATCACACAATGGCAGGGTCAGGTATCAGAACGGAGTTAATCACCAGAATAAACGCAGTCAACTGTGCAGCATGAAGGTTTATTCCCACAATAAATATCACTACAGAAATCAGAAGAATCCGTTTCAGTTCAAGCCTCAAGCCTGTCCTGAAGATGATATCTGTAATGGTTGGCGAAACATCGGCATCAATTCGTGCTATTGTGACGCGAAATCCATCCGGGAGTCAAATGTACTACTGAACTATGAAACGACTACTATAAATCAACAATAAATTCATATGGTTTACAAGATTACCTTTTTGATATCTGACAAAATTATCATGTTCCTTCATTTTTCACATAATCATAATGTTATGTTTAAACGTTTTTGATGTCAAATTTGTAATCATCGACCAAAAACCCCTATAACGACTTATCACACGATAATTTCAATGTCGTTAAAGTATTTTTCCTTGTAATTTTCTTTTATTTTTTCTGAGTTTTCAAACAATTGTTTTTTTTATATTACTTTTAATTTTTGTAATTTAACATATACACACAACACACAAATGTTAATACCACACCGAACTAAAAAAATTACTTTTAAAAAAAATAAGAATTCATGAGACATTTTTTTTAGTTTTTCCGGAAAATGATAATTTCCAATTTTTTAATTATCAAATTCGTAATCACCGACCACAAAAACTCCTATAGCGACTTATCACACGATAATTTCAATGACGTGGAAAGATTTTCTTTTCAGGTTTTCCACAGTTTTCCAGAAGATTCCCGAGTTTTAGTGTAATTTGGATCGTAATACGCGACTGTAATTATCTTTTATGTATAAAACGATAATTGCGTGATAAAATGAGCAAATTTGTATGAAAATTACGAAATTTTCCTGATTTTTGCCCATTGAATGAGTTTTCCGGCAAACTGACTTCGGATTCGCATTCAGCGACCCAAAAAACTTCCTAGAACTCATTTTGGAGGCTTAATTTTGATTTTGTGATAAATTAAAAATTATCTCTAAAAAAGGGGTGGAAATAGGATTAATTTAGCGTTTAGGGGTGAATGGGAGACCGCGTTCAATTAGCTCAACCCTTACGAATGATTGAAATCGGCCACAGAACATTATGCAAAAAGAATTTTTTTTATACGATCTCTTACTCTTTTTTTAGAAAGTTCCCCAGCTTATTGACGACTATTCCGAATAATTGAAATTATTCCTAAAAATGAAATGTAAGTACATAGTACATAGCTGTTATGAAATTTGCAGGCATTCCGATAAAGTATGTCAAAAAAACCGATATCGTTCGAAATAACAACCTATAACAGCCTTATGTGGAAAAACTACGTACAACCAAAATTGACGATAAGAATCCTAACTTTGCAAAAGTGGATTTGGTGGAGCAACATGAGCGATAGTTGTGATGCTAGGCTTGTGTATTCCATTGATGTTGAATGTATATTTATCAACCGATTCCATAGCGTTGAATAGTAATTAAAGACCGACCATATCGTAAAAATATATAAGATATGTTGTAACCGTTTTTCTTCTACCGATTGAGCTTCATTTCCACCTAGGTCGATTATTTGTGCCAACTATCGTTCTATTGTATTCAATAAATATTATCCGAGTGTACTTCTTTTAATGTATTTACTACTTGGAGTTGCCCGTTTTATTCATTTATTCACTTTGATACCGTTCTTCTGCCCAGTGGGCCTTGGTTATGCTTCACTGTAGCTACCCCAGGGACAAGACTATCTATAGATAGCACCATGACACGCTTTGTGGTGAGGACCCCCAACAGACGTCCTCAAGAATGAGTAATCCTTTAGGAAAATCTGGCACCCGAGGAATTGGAGTGTATCTCACAGTAAGTGGTTTAGCGCACAAGTGACAAAGCACGTCACATGAAGCTGAGGATAGTATTCCTCAAGACATTTTAGAATCTGCCGATTCGGTATCGCTAAATATTCTGCCAATTAAATCTGAAATATACGAAAAGAGTACGAGCTGTTCGAAAAATGGCTGGAGAAAAATCTTAACTTAATAACTTTTAGCTCCCCAAAGGAGGTGAAGTACTGTTTTGAACAGCATTTTCTAAGGGAGTAGTAAGAAAAACTATTTACTCATCAGTTCTAACCACGGTCGTATCTACAGGTCTGGGAACTCGAGGCTGTTTCCTATGTGAGAAGTGAGTCCGCTAAGCGTCATCTGTTGCATAGTACCAAAAAGGTGGCGCATGAGTTGAGGAATGATCTCTGGCACGTATACGACCATGTTCTCTGGCAACTGTCATTGTTGACTTGTAAACACAAAGAATACCGGCGTTTTTAGAAAAAAATTACGAAACCGTGCATTGTGCCGAAATGCAAAACTGGGTACAAAAGTGTAAAGCAAGAAACTTCTGTTTTTAAAGTGCCGAAAGATGCGGAAATGCGAAATAAGTGAATGCTTGCGATTCCGGTCTTTTATGTGTGCGAGCATGTATAACGAAAAAATGGAAGTTATTTTTAAGGTGAGTAATACATTTTGACAAGAGTAACAGTTCTATTCCTCTCTCTCAAATCAGAATAGTAAATATTGCGTTACGAGAAAAATTATTTTACTTAATAATGTGATTGTTGCCATACTTCGATCCAAGGGCTAGGTGGTGGCTGAGCGAGGGACTGTGAGTTTGTCGACATGTAAGAGACTCATGTCAAACATAGAGTTCCCAGACCTGTATGTACGACCGTGGCTCTAACCAAATCTATTGGCCTAATTTTAATATTGTCCGATAGATGACACTACAGTATACACTATGTTCTAAAAGAAGAAGAAAACTGTGTTATCATCAGTTCTCTTCAAACTGAATGACTCAGTTCTGGTATCGTCTGATAGCACTATTAACACACATATTCACCGAGAATGATGTATAATAATCATTGCCTATGCATATAGGCAACCTCCTTGATAATTAATAATTTGCGTCTTCAAAATATTCTATTTTGAATGAATGAATAATATTCAACGTCGATTTTGTGAGATGTAGGAATAACTGCATGCTAGGAGGCATCCCTTGAAACGAATTGGGGCTTCTATGAAGGCATATGTCATAGAATGATGGAAACTATTGTTACCGCAGAGTTCTGCATACTCTTAGGAACTTTGATTACATTACTTTAGGTGATTTGTATTTTAGTTGATGAATATTTGCAATATTTGTTCTTCATTTTTGAATACATTAATGTGAATCAATATCCATTGATGAGGTTTGGGGTTTTATTGGGGTACCTACTTCTCATTGAATGGTATTCAAGAGCGGAATTGTGAAGGGATCGAACAATCTCCAAATAATTGCAGTATCTTACATTCTACAGGTTTTCGTGATGAATTATGATCTCAACAGATTATTACATATTGTTGATTAATTCTCAACTACAACACAATAATTGGTTTATTTATTGTCTACATTTATCGATAACATTGGCTTATCACTCATACAGTATATTGTAAAATAATGTCTATGGTATTAGTTCACCAGTTTCACAAGATATAATTTAAAGTCTTAGTTAGGTAAAGTATAAGCTCGAGAAGTCATGAATCCTTAATTTCGTATTTCGATTAAGCAAAAAGTACAAAACTGATATTAATGTGACAGTTGAAAGTTGTTCTAAAGCTCCGAAGAAGAAGTATATATCAATCTTTATCGCATTGTTAAACCACGAAAGGTAAAATTTATGCCTAGATATTACGTAATTACCCGAACTTCAGGAACGTTCCATTACTCCGGGAGAAGAGAACGATAGAGTACATATTAACTACAAACTCAAATGTGTGTGAAAGGGAGAGAGATAAATGTTGCTGGTTGAAATGAATCCAAAAAGGATTCATTTCAATGCATTTTGAACGCAAAATAAATCGTTCAAATTGAGTTCTCAGGAGAGTTTTCCTAATAAATTTTACACATCAGACAACAATGCAAAGAAGAATCTTATTCATGAACTGTATATTCGAGATATAAATCGAAATCACAATGTTCTGCATAATGTATGAGGTTTTCAAGACCTGAAATACATAATCAGCAATGAACATCTGGAACAAATCAATCTTAGGGAGTTTACAATTCATATAATGAAATAAAATAGATGCAAGAGATATATCATTAAAATTTCCCTGCGATTTATAGAAAATATCTATGAAATGTTCCCTTATTCACTCAATCGGCGAGATCTAGATATAAAAGACCATTAAAAAGCGCAATAGATGATCTAGAACTGTTGATAAATGTAATTAAAATGAACTTTGATCCACAGATTACTAAGTTCCCTCACCCGTATCATCCGAAAAATATATTGCAATAAATGATTAGAAACAGATAAAGATGGCGATTACACTCTATGTCTATACATTGAGAATGTATTTAAATTGGTAATATATGTGTTCTGGAAGGGTCCATACTAGGATCTTTATTCTATCTACCTACAATCAAATACCCGGAGTCGCTCTGGCGACAGAATCGGACATTTTTCCTACCCCGGTATTTTTTCTTCAGATTGTAATTCATATCTATCTATTCATATCTTCTACCCTCGCAGTACCCTGAAGTTTAGTTATGAAAGACCATAAATGTTTTGAAGAATTTTAAAATCACTATCATTCCATTTTGTAAGCTTCAACCATTCATAAATAAGTATTTGCTAGTGCTTTTCTACGGTACTTGTCTGTTTCAAATGGTGACGAAGAGGAATGAGTAGTTCGAAAACTCATATAGACAGTACCTTCTTCTTGATTCGAAGGCCAAGTCAAAATAAATTCATCAAAGTAGGTACTCGTCTGCTTTGGTGGTAAATGAAAATAGAATAGTTCTCTTGAAAGGTCAAGTAAACAGCGATCGATATTCCTCTTGTTTTGGGGGTCAAGTGTACAATATCATCGAGATCGGTACTTAGTTGCTTTAAGGGTGGAAAAAGGGACTGTCCGCTTATTTGAGCTTGGAAAATTTCATCAAGATCGGCACTTGTCTGATTTAAGAGGTGGAAAAGGGTTTGGGATAGTTTTTAAGGGATCCCATGTAAACAGTGAGTTTCCTCTTATTTTGTAGATCAAATGTGTAATATTTCATCAAAATCGGACATAGCTTGCTGAAACAACTAACATCCTTCGGAAAGGAAGTATATAGCATATGATTTAGACACAGCTAAATACGTGTAAGACTTCCAATTATATTCTGTCATTGAATGTTCATTCGAATTGACCTAATGTTTTTTACAACTCGATGTTAAATTTTATTTTGCTGCCAGTATTATTTATTGTTAGCGTTACATTCATGATATCCCATAGTAATTAATTCTAATATGAATATGTGACATCACACTTCCTTGACGTAAGTGTGTCGTAATTCAAATCATTAAATAACAATTTCGGTCACTTCTGCTTATGCTGATCAAATTCATGCGTATCTTGTATATCTATAACCAGAAACACACTTTTGTCATTATGGTTAAATAAAACATGGTAGTTCCCTTAGAAAAACTGAAGATAGATTCCAAATGTACCTCTTGCAAGGGAGCTACTCCAAAACAACACAGTTTTTTCCCACCACTTTTAATATATATACACACATTTTTTACATTAAAACCTGGTCGGGGTTGCTGCGAGCTCCGACGACATCGAAGCAGTCGCGCCATAAAACCCAAAAGTCGGTTAACCGAAGCTATTCTTCCCCACTGGTCGGTAAGTAGCTTCAAGTTCACAAATCGTGTGCCCTAAGTACTCTTATTGAACCCAGAATGACTGCCTTCTGCATCAGAACAACTAATTCGACATTGTGGCTTGGGTACAGCGTGCGAAGCTCGAACACGAGATCTTGACACTTTGTCAATTTTTCCTCCTCTATCAAGACTAAGTTCTTCTCTGCCGGAGCAGAGAATTCGATGACATGCATAGTCTTACTTTGTTTATTGAGGAGGACAACGTCGGGCCTATTTGCTTGTATGGGACCTGACGGTCGGAAACGGGTAATTCTGGAAGATCTGGCATTTTTCGTTTCCGACAACGGAATCAAGATCTCCTGGCATGTAAGGCAGCACCAGTTCTTGGTATATTCCATACGAGTGTCTTCTATGGTAGTACAGCACTCGCATTATGGCGATGGGTGTACGCCGAGGCCGCTTTTGCGGGACATGCCGACAGCAGGTGGAGAAGCGTCTCAGGCGCCTTTCGACAGGCCCTGCAGCTGACATGAGGAACCTACACACCCATCACGTTACGGCGATAGACCAAGGTGTTGATTACACCATTTTGGCAAGAAGCGGTAATTCACTCGGTCTCGGATGTAAACCCAGCTGACCCAAGGTAGGTGAAGGTCAGCCTGGTTGACGGCTGGATGTCAATGGAGGACAATTTGAACATTTGATTTAAACACGCAGATTTAATTTTTTCCATTGTAAGCATGACAACACAATTCAATTTTTTTACAAATGTGATTTTTTGAAGATTGTTTAAGTTTGTAAGGCTTAATAAAAATGATGTACATTGTACAAGTAACCAAAATATTCAAGGTGGCGCATTCGAGCAACAAAATTAATTTTTGGCGAAAACGGTTCATCAAATTTACGTTTTTGATACACCGTTGTAAAGAGGCTTCCAAGACCTTTCAAATGACGTATCACTCAACCCCTCTCCCATATTCAATTTTGAGGGTTTGAAGCGCCCCTATTAGGGGGTTGCTCGTTCAAGCCTCAAATATACGTCAAAAGATGTCCCCCAAACAAAATCATTCGGCGTGTTTCGGGAGATTTTTCCATTCACTGTGGAATAAGAAATATACGGGGTGGCTCGTCTGAGATGGAACACCCTGTATAGAATAGACAAGTAGTGTGTTAAGCATAGGAAAGCGCTGGTATTCTGTCGGGCATTCTGTCCTTGTCGCACATGTAGTGCGCTCTCACTCGCACGGTCTCCCCTTCTATCACAAGGAGTATAAGAATAGAAGAATAAGTATAAAGCGCGCACATCGTGCGAGTGGGAGCGCAGTACATGTGCGAGAAGGAAAGAATGTCCGTTAACATACAAGTGAGAGGCTTAGTAGTCTACTCTATATATAGAACTCTTTGGTATCGGCTTCTCAACATGCCGCCTGAGCATAAGATCTTGCTTCGCGGCATTCATTTGTGCTTTCAGGCGAGGAAGTTGTTAATCGAGGCTATATATATAAACCTCTGAATTTAATGTACCAAGCATAGTAATACTCTAACCTAAGCTACTCACTTCAATACCATTGAACTTTGGATGAATGTGCGTGAACAGTTGATCTATAGCTGAGCATCGAATCGCATTGTTTTCATCAACGATCTACTATCCTTACAGAGATTTATATTAACAAAAATATGAAAATCTGACGGGACCAAAGTGGTGTAATTGGTGAACACCCTGGACTAGACATCCAGGAATGTGGGTTCGAATTCCGCCTATGGTTCAATGTTTCACATTGTACCAAGTTTGTACCTTACCTAGTAGTTTAACTGGTTAAAAAATTTTTTTACAGAAACGGTAACCCTTAAAATATCCAAATTACTTCTTCTTGGACAAAGAATAAGGTTCCACCCCTTTCTTGGGTAGAAAACTCAGATCATTATAATTTGCACCAGAACAAACCAATTTTTCCAGGTCGCGTGTGCCTGGCAAAAACGTTATCTTAAAATTTTAGTTCACTCCAGTATATAGCGATACCAATTTGCAGACATATGCTGATGATTTCATAGGAGTTCATGTTTCATCACTTTGTGCCTACAGGATATAAGGGAAGCTAGAGGTTACAAGTTCTACAATAATGGAATATCGTTGATACTTTATTGATTTCCAGGAAATGTTTCTTGAACTTTGCTAAGGAATAGTAGATAGATGATTCACTTTAAGAGAAATAATATCAAATGATATTGTATCATAGCAAATTGAAAGAAATAGTGCTAGATAAAACTTCATGTGCGTTGAAACTACGAAATTTGGCTCAAGGCTGCAATTTATGTTAAAAATAACATCTCCGACGCTCTGATCGAAGAGGGAAGTGTCTTTTCAAACATAAATGTTACCTAAAAGGTCAACATCGTTATGTAAGTTACATGAGATCATTTCGGTTCAATTGTACCCATATCATTAAACTGATGGGAATTTCGTTTAATAATAAGTTACAATGGCAACGTTTCGGGTTTCGCTTTTTTCAGTAATTTATAGTTGTGATTTACATCGTACACTAGAATAAAATAATTTTTTTTATCACATACATATACAAGGTGTTCCATCTCAGACGAGCCACCCCGTATATTTCTTATCCCATAGTGAGTGGAAAAATTTCCTGAAACACGTCGAATGATTTTAATTGGGGGACATCTTTTGACGTATATTTGAGGCTTCAACGAGCAACCCCCTGATAGGGGGTGCTTCAACCCCTCAAAATTGAATAGGGGAGAGGGGTTGGGTGATACGTCATTTGAAAGGTCTTGGAAGCTTCTTTGCAACGGTGTATGAAAAACGTAAATTTGATGAACCGTTTTCGCCAAAAATTAATTTTGTTGCTCAAATGGGCCATCTTGAATATTTTGGTTATTTGTACAATGTACAAGCTCATTTTTATTAAGCCTTTTTTACAAACTTAAACAATCTTCAAAAACTCACATTCGTAAAAAAATTGAATTGTGTTGTCATGCTTACAATGAAAAAAATTAAATCTAAGTGTTTAAATCAAATGTTCAAATTGTCCTCCATTGACTTCCATACAATAATACAATCTTGACTGAAAACCGTCTCTAACATGGTTCAGCATAATTGGAGTTATTTGGCGACACATTTACAATTCGTTGGCGTAGTTCGTCCAAATTTTCAGGCTGAGTCACAAAAATCTTGGACTTAAGATGTCCCCACAAGAAGAAGTCCAGAGGGTTCAGGTCAGGAGATCGGGCAGGCCACTCCATAGGACCTCTTCTTCCAATCCAACGACCGGGGTATTGCAAATTGAGGTATTGGCGAACTGTTGCGGCGTAGTGAGGAGGAGGTCCGTCTTGTTGGAAATGCAATTGTTGTTCAAGTAGTAGAGGATCGTTTTCTAATTGTTCAGTTATTAACGGATCAATCGCATTTTCCAACATTTCAAGATAAATTTCGCTATTTAAATTACCAGGAATAAACAGAGGTCCAATTAGGTGGTTTCCCAAAATTCCTACCCAAACGTTTAGCTTTTCCCGATGTTGAGTGTGAGCTTCTCGAAATACATAAGGATTTGTATCGCTCCAAATTCTACAGTTATGCCGGTTATCCTCTCCATTGAGTAAAAAAGTGCATTCTTCAGAAAAGCAAACGTTGTACAAGAAATTTGGGTTATTGTTGATACGCTCGACCATAATTTCGCAAAACTCTTGCCTTCGATCCCAATCATCATCATTTAATTCCTGAATTAATTTAATTTTGTACGGATGGAACTTGTGTTTATGTAAAATTCTGAAAACGTTAGATGGGCTAATACCGGAAGCTGCAGAAAGTTGTCGTACAGATTGCGTGTTTGGCATAAGTTGGACATGTCCCAATACCGCCACAGCTGCTCCTTCATCATTAACAATTCCAATGGGTGCCCTTTTTTATCCATTACTTAACCCGTCTCCACAAATTTTGAAATCAATTCCATTACGTACTTATGGCGAACGCTACGTTCAGGATGGTTTTCGTTAAATATCCTTGCAGCCGCTCGGGCATAATTTTGATTTTGGTAATAAAGGCTAACCAGCTCAATACGTTCTTGCCATGTGTACACCATATTTTTTGAAATTTTAACAAATCAGCAAAGTAGTAACTCAACAGATTGATTAAAATCATGAAATGATCGAAGAAACGTTAAAACCAGATAAACACCTTCTAAGAACAAAAAATGAAGGCAACATAAGGAAATGTTTTGCTGTTTTCTTATTTATTAGTTTGAGAGAATGTATTATTGTATGGAAGTCAATGGAGGACAATTTGAACATTTGATCTAAACACGCAGATTTAATTTTTTTCATTGTAAGCATGGCAACACAATTCAATTTTTTCACGAATGTGATTTTTTGAAGATTGTTTAAACTTGTAAAGAAGGCGTAATAAAAATGAGCTTGTACATTGTACAAATAACTAAAATATTCAAGGTGGCGCATTCGAGCAACAAAATTAATTTTTGGCAAAAACGGTTCATCAAATTCACGTTTTTCATACACCGTTGTAAAGAAGCTTCCAAGACCTTTCAAATGACGTATCACTCAACCCTTCTCCCCTATTCAATTTTGAGGGGTTGAAGCGCTCCCTGTCAGGGGGTTGCTCGTTCAAGTCTCAAATATACGTCAAAAGATGTCCCCCAAACAAAATCATTCGACGTGTTTCGGGAGATTTTTCCACTCACTATGGGATAAGAAATATACGGGGTGGCTCGTCTGAGATGGAACACCTTGTATAAATATATGTAATGGTAATTTCCATTTTAAATTGAATTAATCATGATTATAATAATATGAAATTCTAAGGTAAAATTTCGGTGCTACATATTTGAGTACATATCGAAGTAATTTAAAATATATTACATGAAAATATTTGAATCAATAACAATGAATTTCTGAAGAAGGCGAAAACTGAAAAGCGTCAAACAAAAATCATTTAACTAATGAAACAAATAATATTAGATAGAATTCATTAATTCATTATTTATTTCTATACCATGATTGAAGTTTTAACTTACCGAAGAACTGAGGGTTTTTTTCAACCGTAATAGTAATATTTCAATTGCTTTCTGAAGTTGGAGAAATAAAACTCGACTTTCCACATTTAATTTCAGAAATTGATGCTAACAATATTTGTTCCCCCACACCATGATAGCGTTTAATTGTTAAAAGTATGTAAGAAGTTCTAGTTTCATTTCCCAAACTTCGGAATGTTCAAAATGATTTTACATCACTTAAACGCCGCTACCGTAGATAATGAAATTTTAATCGCTCCTGCATAGTTGATATTTATTTCAAAGTCACTTGATGATTTGTTCCTAATAAACTAATCTCATTCGTCCTTAGATTATTTGTAATGATATACGTTATTTCATGGCTTTATTTATATTCGGTATGGGGAGGAATCTGAATTATAAAGCTACGCATTAATTCAATATATTATTACAATAACGAAAACGCACTCAAGCTTTAAAATATCATTCGATCATTTGTAAACCATTGTATTTATTGGAAATATTGATATCCACGTTTCATGCCAGACTGAGTACTCATTTCTGATAAAATTATTCGATTTATTTCTATTGCAATGCACACGATACATCCTTTGTTCATTTTCATCAAATGCGTCATCATCAAGCTAACTGTATTCGTAGATAGCCCGTAGGATATATTTTCTTCATTCAATACAATACACATGCTATGTGAAACCAGTTCGTCCATATAGTCGTTTTGACGCCAGTTCGTTTTTGGTGCCGAATTGTTATATCATTTCTAGAAAGGCAATCAAGAATTTGAATTATCTTAAGTTGCATGAAGTATACACTTTTTCCACTCAAAATTATAACTTATCTAAAGCAAATTCTTGTGAACCGGTTTCCGCAATGGAACTCACATGATCGTCCCATGCAGCGCCGGATTTAGTGGTGGGCCGGGTGGGCCATGGCCCAGGGGCCTGCACCACCTAGGGGCCCCCACCAAAAGTCAAGTGAAGACAAACAAATTTACTTACTACAGAAATCATATGGAAATTATTTAATATAGCATTGATGTGAATATTGGTAATCAATAATGTATAATATCGTCATTTGCGTCATTTTTTGCTATTAAAAATCTATTTCTAAGATCGCACTCCTCTAAAACACAACATAATAAGAATATTTTGAGATCCTTAAATTTTGACGATGTCATCGACGATTTCGCACCTGTGTAAAGTTATTGGTATTTATGTACATTAAATAATATATACTGTCCAGATTTTTTATTACAGGAACATTTTAAAATGCATTAATATTGCATTCAGTATACAGTCGGTGTATACTGAATAAAAAAAATGTTAGCCTCTGACATATAAGGGCCCCCACCAAACTTTGGCCCAGGGGCCTCCACCACCTTAAATCTGGCCCTGGTCCCATGAGAGGGTGCTGTTGGTGGTGATACCGAGCATGGATATGAATGAATTATAGGGATTGTTGTACCTGACATGTCATATTTAGGATTGTGAAATCCGCGTTCCTGGTGAAGATACAAGCTGCTGTAAATTATTTTGTTCTGATATTGACAATTTATTAATTTCCTACAACATGAAAATTACAGATAAAAGGGGAAAACCAAAATTCTCAAAAGGTGGTTTTGATACCTTTTTGTTGAATTAAAATCATGCAATCCGTAAAAGTTCTGTGCCTGTTTGAATACTATTAGGGGATAATTATGAAAACAAGGAGTTACCCTCAGGTGAAGATAAATAGGACTTTGATAAATTGCTTTTTCGTTGATACATTTTCATCGCTTCTAAATTACCTACATATTTGTCCGTATTGTGTTCTAAAAGTGATAAATGGTATATTTAAAATATGTTCGTCTAACGCTGATTTTGCAGCATATTTTTTTCATAGTGCAACATGTTCTTCATACCGAGTTATAAAATTCCTTATAGTTTGATCCACATAGCATTTTGAACACGACTCACGATCGATTTTGTAAATCCCAGATTTGTCGAAGTCGGAAACTCCATCTAAGGTGATGCCTAAACAGTTTTTTAGCTTGTTCTCACGTCTATAAACGGGTTGTATTGCAAATTTAGAAACATTTTTCAGGGTTGACCCGGAGCACTTCCGCTCCACACCAGCAGGCCAATATGCTTTGCAATGTTCTCAAGTGCAGCCCAAATATTGCGCCAACCAAGTCCTCGCTTCATTGAACTCATCCAAGAATCATTCGACCACGAGACACAACAGTAGCGGCTATAAAACATCTTTGTACGTTTGTACAACGCACCCTTCATGGTTTCTCCTTTATCTCGCGTCTTGAGAGCATGACCTCAATCTACCTCACCACTGTTGGACTGATTCCACCTTTCTCGGCAGTTAAGCAAATAGACTCGACGAACGTATTATCAAAACGCCCCTTCGATTTCCAATAATACCTTCAGGGCATGTTCCTCCCGGTACAAAGGATCATCAGTTCGAGTAACTAGATGTTGCAAGACCGTTTCAGTGGAGAGACTATTCTCTTAATCGTATTGACAATGGTGTAAGGGATTATCCTCCAGTTGGCTACCCCATGAGTGCATATCTATCAGTCTCTCTATTGCTTCTAATAGGAATGAAGTCAGACTGACTAGAAACGGAAACTTTCCACTAATAGCTTGATGATAATTCCCAGACCATCTTGAAGAAAAGCTGAGAATACATCTTCGTTTGGTGATTTATATGTTGCGAACCCGGTTAGGGCTCACTTCACATATGCATAATTGACTATTTCCGAAGGCAGACGAGAATCACCATTACGATGGTCACCCTATCCATCCGCTGCTTGGGTAACCAGATCTCTATCTCCAGATTCAGGAAAGTGAACTCACACCAATAAGTGTCTTAGTGTTTCTTCCGGAGACATTGTATACTCGCCACCCGAAAGAATCATTGATTCAATTCTGGATGTGCTACTTGGAGTCTTGCTGCAAACGGCACTTTATTGATATCCTCGTAGAAGGCCCACCAATTCTCTAGTTTTGACATTTTTTTGTAGTCAGCATAAGCTGCTTCATAGCATTCCCTCCGTTCCATAGCTGAAATATATGTTCTTTCGAAAATAAAAATGAGCCCAATATCAAAACATCGCAATAGCAGTTCTGGAAACAAAAGTGAAGATATGATTGATCCCTAATCCCTAATTATCATTTATTTATCGAGGAACATTAATTGGAACTTTCCAAACATTTGAAGACATTGTCAGGACTGAACTCATAAATAATCTACTGCAGATGGTAGCGTAGTTGCTATGTAGTATGTAACATAATTAATTATAATTAAATTTAAATGATATTATTTAGGCTCCTATATTACATCATTACAATACTGGGACATTTTAATGTGCGTTGCTTATAATATAAATATACGTGAGAAGCTGTTTGAGGGACGCATATATTAAGGTTATGTAACAAAAATAAACATATGTTTGTTTCGTTGAATAGAAGTTTCATGACGATGTTGACCTCGCAAATAGTTATTTGACGACTGCTTAACAACGTGATTGAATGAAATGGGTAGAAACCATTTCATATAAAAAAATAAATCAGAAATAGACTTATATTATGCTAGAAAGGTTCCCTCTACAATCATCTATTGCTTATCCACCAAATGTGTAATTCATTGATTGCATTGATAGCAATTCATAAATAATTACTTACTAATTAATACATTTATCAATATTTATCGCCTTTATTTCACCTTCCACATGAGATACGTGGAAGGTTCGATTTTCGCGATAGCATTCAATTCCTATTATCAATCTGCAGATAATTGAACGTGCAGTACTGAAGTGGTATTCAGCATCTGTCATACTAGCTTAGGAAAGTGATGTAACGTTCAGATCGAGTGAGTGTTTCATGGAAACATTTACATAATATTAATTTCAAATGTGCGCCATTCATTCAAATAAATTGGTCATTAACATTTAATATCTAAACCACACCTGTGGAGCAATATACTCACTACTACAGTGTGTGTTTATTTAGATATCAAACTAAGTTTTTCATTTTTTGAATTAAATCAGTTTCTTATTCGTTGAAACTCACTAGCTGGTACCAGAATTGGCAAAAAATCTAGTTCAAGACTTATGAAGGTCTATGTCTTGCGTAATTGTAGGAAATCCTAATCACACTTGAGATTTCAATTTCCTTTAGATACATTTTTTAGTCGCCAATTGATGATGCACTGAAATTTCCTTAAGAACGATTGATCTTCAGGTGATTAAAACTACTCGAGATATGCCTCAGCTTTTTCTTTTTAACTATCAAGGAAGGCGACAAATTTCGAAAGAAGTCTTTCAAATGAATGTGGGTTCGAATCCCACCTATGGTTCAATGTCTTATGTTAATTTATCTTGATAATCATATGTTAAATTATCCAAGTTATCTTCATAATCCAGAAAATTTACTTCTAGATCTTTCGATGTACTTACACGGAATTGAGGCCAATTATTTTCTTTGCCTAATTGAAATCTCAAGTATGATTTTCCTACAATTACGCAAAACTTAGACCTTTATAAATCATGAACTAGATTTTTTGCCAATTCTGGTACCAGCTAGTGAGTTTCAACGAATGAGAATCTAAATTGAATATCGAAATAGACAATATAAGGTTCCCGGTTAAAAAGACATCAAGTAGTCAGTTTTAACCGCTCACTGTGGAAATATTCCAGGGTATATCGTAATGAAACGTACCTTTCGATCCCTGATTGACAGTTGCACCCGGAGCGCCAACAGCTTTACTCATAAGATAAGAAAAACAACTCCAATCATTACGATGGCGTTAGATAGATTTTGTTAAATGGAGAAAATAAAAGAAATGGTTCAACTTGACAAAAAATGGTTTTATTTACCAGCAAAACAACAACGTCACTGTATGCGTTACCTTCAACAAATTCAATGAGAAAAAATCAACCTTAACGAATGACAAGAAGTAACTAATTCTGATCAAAAAAACATCAGCAAGTGGAATCCGAGACAAACAATCGAATTCCGCCTTGCTGTGTAAAATAATACATCAATTCGTTATGGTTAAAATAGTTATAATCAGATAATCAAAAAATTGAAAAGATAAATTAAATTCAGAGAATAGTATTTCACAATTACGAAATGAATAATTCGAAATTTAGATAAAAGATTCATGGATTAATTACGATAATAGATTATAACAGAATATAATTTTTAAAAACAGTTGAATTGATTCATAAAGGCAGAAGACAACATTATAAAAATATTACAATTTACAAATCAAATATTTCAAAGAAGTTATATGAAACAAATGAAATTCGATGAAGAAAGTTGAATGAATGTTAAGATAAATTACCCGTTCAATCAAGAATCAGAACCTCAATCCTATAAACCGTAAAAAGGATTTGAACAATTTTATAGTTGCAACCTGATCAAAAAATCGATACTTATTCTGTAACTCGACAATTAATGGGGATCGAAGTCAAGATTTACCAGTTCACCTTGAACAACTTGCTTCCTCAACCTGCATCTCTGACTACAAAGAAATCAAAGTAGCACAAATTATAGGTTGGAAAAAATATTACAAAATAACGAAACTGGTTCGATATCTGATTAAAGTCTAACTAAATTAAAGAGAATAGAACTAAAATATGAAGTTAAGTTAAAGGCAAGATGATGATGAAAAAAATGAATGATTGTGATGGGACTATCCGCAGGCATGTCGTCCATTAAGAGAATTTCCAAAAATATCTAATCAATCAACAACTCTATATCAAACCAAACTTACCTACAACAATATTTAAACTACTATAAAGTTGTCGTTGACTAGATTTTTGTCCGATATATTTCCCAAAATGTATTTTGCATACCTCACCTTCAAAACAGAAGGAAAGTCATTGTCTACATGAGATTTAGGAAAAACTTCATAACTAAAAGCAAAATTTGATGAAATAGTACTCACTTGACATTTAAAATAAAAAGAAAGTCAAAATGTACAAGTTATTTCGAAAAAATTCTCCATTCTTTTTTCTTATCCTTCAAATCAGAAAAGTATCGTAGCGAAGCATAGGCAATCATTTACAAATTGTTAAGGTTTACAACCAGGATGACCGAGATTCAAGAGTTCTAAAAACATTTATGGTCTTCTATATTCGAAAGATGCGGTTAGATCTTTTGAAGCGAAGCGGCCATGGAGGTTAGCTATTCCTGCGGGCGTATTACACAAGAGACTCACTAGCTGAAAAAAAATAGTGTGGGATTAAAGATATTCTTCGATTCTGAAGCCTTGGCGATGCAGTGTCTATCAGCTAGTGGTTTTCTTGAGACAATGAAGCATATCATGAATTTATGATCGAATTCTAGATAGGGAATAGTTGATTCATCATATAACTTTTAATATCTGGAGATTTATCAAGATATGGTAGCTTCTTATAACCACAAGTTTGAATTTATTCTCAAAGGTGGAAAGAAACTTTAAATTTTGAATTTGAATAATATACTTAGCTGTAATATTTAAGCATAATATTCACTCACCTACTAACTACAGTTCATTTCATTTTCACACTTTTCTTTTCTGTTGAGCTCATCTTCATCCAGATTGTATTGGTAATCAGTTCAAATACCTACTTTTATTTCTCCATATATAAAATGGTTATATAAAATTCCAATAGACATACGTCATCTACAGTTGGCTGAAAATGCACTTTTAGAACTTCGAAATTGATTCTCATATGAAAGTTCTTCACCTGATATACAGAACATAAAGCTTGACCGTTTGCAAATTGAAATATTACACATAGCTCTTTTGCGAATGTACGATAAGTTTCGCTTTTCCCGTTACGTTATTAGATTTTCACCGCATTACTTTAGGTTCTGGCATCTGTCGTGAAATCTGAATATAACGGACTGTTGAATATTTCAACTAACGTTTGTGGAATATCATATAAATTAGATTGAAAATTTTTAATTATTTTAATTGAAACCGAAACTGAAGAATACAATTGTAGTCCAGAACATATAACTTCCTCAATCTCTGGAATGATTATAGTTAATACAAATTGAACATTGATTTCTATGACTGATTCAATAAATTTCCAATATTTGCACTATATTCGAATAGAATAACATGGAACTGAACTCATTTGTCCACTTACATTCTGTAAAATATTAGATCATCTAGTGAAAGACACTATCTAGGTCCATACATTTTTGCAGAGAATTTTCTCTAACTGGAAAGTTACTTCAGTTGATACTTCAACACATTAGTTATGCTAATACAAGGTTCATCAGTGAAGCGAGGAAAAACTAAAAAACTCTGTTATTCATTTGACGTTGAATGAGGGCGCTGAAAAATGATGACTCCACGACAACTGTGAGAAGGTTATTTTGCAATCAGTTCAATATTACCCGTCATAGGCGGGTACCGTCTATTAACGCAATCAATTGCTGGGTACAAAAGTTTGAAGAAGCTGAATCTACTTTAAATTTAAAACATAAAAAAGCAGCAAGAAGTGTCAGAACGCCAGAAAACATTGATAGAGTTCGAGCTGCCATAAACACGTAGTCCAAAATGTTCTGCGATTAAACATGCATTATGATTGAATATCAGTCGACACGTCAAATCTTACATAAGGACTTGAGTTTTCACCCCTAGAAAATTCAAATTGTCCAATAATCAAAAAAATCTGATTTGGTTACTCGCATGAATAGTTGAATTTTATCTTCATTTGTTATAAACAATTTATTCATTAACAAAATGGATTAATTCGACCAAAACCCCGAGTTTAGAGTCGTTTTCGGATAATTTAGGTATTCTGACTTCGCTTTCATCTTCAATATCATCGAATATATATACCCACAAATTAGGTAATTTGTTATAAACAAATTATATTTACTATTAATTATATGAATTAGACCAAAATGTCGAGTTTATAGTCGTTGTCGTCTAATTTTGGCCCGAGTACGATTTAAGAGCTATTATGGTCTTTAAATTCATATATAGATTTAGACGATGAATATCTAATGAAGTTTCAGAGAAGCAATTCTTTATTTTTTTTCTAATTCGCTCTCGAAAATTTCCACGAGAATAAAATCTTTAAAAAAAAGACGCGGCGATTTGAATAACGCGACGCTCTATCTACTTAAATGGTAAAATAAACACGTGGAAGATATTGTGACATAGTCTGTTCGTTGACTTAATTTTATTAATATGAATTTTATGAATAACAATCACTCATATTTATGGTTTTGCTCCAAAGAATACAATTTACCCCAATTTGTAAAAAATTGAATTTGCAAGAGTTCACCAAAATTCTAAACAAAACAAATGAATTATATAATATATTCATATAATTTTGAACATTATCATTTTAAAAAAATAATCATTCACATTGGGGTATATAACGTCAAAATAATATAAATATATTACACACACAGATTTGATATTTTATCAAATGATTGATCTCAATTTATTAGATTGCCAATTAAAATTAATGATAAGACATAAAACTAGAAAAATAATAAGAATATATATACTGCCGTACAGAATTTTTTTTCTTTTTTTTTACTACCTGCGTATTCTCATATCATCTTAGGTTCTCATTTAAAATTCGTTGATGTTAGAGTTGAGAAAAATATTCTTTGCGCGGCATTAAAGCGGGAATTTTGAAGTATCATGATAAATTTGAATAAAACTAATTATTTCTCAGTATATATGAAATAAACTATTTTTTTGAGCATGCCATTTTTTATTAAATTGAGACACATTTCATCAATTTTGTCAAAAATATTAAGTTCTGAGTCTGCATATTATATAATAATGTCACATTTATTTTTTCTTTATTTGTTAATAAATAATTTGTTTAAATAATTCAAAAATTTATGTGTGCGTTTAAAGACCATAATAGCAATGAAATTGTACTCAGGAGGCCAAAATTATTCGAAAACAACTATAAACTCGATATTTTGGTCGAATTCGTATCTTTATTGATAAACATAATTGCATACAACAATTTAAAGTCGTATGCATTTAAAGACCATAATATCAATCAAATCGTACTCAGGAGGCCAAAATTAACCGACAACGACTATAAACTCGACATTTTAGTCAAATTCGTATATTTAATAATAAATATGATGTGCTTATAACAAATTAGCAAATTTGTGGGTATACATTCGACGAACTATAAAATCGAACTCAGAATATCAAAATTATCCGAAAACGACCCTAAACTGGGAGTTTTGGTTGAATTCATCTATTTTGTTATATATAAAAATTCTCGAGAAATAGGTCACAATAACACTCTGTTTTGAATTTTCGTCTTTACGTACGTTTCGGTCTCACGACCTTCATCGACCTTATTATGTAAAAAGGGGTTAATTAATACTAATTAGCACAAGCGTCCATATCGCACAATTTTCAATCAAAAAGCCCACGCCGTCGAAACGAACAGAACCACGAATAATCGAAAATTGTATCGTTAATATTAAAGTATAATTTTTTTGTAACAAGAATCCACTGTTCAGTAAAATTCTCATAATATACAAACGCATATTGCTATGGTCTCAAAGCAACTGAAGTTCGAAGCTAATTGTTGATATTTACTCGAACCAGATGTAGATTTATGACGTACTTGAAAAGGTTTTAGACCTGCATTGGAATTTACTTTAAGCGTTCTTCCTAAAATATACTTTTAACATTATAAAGACGCATGTAGGAATTTGCAAGAGTTTTAATTAATCAAGTTAGTATAAATCTGACTCAATCCCTGAATATCATTCCTATGGTTCACAAAATTGGAATCCCGTTTTATGTGAATCATCTCCAGCATAGACCTTTTATAATAATTGGTTTCTTTAGTTAAAATATTAACAGTTTTGTAATCAAACTGATGGTTATAATCAAATCAGTGTTTAGCAAGGGCGGTGGAATTTTCTAAGTTATTATTTCTTGTGCTATACTTATGGCCGTACATTCTTTTTTGTGAATATTGTTCAGAGATTCCAGTATAAGTTCCATCACAATCTAAACAATTCAATTTATATACTGTGTGGGTTTGTTTATCTTTATATAAATAAACAAACCCACACAGTATATATATTGAATTGTTTAGATTGTGATGGAACTTATACTGGAATCTCTAAACAATATTTACAAAAAAGAATGTACGGCCATAAGTATAGCACAAGAAATAATAACCTAGAAAATTCCACCGCTCTTGCTAAACACTGCTTTGATTAAAACCATCAGTTTGATTACAAAAATGTTAATATTTTAACTAAATAAACCAATTATTATAAAAGATCTATCCTGGAGATGATTCACATAAAACGGGATTCCAATTCTGTGAACCATAGGAATGATATTCAGGGATTGAGTCAGATTTATACTAACTTGATTAATTAAAACTCTTGCAAATTCCTACATGCGTCTTTATAATGTTAAAAGTATATTTTGGGAAGAACGCTTAAAGTAAATTCCAATGCAGGTCTAAAACCTTTTCAAGGACGTCATAAATCTACATCTGGTTCGAGTAAATATCAACAAATAGCTTCGAACTTCAGTTGCTTTGAGACCATAGCAATATGCGTTTGTATATTATGAGAATTTTACTGAACAGTGGATTCTTCTTACAAAAAAAATTATACTTTAATATTAACGATACAATTTTCGATTATTCGTGGTTTCTTTTCTTGTTTCGACGGCGTGGGCTTTTTGATTGAAAATTGTGCGATATGGACCCTTGTGCTAATTAGTTTTAATTAACCCCTTTCTACATAATAAGTCTTCTGATGATGGTCGTGAGACCGAAACGTACGTGAAGACGAAAATTTAAAACAGAGTGTTATTGTGACCTATTTCCCGAGAATTTTTATATATAATTCATACTGGGTCAAGAATCTTTATATTTCTATTTTGTTAGTAAATAAATTGTTTATAACAAATAAAGTTAATTTAACAATTTGTTTAACTAGTTTCACATGTTCACTGACCAAAAATTGTCTTCACCCTATCAAAAACGGTCATATTTTGCATTTTTCAGAAATTTTTATTTAATCTCAAAAATGAGCTAATTAAATCATTTATTCATTGTTTATAATAGTCGAGTCAATTCAGCAAAAAAGATCGAAATTTTTCCAAACAGACCAATCAACTTAATTTTTTTTGCAAATCGTTCCTGGACGGAGACTGAACGATATTGAACTTTAAGATCTAGTCGCTCGACCATTTTTCACCTGTTAAACCGGAAATTCGCTAATTTTCATGGGAAAATTTATTGTAAAATTTGTAAAATTGGTTTATTACCAAAATTGGCTGGAAAACTCCACTCGGGAGTTTTCGAGGTTGCTGATCACAATTAGATTTACCATTTTCCACCGCGGTAGCTAGAAATTGGCCAACTTTGTGTCCCAAAAATGGTCAAATTTAATAATTTCGCAGTTTTTGTTGTAATTGACTAAAACATTTTACTCGGGGGTTTTCGAGGTACTTGATCACGATTCCGAAGTTAGATTTACCATTTTCCACCGCGGTAGCTAGAAATTGGACAATTTTATGTCAGAAAAATGGATAAATTAGATAATTTCGTAATTTTTGCTGAAAATGGTTAGAAAATTTCACTCGGAAGTCATTTGATATTGGATATGAAACAAATGATTTACAGTCACGGATAAATTCCCTGACTTTCTATAGCAGTGCCAATTTCAACAACAATTTCGGAATTATCTAATTTATCCATTTTTCTGACATAAAATTGGCCAATTTCTAGCTAACGCGGTGGTAAATAGTAAATCTTATTTCGAAATCGTGATCAGCGACCTCGAAAAATGAAATGTTTTAGTCATTTTCAACAAAAATTACGAAATTATTAAATTTGGCAATTTTTCAGACATATAATTGGCCAATTTCTAGATACTGCGGTCGTAAATGGTAAATCCAACTTCGGAATCGTGATCAGCGAGCCCGAAATTCCCCGAGTGGAGTTTTCCAGCCAATTTTGGCATTACATACCAATTTTACAAATTTTACAATAAATTTTCCCATGAAAATTGGCCAATTTCCGGTTTAACAGGTGAAAAATGGTCGAGCGACTAGATCTTAAAGTTCAATATCGTTCAGTATCCGTCCAGGAACGATTTGCAAAAAAATTAAGTTGATTGGTCTGTTTGGAAAAAATTCTGAGCTTTCACATTTTTAACGTCTAATTTGACCCGACTATAAGCAATATAAACAATTTGCGTAACTTTATTTATGGTCAACTTTTTTTCTAATGACATTCTGAACTTTCTCACTTTGTCCCATCAAAATCGATCCATTTCCCAAGGATTTACGGGTTTAGCATGTTTTAATACCTATTTGACTGCACTATATGTACAAAACTCCAAAAGGCAACGTTAGCGCAGCTTAATTTGTTAAACTTTTCGCGATTCAGCTTATTACATTTCATATATTTTTGGGAATACTGAATTAGTAGATTATTCGAAAGTTAGACTTTGTGATTAACTGATTGACTTTCCTTGCATTCGTACACATGTATTACGTCACAACAGTTTCTACTGGAATTTGTTCTGGTACCGGGTATATTGTAATAATCTGAAGGCTGGTATTTGGGAGCAATTGAATAATAGTATATTATTCAACGAGCATATTATGGTGGCTATTATTCACGTGGATGAAGTTTACTACACGAGCCGCAGGCGAGTGTCGTAAATCATCCAAGTGAATAATAGCCATAATATGCAAGTAGAATACTATACTTTGTCCACGACCTATAAAATAATACTTTGATACTAATAAATTTTGCTGTTGAAACAAGTCGAACCAACAAATTGTTGACGTTTCAAATTAAATTCGATCTGACTTGACGTTTCATAGCACGCTCTATTTTTATCGTATTTGTCTATCTATACGTTTCTATCATGTTTGTCATATTGATGGTAGTGAATAATGATTTCATTATTCACTAGTGATTAATGGATATCATTATGCTTGACGAAACACATGCATTATGCATATTTTATACAATAGTCGTGGGCAAACTTATTTATATGGTTATTGCACACAAGCCAGGTATACCAAGTCCAGCTCAAGATATTACTAGGTTATGTTTGTTTACTGTTCCCTCAGGTCAAAGCCTTATGGGATCATATGCTGCTACGGAGAGTGGAAACCTTGTTGTAACTATGCTAGAATAGCTACCCTTACTATGCAACTCGAGGGTTGCGGAGGGTGATAATTGCAGGGTTTCACTACAAGGAGTGCCCTGTCGTTGGTAGAATGGATTATATTTAGCTGCCACCAGTTCCCTTTTGAGATGTTTTAGAGAATAGTTCAGGGAACGAAACTAAACTCGAAGGAGTTCCTCTCCAGTAGCACTTGGTATAAAATAGTTTAGTAGCGGGGCCTTTCCTGGCCGATTTATATACTAGGCTAGTATGACAGCTTCACGTTGTTGGAGATGTTCGGAATGACAATCACGACAGGACTGTTCTCTTCCACTATAACGTTATCTAAGGGATGGTGTATCAATGGAGAACAATGCGAACAGTATAAGTTGTATATTGGGAAAAAGTATTCGTTTACAAAACAATGATAATAATTAACAAATATAGACACTAAGTCCCATTCATATATACATAATGAGGAAAATATGACGATTGGTCAACAAGAAACAAAAATAAAAATTTAAATTAATCGAAATTAAATTTGATGCAAGTTTCTGAATGGTTTAAATAAAATATATATAATAAATTGATAAAACTTTATCAAGTATGATCAATCAGTGAATTATTGATTCGCCTGATATAACGTAGCCAGAGAGTTGTTTCTTTGCAGGCTAACCTTACTTTTGAATTGAATATACCACTCTGATGGAGTAACTAAGGTTATGAAATGGACCAGAGGGGCCACTGATAGTAAGGTTGAGATTCCAGAAGGGTGATTCTCTAACAAACAGCTATGTTGCCTTTTTTTGACAACTACCTGGTTCGCTTTGTATATATTGATCTATTAAATTGATTCAACAAATTTGTCAATATAATGAAAATCCTAGTTTTCAAGATGAACTCTTAACACTTTCTCTTAAATTCGCCGCTGATGGCTGTCTCAGTAGGGGTTTTTAAGAAACCTTCAAATTCTAAATAAAATACCCTTATTACAACTTTTAAATAATGATCCTTCCCAATAGTCTCACAAATAATTAGGTAATTGACTTTACACCTACGATAACCCTAATTTCAACTATACCTAGCTTAAGTAGGTCTCATACATGTACTACCAAATATGAGAAATTCGGCAGATGGATCAATACACTTCTATTACCTCAAAATACTCTATTAATAGTTACAGTCCTCTATATACCAACACAAAAACGAGAAAGGGGGGTGATGACCTCAAAATTCTTGACTTGAATTCAGACTAAATAGCTTGTTCTATAGACTTACCCTGACTCAGTATTTAATCCTTAATCCACCAAGTAAACTTTTGACACTTGAGCTTACACTTCACGGCCTACACAAAATATATTACGCGACGTCTTTTTGTTAAGTTAAAATTACACCCCGGAGCTAGCTCTCTCTCGCACCCAGATCAATTTGTCTAATCGTTAAAGGAAACAAATTTTCCAAAATATCAAATTACTTTAGATTTCTATCATCAAGTTACCAATGACTTTCTTCACAATTTCTTCTACAGGTTATTTTAGATTCTAATTACCAAACAATTTTCACTAAATAGAAAATGATATTAAAGTAAAAAGTAAGTTCTCTTGAAACTGATACTTGGAATTATCTAAGGTGAATGAAAGTACTTTAAGAATGATAAAAATTGATTCGAATGAATTAATTGACTTTGAGTAATAAACAAAAGGAAAATATAGTTGAAAAAATAGAAATCTTGTAATTTGCAATACACCAAAAAAACAATCAAATGTCTAAGTTAAAAATATCAATTAAAAGAATTAATGGATCTGGTTTTGAGAGAGACTCAGCTATATGTACAAGGAACTAGGCTTACCCAACAAGGCACGACAAAGGAACCGAGTTTCTACGAGTTTTCATTTTTATAATTCAAATCCCGCCGAAATTTCGTTTCCCTACCAGCTCGAGACCTTTCAACTATAGCCAATGAGGTTTGCTGTACCAAAGTATACTTTGCTCCAACACACAAATCTGTATTTGAAGTTGCCTGTTTTCCCACATCGAGGGGCAGTGAGTGACCACAAAAATAATTTCTCCAAACGCTGCTGACTAAGTGATTAACTCCGTCTTCGTAGAAAGTGCAAGGTCCGCATGAATAGCACCTCGAAGGCTCTAATTCTTAAAAATCACGTACAACTTGTAAAAGGTATCGGGTGGCGGCTTCATGTCGCCGGCAAGGAATTTCATTATTTAAATCAGAATAAAACTTCTAATTGTTGAATCCAGAATGTCTATGTATAGTCTGTTCCTGTCAGGGATTTAGAATTTTAGGTTTTGAAATGCCCGTAAGGACGGAACTACACGCTACTGAATGATTCGAGATGTATTCTCATGTGTCAAGTATACCTGGTTTACTTAGAGTTAGTATTAAGTTTCAGGAGTTTTCCCCTGCTTACGCTACTTTGATTCAATCGTGAAAAAAATAATAATCCCCAGGATTATTACAATATTGCGACATACTGGTGGATGCGCCGGTCCTCTATTACAGCCGGGGGCAGTTGCTCGTCGACTGAATGCTTCTTGCTAAATCGAGCGAGATAAATTATCAAACAGACTGTATGATTTTGAAGTCTCCTCTTCCAGATGAGATATTGATTATTATTTTTCTTGTTACATTCTAGGGCCATCGTTTTAAACAAGTTTTGGCCCAACGTTGTTATCTTTCATTACATACATCGCTCATTATATCTGTATATAGTTACTCAATCACTGAGTTTACGGTTTCTCTTCTATTATGATGCTATTTTGTATCTAGTTAGTTGTTTACTAAAGTTTCCGCTTTCGAAATATGTTTGTAATAATTGGTGGGGGATGAGCAATCTTCGAATGTATTAAAAATATTTACACCCCAGAGCAAACTGTAGTAGACATTGTATTCGAATGTATAGAACAGAAGCACTTCCTAATTGAAATACTTTCAACAAACATTGTTACGAACATTGCTAGCCAGCAGCTTAGAATTCAGCTGATGATATTTCGGAAACTTCTAGAATGTCGACTAGTTCTATTATTTCGAATTAATTCAGGTAATGGATAAACTTTCGTAAGCCGCAATACAACAGAGAGCATTCTTATTATTGCGCCCAGAAAATGTAAGCACACACATATTCCAATTGTTTCGCATCGTCGCTAATGAGGCTACAATGTTCCTAGAGCAATATGCCACGTACAGGGTGTCCCATTTTGGGTACTTTTGCGGGGTATCTCCTTTATTTTTAAAGATAGAGAGTTGCGGTTTTCGCGACACTGTGCTACTTTTTCATAAAACTCAAGATGCCGTCAACAGAATTTTCATAGCCCTTTTAGTTTTTAAGATACAGGGCATTTCTGAAAATGTTGCATTTTGTGACCCCCCTCATATCTCCGTTATCCTTCAACTTACCGAAAAGGTAAAATAACATTCTAATAGTTTTTTTTCCGTAAAATGCAGTGGTGTAGATAACTTTTGTTACATATTTACTGTTTTTGAGTTATATAGCAAACTTATGTTTTTTTAAATGGAACACCCTGTATATTTATAGACTATAAAATTTGTCTTTTTTTTACCTTTTCAAAAATATATGATAGTATAAATTTTTTTTCAGAAACGCAAATAATTGACAATTTTTAGAAATTAAATACATATTTTAATAGTAGGCCATTGATATTGTTTATGACAAGAAACAGAAATAAACATCAAATCTCTATCGCATTTAAGCTGTTTATTTTCGTTCTTTTGGTATCATTATTCAATAGATATTTATCAATTTTTTCGAATAATGGCAGTTTACGAAAATTATGAGAAATATGATATGATGGTATGTTTTATACAGAGTAATGAAAATTCTGAAGAAGCTTCGGAATTATATTTCCAAAGGTGAGTAAGCTATTATGGCTATGAAAATCTCTATTATCATTTTAATTTTTGCTTATTAGATATCCAGAAAGAAGGCAACCGTTTTTTGGGATATTTGCCCGTTTAAAAGCAAATTTAGTTGAGCACGGATCATTTGTTCACCCGCGCCCTAAAACATACAACAAAGAGAACAGGGAAAGAAAAGAGATAGATACTTTAGGATATATAGAAGCAACATCTTCGTCCTCATGTAGAAAAATTTAGAAGGAAATTGGTGTGCCAAAAACTAACGCTCAGAGGATCTTGAAGAAATATAAGTATCATCCATACAAATTTAATATACTACAACATTTGCATCCTGGCGATGCCGAGCGCCGGGCACTGTTTTGCCAGTGGTATTTGCAACAAATCGATGCTAACGATTTATTTGGCAGACTTGTTTTTTGGTCAGACGAATGCTTTATTTCAAGTGCTGGCATTTTCAATCGTCACAATACCAGGAACTGGCGTAGTGAAAATCTGCATTTAATGTTTGAAAGGGCACAACAAGGACGCTTTGGAGTTGAGGTTTCATGTTTTATTTTGGGTAGACATATAGTTTATAGGATTTTTGAAGGAGGTCTTACAGCACGTAGATACCTAGAAATTCTTGAGGAAGTTATTCCAGAACTGCTCGAAAACATTCCATTAGCCCAGTATAATGCTGTTTACCTACAGCAAGATGGTGCCCCAAGTCATAACTCTAGGCTCTTAAGGGCCTTTCTAAATAATAACTTTCTTCAAAGATGGATAGATACCAACGGACCTGTTAGATGGCCTCCACGATCACCAGATCTCTCAATTTTAGATTTTTTTTTATGGGGTTATATACAAAACGAAGTATATAAAACTCGATATGACGGCATTGCAAAACTTCGAGAGGCAATTCATTTAGCTTTTCGAAATCTGCGAATGAGAACAATGGTTCTTTTGAACGCTATTCAAAGAATCTCAAAGATGTGCCAATTTTGCATTAGAGAAAATGGTGGTCAATTTGAACATCACATTTAATTTTTTTTAATAATGTTATTTTTTTGTGTTTTTGTTATATTGTCACTTTACGCCACAAAACTGTTGTTACAAACTTACTGTTAGAAAAAGATCTATGGGAATTTTTTTTAATAGATACCTATATACAAGGTATCCAATTATTTGTTAGTAATATGTAAGTTGCACTTGTTTATTATTGTTATCCATAGCCTACTATTAAAATATGTATTTAATTTTCTGAAAATTGTCAATTATTTGCGTGTTTCTGAAAATAAGTTTATACTATCATATATTTTTGAAAAGGTAAAAAAAAGACAAATTTTATAGTCTATAAATATACAGGGTGTTCCATTTAAAAAAACATAAGTTTACTTTATAACTCAAAAACAGTAAATATGTAACAAAAGTTATCTACACCGCTGCATTCTACGGAAAAAAATCTATTAGAATGTTATCTTACCTTTTCGATAAGTTGAAGGATAACGGAGATACGAGGGGGGTCACAAAATGCAACATTTTCAGAAATGCCCTGTATCTTAAAAACTAAAAGGGCTATGAAAATTCTGTTGACGGCATCTTGAGTTTTATGAAAAAGTAGCACAGTGTCGCGAAAACCGCAACTCTCTATCTTTAAAAATAAAGGAGATACCCCGCAAAAGTACCCAAAATGGGACACCCTGTACATGTTCGCTATAATACACTTACAAAAGCTAAAATACGTGTCCTTCATCGCAATGTGCAGCACATTCCATCATCTATCTAGTCCGATGTTACGAGGGTAGCGTGAAAAACTACCGACCTCCCATAGATGTGTAGTCCAGATATGGCCCCCAGACTATTTCCTGTTTGGGAATTTGAAAAGGAACCTTTGGGGACGCCATTCCAGTAATTACGAAGGTTGCTGTTTGGGCGCATTTTGAAAAACTGAAGGAAGATTTAATCGGAACCGGGATATCAAAAATTATCTTGGTCAAGGGTGGTTGTGAAATCTGAAACGTGTGTCTTACTTTACGTTATCAAAACTGGTATCAAATTAATTAATTTGCAGTTTCTAAAAGTGAGAAATTTCGCAATTTTATACGAATGTTATAACACTCAGAAGTCTCTAGCGCTTTAGACTCCGGGATTTTCACGTGGCCTATCGAAATTAGAAGGTTCGAATTATATAAAAACACAATTGCATGAACGCCAGACGTCCTATGTAGTTAGCTACGAACGTAATCATTTTGACATATGACTCGGGGAACTCGCTACGCGTCAGTTAGAGTTCATACTTTTTACCTCGATCTTGTTAATTCGGGGCCGTTGTATGCCCCGTGCGGCCGGCGCCAGTTGTAATAAAGTATTTTCGGCTATAGGCCGCTAGCTTTTAACCGCTTTTGGGTATATTTTAGTAGCTAGAAAATTCCCTTTGGTACGTCGCACGTTAGACATTCCACAACCACCCTTGACCAAGATAATTTTTAATTTGTAGTTCATTATTGTTTTACAACTGAAATAAATAGGTATGAAATTTGTAAGTTATTGATGATGTCAGTGTGACAGTGACATAATTATTTCAAACGTAAAGTAAGACACGATTTAGATTCCACAACCACCCTTGACCGAGATAATTTTTGATATCCCGGTACATTGATGTGAGGAGGGATTATATTGGAGAAACAAAAATGCATATACGTCATTTAGTTTTCTTACAACTGTCACTCACTGTGTCAAAAGTCAGGAAAATTGAGTATCGACTTGTTATCAAATGTCTTATTCGATAAGGTCCTTCTCCTCAAAGTATAAAGATCGGCTGGGATCTTTTGGGATTGTGAGGCCATTCTTCTTATAGACTTCGAAGAATACAATACCATAATAATTAACGAGGCTTATTGTGCAGCACTCCTGCACAAATTACAGTAAAATATTCGCGACTTAAGACGTGGAAAACTGATCAGAGACATGCGTTTGTTGCACAACAAGACGCAATTCGGGACTGTGGTTTTGAACAAATCGATCAACCTCCCTATAGTTCAGATATAGCCCCCAGTGACTATTACCAGTGATGTAAAAATATCGATTCATATAAAAGATTGATGGTACTTTTTCTCCTTCACAAAGTGGCATTAACATTTTTTGAATACGTCGTATCGTAGTCTTAGACCTTTCATCAACTTTCTTCCATTAAATATGAAACTGCATGTTTTCTCTGATTTTGATACAAGAAATCATCTTATCTAAAACTATGTGCCACACTTGATTATTTTACAAAGTTTTGGACGTATTAAAAATCATCATCAAGTTCCTATATTCTGAAAGCGACGCGACGTCCGGCCCTGCAATCAGAAAATTTGCAAGAATACACATCTAAACTTTAGCACAATTCATAAACTTCAGCTTTGTTCGAATTTCAACTGTTAGAGAATTCAGAAGAATCTCCCAGCTTCGTTATGGATAATGTTAGTTATCACAGTACTGCAATGAATGAAGTGCCAACAACCGCCGTCAAAAAATATGATATACAAGAATGATTAAGTAGGAATGATATAGATTATGATAACATTTTTTTGAAACCACAGCTGTTGGGCTTGGTAAACATTAACAAGCTACAACCAGTATACTTAGCTGATGTGTTAGCTGAAAGATGGGCATCGACCTCTTAGTAAACCCGTTACCATTACATTTTCAACCCCATTGAACGAATCTGGAGTTTAACTAAAAGCTACCACTGGGATCCACTCTTGTACAGGTTTGGTGGGAAAATGAGTGGATATGTGGAAAAAGGACATATCAAAAAGAACTTTGGAAATATGAGCACAAAATATTAGACATACTGAAGAAGAAATACAACGTTGAGGGGACAGAAAAGTTTGAACGTGAGGAAATCTTTCATTGGTCATAAATTTTGATATTAATAGTGATGATGACTACAGTACAACAAATCAGTGATGAAATAGGTAAGTAACTATAAATATTTCCAAAACTGGTATTTGCTATTTATTCTTAAGAATTAACTTTAGGTTTAATTGGTTCACCAGGTTGAACAGAGCGGTCTCACTGACGAGGTCATGAGAAGAGCGAAACAGCTATCTGGGACTATCATATGTGTCGTCACTGTTCAACCTGGTGAGCCAAATATTTGCCTACATACTACGTTTAGTTCGGGAAGTAAAATTATATATCGAATGATTCTTTAATCTCGATTCACACTCGAATTCTTTCAAGGTGTAAGAAATTAATTTTTAAAGGGCGAAAACCCAATACCTTTTGTCAACACATATCACCAGCCCTCAAAATTCTATGGTGAGATCTGGAAAATGCGCGAAATTCAAATTACAGGTAGTCCGCCATAATATCCTGGTGTGCCGTATTTATGAACTTCCCGGATATCAATAGTACATTGTGTATCTAGTAGTGAAATCAATACATTCCCAGACGACATTGTAAATTGTTGGACAAGGCATTAAGCCTAGGCCAACAAGCATTGAAGTCTGGGAATGTGCTTTTACTACGAGGTGCACATACTATTTATATACGTTATCATAAATTAAGGAATTTTTGATTACCATCTTATTGCCTATGAAATCGTTTCCTTGACAATCACTGTTTGTTTATTGTTGTGACATAAGTCAGAGATTCACTACTTATTTCTGTTTAATATCTACTTATCGCTAAAGAATATTTAAAAATATTAAAATGGACAGGGATGATGAGGTCCAGGTGTGCGGACACCATCAGAGTTAGTAAATGCTGCTGAAAATGCCATCTCAAATTTATTGCCTTATAAATCCAAGGCAAAATATGAATACGCTTATGAACGTTTCATGGATTATTGCAAAGAAAAAAAGACGACCTCCCGATCTGAAAATGTCATGAATGCATACTTTTCCGATTTATCTACGAACTTGAAGGCATCTACGTTATGGTTAAATTACTCCATACGGAGAGCTACACTTAGTACAAAAGAAGATTGATATTACAAGATATTCAAAATTACGTGCTTTCCTGAAACGTCAAAGTGACAACTATAAATCAAAGAAGTCAAAAGTTTTGTCAGATGTGAAAATTGAAACGCTTTACTCAAGCACCAGATTATATATATATACTTAATGAATAAGGTACGTTTAGAATATAAGAATTTTAAAACTACCTAGATATTGATAATGTAGTATTTGTTGTTTTCGTCGGTCTTCTGCAACAATTTTGGTTTATGCTGGGGCAGAATAATTATTTAATTAATTGCTTTGAAGATGCATGGGGATCTAATTCTTCAACCGTTGCCGAAGGATAAATCGAGGAATCTTTTACAAATAAAGTAGGCGGAAGTGACAAAGAGAAAACTGCTGATACTATCAGTATTATTGCCGTAGAAGAAAACAGCAATAACGTCGCTGAATATTCAGGTTACATAACAGATACATTTAGAGGAGGAACTAACAAAGAGAATCACTATTCAGCCTATGTTTAATAATTGTTCAAACTGCAACATAACTATAAATATACAAAAATAGCTATAACAAACGTTCCATATATGTAATAATATATTCAATAAATGTTTTTAATGTGAGTTGGTTGTCTGCGTGTATTTATTTACTGTTTAAAATGTATATAAAAAGCTAGGTTGATGTTTCTAGATTACAAGTGCTTTCCAAATTCTGACTACAATTCAACAAAAACAGAGAATCATTCGAACAGCATTTTTATCTTATTCAATTAATTGAATCTAATATCTCCATTATTCTGGATTTCTTTGTTAAAAAGAATTAGGTCCATAAATAATTCGGTGTCTCAGCAACTCATAATTCAATCCTTTACATTAGACAATATTTTTACATAATTAAAAGTTTTGGTACCCTGAATGCTACTTATAAATTATGTTCTTCGACCAATTAATGAAACAGTAAATCCTCAAAACGAAACAAAAGTTCTAATTTGTTGCAGAATAGCTCGTTAATTTTAACGTCGCGGGAATCTAATCCTCATCTCGTTTCATATTAGACCCTAGTTTCGGGTAATTAAATAAATCTTATTCCACTTGTCGAAACCATTTATTTCTAAGAACATTAAAAATCAGGCCTCAGCCGGCTACGATCGAATTAACGAAAGACCAGCACAGGGTCACAGCCTTAAGCCGATTAGATGCCGTTTCAATCACGTATAGGGATCCCGTAGGACGTGCAACAGTTCTGATGTAGTTTTATGATCCCATTTTGAAATGGAATATTATGAACCAATGGACGGGCCTAGATAAAAATAGCTATATAAGTGATTTCCGATTCCCAATTTCATTCTTTGTTACATTAATCGTTCGTCGCGATGTTTTATCAGTTTGATTTTGGGCGACACATAAATGCCGTTCGGAGGAAATATTTCATTTGATGAATAGGTACTTCATTAAAACTCAAAATTTTATAAAGATACAGTAGGCCGTATGTTCGTAAGTCGTTTGTGTACAATTTCTATGATTCTTTCCTTTGTTTTTATCAATTGAAGAACAATATTTCTCATTACTCGTGATCTTTGGAAAATAAGCAAAAACTGATAAAGAGCTAAATTCTGGAATTAACAATGAAATAAATGAACTTAATAATAGTAAGTGTGTTTGATATTAATAGAATTAAATTCTCAACTGAATTGAATGTAATAAATAAATTAAAGTATCATTAACCAAACTTATGGACCTCAGCTACGAATGTAACAGGAACTGCTGTTTTATATTTATGTAACTAAAAAAGAACATTATTTTAAATTAGAAGGAATACAGAAACAAGTTGTGTTTGAATCAATCATAAGTCAGCATGTGCTTTTCATCTCTTCTTGGCTCTGATAGTTTAAGAACTACTGTTAGATGGAGAACATATACAAGTTCATCCTTTTCTTAATGGTAAACTACTTCTTATTCAACACGATATATACCATTTAAAATTACTCTAATTATAATTTTAGACAATAACCACAGCGTCTTATTCTCGACTTACGTATGATTAGTCTTTGAGTATCTGATAACAGGAAAGCATAAGTAAAACCTAGTATATCGAAGCATACATCATATTACAGACATATTGTCTCCAGATTTAGATCATCAGTAGATCATCTTAACCTAAGGGTCAGTTTCTCTACATTAAAATCTATCATGCGTGTATTTTTTGAGGTTGTAGAGACTTTTATTACATTCTGGTATCATATATATGTGAGAACCACTTTCTACCTTTCGTCTGTCCTCTTTTCTAAGAAATGTAATATTACCGTTTATATTTGAAAATCCGTTTCTCAATTAATTGATTAAAAATGAATTGGTTATCAAGATATACCTTTGTTATACGAATCAGGTAATCTTCCAAATTTTTTGAAAACGGTGTTGTAATCTCTGAAATAAAGACGATTGCACATCGTGGTTTTGGGAGTTGGCTCGCCTCTACAGGAATAAGATCACCTCCTCCCAGGGTTTGGGTGTCACCACACCCGCTAGTCAATCCTTGGTGAGATCGTCCAGACAGGTGATAAGAGCTCCCCCCTGGTATCGGCATTTTGCAAGCTTAGGGGCGGTCTCCCCCTTTTACAGTTTGTTAATCTCTTGAAGTAGGGGGTTCTTCATCAGCCCCGCCTGTTTTTCCGAGATTGATGCTTCAGGATCTTCAGTGGCCATGGTAATGGCCATTTTGATCCCGACCACCGCTTCCTTGAAGAACTTGCCGGTTCCTGCTTTTACAGCGGCCCCGTCACGTCTCTCCTTCGGCTGCGGTTTGGTATTTGGTGTGCTCACATCAGTCCGGTGTCGCTTTTGCATCCCGGAAGTGAAAGCTTGGCTTGGTATTGGGCCTTTAGCTTCCGGCGGACGCAGCCTTAGAGTTTGGGCCCCTTGCTGTTCCCCTGATTCTCTGGCATTTCTATACCCTGGCCGGAGGCTGTATGCTTCTGCTAAAAGTCGCCCTGTCGGTTTTTGTTTTTGGTATCCCTTTTAGTCCCACGAGTGGAGAGGAAATAATGGTCCACTCATGTAGAGCTCCGCATGCATGGGTAAGGCTAATACAATGGGGTGTCGCCTGGTTCCACAAGGTCGGTTGCTACTGACTGAGCTACCCCCTCAACCTTGCATCTCTTTGGCATGCACCAGACCGTGAGAGTTGGGAGGTGTTGGAGTGACCTCACTACGCGACCCATGCGTTTAAGCCAAGGTTCCCATGCCCTTTGCCAGCACTATCCCTGTCGGGAGTGTCGCTGCGCCAGCAAGCGGCTTACGGTTGATGTCCATCCTGGTAGATGGAGGGTTGCTTCTTGGTTCTGACGAGTTACTATCGTCCCTTGGATATGCCCAAAGATGCATCCAAGGCAAGTCATAACTCGATATTCGGCCTAGCCTCTTCCCTTTGTTCGCTTTGACGGACCAGGAGTGATTCGAGTCGTCTCAGTCATACGTCTTCACATACTTGGACAACAGCTTTCCGGCTGTGCCACCAATCATACAGGTCATGACTCTTTAGGATCCCCTCGATCAGGTAAGCTGCCCCACCGGCACAAGGTACGAAGTACCCAGCACACGTCAAGGTTCTGTAACCCCTAGGAAAGAATATATTTAAAATAAAATTATTTTTATTTGTAAAAAATAATAAGTTTGCACCGCCTGGGTATGAGTACCTCAATCCGCTAGAACATATTAGCTTGCTTGTTTGGGTTTTCTGTATACATTTTACTCCCAATCTATCTGTGATAACGTAAGGTTGAGAAAAGGAAGCTGATTATTTTCCATTTCTACAGTGAATATGTGTGAATCAAATTGGCTATATGACTCTGTACCGTATTTTTAGAACCTGAATTGATTTTGATTTTAAGGAGGCTTAAAGGTCGATTTTAAAAATATTGGCCAAGAAATGGGAGAATGGATTGCCCAAAGCAGATCCGCTTGTTTGTTTATAGTAATTTTTTATGAAAATGAAATACTTTCGCTCCATACATGGAGACGTTCTCATTACGTCTCACTCATGATGTTATCAATGGTGAATGGTACAATATTAATGCTCAATGCAGTAACTTAAAGCTGTGCGAAATAGTAATTTACATACCAAGGGAAAGAAGTGCCTCTTTTCTTCTCGCGGATAGTTTGAAGATGATGATCAAAATCCAAGAGAGGAAATGCACTTTATTCTAGCGGAATGTATATACCTTTTCTTATGTGAAGCTGAGGATAGTATTCCTCAAGATATTTCAGAATCTGCCAAGTTGGTATCGCTAAATCTTCTGCCAATTGAATCTCGTGAAATATACCAGAAAGAGAACGACCTTTTTCAAAAATGACTGGAGGGAAAGTGCTGTTTTCTACTCCATTTTCCTAATTCCTATTTGTCAAATACTGATCCAACTCAATTGTTTCCGTAAAGGGATGACACCTGCTCATTGGTAGGTACATGAGGTAAAATATTGAATTGAGTCTATCAAAAATTTGCTCGATTTTGAGAATTCGGAAATTAATAAATACTGACATAATAAGTATTGTTGGTTCTTGTTGACCTCCTATATTAATGTTACGTGCTACGGTGTCCGATAGCTTAATACTTCCATTTCAAATATGGTTAGGTAAGGTAGTTTGAAAGGTATTTGGGTTGAAGAAACCTAGCCTTCATATATACCCACTCAATCAATCAATCAATCAGAACGGGGGTGAACAAGTCCGGAGTATTTAGACCGCTTGATTGGGTCCATTGTGCGCCCCTTGATACAAGAATCAGTCCAGCAGGCATAAGGCAGTGCCGAAGGCTAAAATGGACTGATATCTCTCATGGCTTCAAGCAGCATATGTGTGCTGCCGAGGTGTTGAAGTCTGAGAAAAGTCAATGCTGGACATTCGGCTAAGATGTGAGAGGTAGTTTCATCCGCCTTTTCACATCTACTACAAGCTGGGTCTTCAACAATGCCCATTGTATGTAGATGTTTATTCAGATTACCTGTGTCCTGTGAGGAGTCCTGTGAGCAGTTTTAGGTCTCTCCTGCTCACTCTCTCATGTACTTCTTTGATTGTCTGTGTACCTGATGAATCAAGCGAAGGTACACCAAAGTGTCGTATCAGGAACAGTTTTTCGAAATGCAGTCTTTTTGGTATCATATGTAACATAACTTCAATTTGTTGGCCACTTCGACAATCAATCAAGAATTTCAAGATGATTGATCAATATTTCTAAGATGGAATGATCTGTTCTTTTCAGTCTGCAAGGATTCACCATGTCTACCTTCAGCAGCACTTGTCAAAATGAAAATTTGTCGTTAGCGTTGGACAAATGCAACTAATAATATCGCAGAAACAATCCCTTATACATCAAACTACCAACTATTTCTCATATTCTTAGATGCATTACAAGCTGCATAAACTTCCTCTCTCATCGGTTTAGCAAACTTCACCATTAAATGAAGGCAAAGCAGAATTATAATGAAGGAAATAATTAGTTGAAGAACAAGGTATTCAAAAATGATTCAATATATAATGCTCCTTTAGCATCCTCATTTATATTGATGACTATCGAACGATGTAAAGCTGCCGGCGCTTCCAGCGTAATCCCCCCGAATACCTCTAAAAGCAATAATGAAAAATATCAAGATGTTCATTAGGAAGGTGAGTTTATTACCTCCGTTACTAATGAAACATTCCGCAAAGTTTGAAACGTTTTCTAGTACAAAATCTGGACAAAAATGTTATTCTTTTCTATAGGTACTAATTTGTACTTCATCAATACTTTCATCTTCATTATTGATATATTTAACTTCTTTAACTGGTTCATTACATCATTTGTGGTATCTATGTTAATATAGAAAATAAGAAACAGTTGAGTTTTTGGATAATAAATAAGTCAGTTCTGGTTCTTACATTTTACTTATTTTTCTTAATTCACTGCAAATCTACAAAATTTTTTTTGGCCCAGACACAAAGAAGTGAGTGGAATTCCTGTTGTGAAATAAACAGTAGAAGAAAAATCTCCAGAAAACGCGAAAACTCGTATCAAGTTTGAAATTGTTTCAAATTCGAAATTGTGACTATTCCCGTTGTCATCGTCACATTGGTTTATCTTCCTGAAAATAAGTCAAGTTCAGGCACAGTAAGGAATAAGATAGGCAATCAATCAAGGGTACCAATTTCAAGCTGTGGATATTTCAAATGAACGCTATCTTGAGAACAGAAGGTTTGATCGACTTAGTAAATAGAATAAACGAAAAACCAGTGGATGCTGTTCGAAAAAGAAAGAAAATAATGGGAAGATCTCAATGTAAAAGCCATGCTTCTCATAACCAATTCAATGGAATTCTCTCAACTTCAGACCATTATGTCCAGTGAAACTGCTAAAGAAATATGGACAAGAATTAATCTCATTAGCTGAGATCATCTTTTAACAAGGTAATGCTGAAGCAACAGTTTTTCAATTACCAGATGTTATCAACAGACACTGTCGCTCAATCACAAGCATCAGCTGATGTGGACATCGTTAAAACCTATTATGAAAGTGGATCTTCTGTAATTAATACATTTCGCAGAATACGTGATTACTTCGGTCCACATACTCGCCCAACGGAAAAAACCATACCATTCGTAATATTGTGCGCAAATTTGAAACTACAGGTTATGTTCAAGACTTGAAGGCATCACTACGTACTTGGTCGAAACGTTCGGCTAAAAATATTTCGGCAGTTCGTGAAAGTGTAGCTAAAATTCCAAAAATGCCCGTTCTGCTCAATTCCTAGCTATTGGGTCTAACTCAGACCACTACATGGCGAATATTAAGAAAAGATTTGGGTTTTCATACGTGTAAGATCCAACTAACACAAGAATTGAAGCCAACTGACCATAGGCAGCGTCTTAATTTTGTTAATTGGATTCTTCAAAATGAAGCAATTGATAATGACTGTTCCGAAAAAAAATCATTTCCAGCGATGAAGCCCACTTTCACTTAAGGGGCTATGTTAACAAGCAGAACTGCCGTATATGGGGCAGTGAAAATCCAAGAGAACTCCACCAAAAGCCATGCATTCACAACGTGCACTATGGGCTAAAGGCATAATTGGCCCTCATTTTTTAGAGAATGAAAATTGTCAAGCACTTACGGTGGATGGTGAGCGTTATCGAATGATGACGACTTTTTGAGACTTCCGCGATATAAGTTTTAACGATATATGGTACCAACAGGATGGTGCCACATGTCACAGAGCTAGGAAAACGATGCGATCATTACGCACACAGTTCGAAGACAGAATTTTTTCAAGAAATGGCGATGTGAACTGGCCACCTAAATCTTGCGATCTTATTTTGCTCGATTATTTTCTGTGAGGCAACGTGAGAAGGAAGGCCTACGTCAACAATCCACAAATAAAAAATTCAGTTTTTCATTATAAATCTTATATGTATGCTGGCATGCTGACCCACTTACTATCAAAATATTCAAGTTTCCGTTTTACTTTCTATTTCTTTCTAATATATGGAATTATTTTATTGGCAACTAAACTTAATAGGAAACTGGTCCAAATACTGTAAGATCTGCAGAAAACGTTTCATTTCGAAAAGATCAGTCATGAAATTACCAATGATTGTTTATAGTGTAGAAAAAGTAGAATAAAATCAATCTGTAAAACTTGTGAATTGCGTTTTTGAAAACGGAGATATTTCATTAATAAAATTCTATAAAAGATTCATTCCAGTATGAAAGAGGATTGATTGGTACAAAGGAAATTCTTGTGGAAGGCGTCTCATCGTACATAACTTATTGATTTCATTCCGGAGCTTTGATGCAGTAAAAATCTATCCTATCTGTAAACTTTATGGGAAAAATCTGGGAAAAATCTGAATATTTGTTATATATGCCTAATTAAACTAAGAATATTTTACTTCGTTCCCCATCTTTGTGTGAGGTTTCATATTTCCTCTGTCTCCTCTGAAATTTGTTGGAGATGTGACTGGCATGTAATTGCTATTCATACAATGGATTGATTCATTCCATTTCGAGTATTCGAGCATCATACATATCCTGGAAATTAATTTATCATATAAATTTCACCACCTGAAAGTTTCGAGATCGAGCTATACATACGAATTTATGTGCATCTTTGGTTTCTTCTATCTAACTTATTTGGAGTTCTCCAGCAATTCAAATGAAAGATATTATTTACGGTTCAAAACATTCTTGATACTAGAGTTCCACCTGTAATATTTAAAGGTGAACAAAAACAAATGTACAGGGTGGGCAACATCCTATGTTTGTATAGGGTAACTCAGTAACTATAGGAGTTACTACAAAATGGAAGCCCTCTTTTTCTATATTTATTGAAAATCAAACTGTTAATAGTTATTTTATTTTAGTTTTTCACCTATATCTAGCGTTGCTTCGATCAAATTAGAGTATTGAAGTAACTATCGTACTGTAACAGTAACCGACCGTATTGTTTTATAACAATAAATCTGAACTTACTCCAGATTTAATATTTCCAGATAAGTGAATAGGTTTGAAAGCCTATCTCAATGCTTGTAACAGTCGGCTGGGTATTATTTCGGGTAGCGTTAATACCTCATCTACGTCTTATATGAATTAAGATTTGATTGTTGGAACCTGCTCGGGTATCAAAGATCTGAGTTGATCCGTGTACCCCTGAGGTTCTTTTAAGCTGCCACCACTAGGTGTGTATTTCAGCCCAACTAGAAGCTGTTTTAGACTAGGATGCCGCGATCCCTTCCAAGGGACCGCCTCGTACAATTCCGTCTTTCTTATATCTATTCAAGCGTAAATTCTGAAGGTCGTATTCGCTGAGAGGTGATCAGGAATCACCAGTTAAACTCGTTAATCAAATTAAATAATAAATATATTTTGAATAAAGTTAACAAAAATTTAGTACATCAAAATTCAACAAACGATGATAAGATTAAACCAAAATTTAGAAATGGGAACTATACATTAATTTATAGACGTCAAAATCAGGTTCACCCCAAGGGGGAACCTGTGAAGCCGTTATCAATGTCGCTAGTTTTACTCCTTTCGCCAGCGAGCGAGTTCCTGCTCAGGTTCTCTTAAGAGAGTTGGAATCCGTGAAAGCTAATTAGTACAATCTCCGAACAGTGATCGATTTCGCGCTCGATCACGCATGGAGTAAGCCTAACGACCTGATACTCGATCATATCCCTAAGTAATCTCCGATAAGCGGAATTTGTATTGACCACTCAAACTAGCCTGAATGGTTGAAAAATATATATTAACAAAATAAACAGTGGCGTGAGCATGATCTGAGGGTTAAGTAATCACATTATATTATATCGCCGATTCAGAGGTTGAAGTCAATATAACAGTTGTTCTTTGGCAATCAAAATGCACTTACCCTGTTGGTCTAATATCACAATTCCCTCTCGAACCTCTTGTAGAAATAAGGCACAAAGAATTTAAACACTCGATTTCTACGTCGGATTAAATTTGGTATGATAGGGAATTGTCACAAAATGATTTTTAAATAATGAACAAACACTTTACGCGGAACTCGAAAGACGCGAACAAGTCCAGCGCTGCTTCAGCCCCAGGGATACATAACCCTTGTTGCAATGAACACAATTTGATAAATTAATTTAATCTCTATAAATTCCCTGAATTTAATTTGTTTAAATCTTGAAAACATGATATTGATTGATTTGAAAAAAAACATGATCTTTGGAACAAATAATCAACTTGGATTAGGTTTATACATGACTTGACTCATTTCAACAATGGCTCATCCCTGTGGACACAAAGCTGACTGAACTTACTGACGAGTAGGTAGTGTAGAACTCTCGAGTAGATGGTGAAGAAGAACTGCCTTTTTTCCTCAAAGTAATTAGTTTTTATGAAATCATTGAAACGGGGGCCATCCCACCCGCAAAGCTTAGAAAATATGTTTAACTTAGAATACCGGGAGCAGGGCCCACCCATAAGTTATAAACACAGCCAATAGAAATCTAGCTAGGCAAAATAATCGTAAATGACAGCTCATCTCAAATCCACATGGACTCCTCCTGACTCAGGAAAAAACAAGTACCGTTGACCGCATACTTTGCTACGTTTGCTAAGCATGGAGTCATTGCTACAGGAAAGGGGGGCTTCATATCACAGTCGCCTATAGACATATCTAACGTATTGTGTGTTTATTTCTAGATGTATTAATTCATAAAACTTTAAGGCTCATCGGATTATTACATCGCCCCCTTCTTCTAAGAAAGAGTGCGATTCTGAAAGATCCTACTCCTTTCTCCGCCTCAGAAGTGCCTTTTTTCTTTAATCAATGGTAGCCATATTGTCTAAAATTTGAGTTTCATTTTGAGTCATCATGCCGTCTGTAAAAACTTTGAAATGAACGAAATTGATGAGGCTTAAGAAGAAGCAATAAACTGTAGCATACTTCCAGAAAAATCTAAGGAGGTATATGGAAAAACGTACTGTGGTTTCATTCATATTAAGATGATATATTATAATCACACTACACAATATATATTTACTTTTTGTCCAAAAAAACTTATTATCTCCAAAAATCCCAAAAAAGCAAAGTTCTATCAATCATAGAAGATACACGAAACAGCATCATGCATTTGTGTGAATATTGTATTATGTTACGACGCCACAGTGTCCTTAGAAGAAGCTAACTTGGAAAAAAAATTCAGGTAAACGGACTCTCCGACCTGAACGAGTGGGGACAGCAGCGTGCTTTTGGAGTCTTTCAAAATACCCTTTGCATTTGTTGCTTGGTCGTCATTTAATTCGCTACTAATAGGTTTTTGGGTGTCTTTGAGTAGGAAGGGTGGCTTAAGCCTATCAATTGATAATGCCTTACTCTTTGCTTTAAAGTTTAACACAAAAAATTTATTTCTCTGAGAAATAATTCTAAATGGACCATCATATGGATTCTGTAGAGAACTATGATTGGTATCATTTCTTACAAAAGCATGTGTACCGTGAGCTAGCTCTTTATGGATACATTGAAGAAAGAAAGAAGAAGAAAGAAAGAAGCTTCATTGTGCATACATTTTTTGGTAGAACAATGTTTTTTTATTTGTTGGCTTAACTTCTCGACAAAAGAACCAGGATCCGTTGTGACAGATGCCTCTACAAAAAAATGAGCGGGTAATGTGATTGTCTCCCTATAAATCATATTTGAAACTGTAGCAGTATCTTCCCTCAATAAAGAACGTAATCCCAATAAGACTATTGGAATTGCATCAATCCAGGAACTATCTTGATGACATCTGATTGCTGCCTTTAAAGAGCGGTGCCACCTTTCTAAAATACCATTAACCTGCGGATGAAATGAAGTTGTTCGAATTCGACTAATTCCTAACATCTTATTTAACACTCTCATCAAGCTAAATGCAAACTGTGCACCTTGATCGAATGTAATGGTTAAATTATTGCTTTCAATGGCAACAACCACGGTTAAAAACTTGCTGGCGTCTTGACTAATGCCCGCAGTGATGAATTGTAATTCAATCTAGCTGAACTACAAGCTAGGGTTAGGCTTCCAAAAGGGCGGAAGTTTGACTGCCAACCTGGAAACTTCTTTCATCTTTGAGTATCCTCCGTTTGATCCACTGTCGGGGTCACCAAGCTAAATTCATATTCAGATGATATATTATAATCACACTACACAATGTATATTTACTTTTTATCAAAAAAGCTTTATCCTCTTTCAAAATCCAAAAACAACCATAGAAAACACAACGAAACAGCATCTGTGCAAATATTATATTATGTTATGACACCACAGTATAATGAATACCTTAATTGGTGCGATAGAAGGAAGGATTACATCGGAAACTGCTACTGTGAAAAGAGTGTTCTAGCTTATTTTTGGTATCTATCAAAAGAAAGAAAACCCTCTTCACTATGTTCTCATTATTCCATGATCAAGGCAAGTATCAAAGCCAACCACAACATAGATGTAAACAGAAAATCAGATGGGTTCAAGTCCAAAAAGTATGAAGCTCTGACCATAAAATAGATAGATGCCTTTATATACCAAGCTTCAGATGACATATATCTAATGAACAATGTAAATGAATTTAGAAGTGTTTAACTGAAATTTCTTGGGACGGAGAGTTCTAATATTTGAGATAGCTGGAGCATGCCGTAAACAAGAGCTTGTTGAGCTGAAATTTGATGATATTCAGGATCTGTAATCCTCCTAACTGATCACTTTGCCAGATATTAAAACCAAAAGGGATCGAATGTTTAGTGTAGTTGTCAACCTTAAAATGCCAAGCTTTTTGAAAATTTATAAAAAGTATGCTGCGTTACGACCGATAAATATGCATACGTTATTTGATGTTTCATTATAGACGTTTATGACAAGAAAATTCGTGTATAATTATCAATTTATGATATATCTGTACATAATAGTATATTATTCAACGAGCATATCATGGTAGCTATTGAATAAAAAAAAATATTAAGTAAATCATCCAAGTGCATAATAGCCATAACATGTAAGTAGAATACTATACTTTGGCCACGACCCATAAATATTACTTTGATACTAATAAACTTTGCTGTTGAAACAAGTCGAACCAACAAATTGTTGACGTTTCAAATTAAATTCGATCTGACTTGACGTTTCATAAAACGCTCTATTTTTATCGTATTTGTCTAGAAAAATTTCTATCATGTTTGTCATATTGATGGTAGTGAATAATGATTTCATTATTCACTAGTGATTAATGGATATCATTATGCTTAAGGAAAGCATTATGCATATTTATACAATAGCCGTGGACAAAATACATTATGTTGACAATTTGAATAAAATGTCATTGTAACATGGAGTATGATTCAAAGTCTTTCATTGGCGGCTTCTAAGTCATTTCCAATATAATTTCTGTTCCTACACTAAAACATTTGATCCGCATCTTCTATGAAATTCTTACCATGAACGTTTGCTTCTTGCGCTCCATTCTCGGAATTATTTTCACTCGGGATGTGATCTGATTCACTGTCTGTCTCGTACGGATCTGCCTCTGACTATAAAATAACGTGTTACCAATATTTAGTTAGAAAATATTCTATTTTTCCGAAAACAAAAAACCTAACCTCAAAAATGAAATAATATAATTTTTATTCATGGAATAGCTCTTATCTGTTTAAATTGGCAACTAATTGATGTAGAGTGAATGTTCCATTCACAAAACATCTTAAATAATTTAAAGTAGACTTTAGAGCAGTTATAAACTTTCTAAATTGTTTACTTTCATTTGTGAATACATGTTTGGAATTCGGAAACAAAGTGACCTAAAGGCTGCTTAACTGTTCTTGCCACCAAATAAAACATGCAGTTTATCTATAAAACTTTTTTTACTCTTTAGAAGATGGCGCTAGCTTACAATTTTCACTTGGGTAATTTTTGCACTAAACAGAACCAAACACGTAGAACACGAATCTGTACTTCACCAAAAATGTCACTTATACACTTTAGCTTCTGACCCCTTCAATTATTAGTACGGCAATATTTAATTTTCGTTTACCTACACTTTGAACTATTGATGCTAGAATACAAGAATGATGTAGTGTAGACTTTTTTACGTCATGCTTTTTGATAACATTATTAATTATATCAATTATTTACTAATTCAAAACGGAATAAAACAAATTGAGAATTTGAAACACGACATAATTGGATTAAGTCGAGTCTAAAAACGCTAGAGTTACTAAGGATCTGTATTTTCTAATATATTGTATTGCTGTTACATTGAAGCCCTAGAATGAAATCAAATGACAAATGAATATCATCATAATAATTTTTTCGAACAAAAATCTCCTTTGTGAGTAAGTTCTGTGTCTGAGGAACTTATTTCAAAAGAATTTCCTTTGTTATCAACTTTGCTATGAACCCTCTTTCATACTGAATTCTTTCATGTAATGTAATTCATGAAACATGTGTTTCTAAATAAAATATGTACGTAGAATGGTTTGGATAAATTCCAACTTTGAACAATCCGTCATATTACTACACACAATTTCTTGAGATAAATGTAAAACAAAAAGAACAGATTAAAACGATCATAAAGACCTAATTAGGTTTTCTAACGAGGTGAATCATTGTGTAAAGTCCGTATATAGTATACGGACAAAGGTTTGTCGGAAGGTTTAACAGATAAGGCGGTGAATCTATTTTCTACAAACTAGAGGGCCTCCATTATTCTTTTGTTGTAGGCCAGAATAGTACACAATGAAACATTGGCACTAATTTGTTCAAATTTCGCGCCACATGACCTTGAGCCCTTGAGTAAGTCCTACAAAGAGTTCTATATATATAGTTGACAAGTAGTGTGTTAAGCATAGGATAGCGCTGGTAACTAGTCGGACATTCTGTCCATCTCGCACATGTAGTGCGCTCGTAGTGCGCTCTCACTAGCACGGTCCCCCCTTCTATCACAAGAGTATAAGAATACAAGAATAAGTATAACGCGCGCACATCGTGCGAGTGAGAGCGCAGTATGACCGTCAACTTTCCAGTGAAAGGCTTAGTAGTTTACTCTTTGATGTCCTAACGATCGACTATTTGCGGTTGTTGCACCACGCAGTGTAGTTTGGTGGTGAAACTGATTTAACAAAAAACTGTTTTCTTAGTGAAAAGTTTTTTCATCTTCATACAATAATAAGGGATGATGGTTTTGCATGTTTATTTTTAGATTTCCAACAGTTTATTTGAAATTAAACATAAGTTGGTAACATAACCTATAAATTTCATTTCTGCGTAATAGAGATTTAAGTCTTTTTATTTTTCTTTCAATAATATAAAGTGGTACATATTGAAACAAGTACATGTAGTACACAATGAATCAGTGTCATTGTGAACAACCACTATTACTATATCGTAATTTTTTTTCTAAAAACTGAATTACATCATTACCTATGCTTATTTATGATTGGCATGGGTTCTTACCTATTTAGATCAACCATGGTTCGAAGGAATAATGATAAAACTAGGGCAAAATTTACCTCAGAAACCATGGCAACCGCTGTATCAGGAGTAAGAAATAGAGGCACACCTTTAAGGCAAGCCGCAGATATATATACAATGTTAGCTTTACGACCCTCAGAAGGTACGTTTTGAAACAAGTTGAAGACCCAAATGCAAGAATGGAGCCAAACTATGCTGTGCGATCTGTTTTTTCAAAAGCCCAAGAGGAATCATTATGTAAATATAAAAACATGTAGCGAAATGGTATATGGCCTTAACACGACAAAAGTACGACAATTGGCCTCAAGAACTTATATTAAATGTTTCGAGAGTTGGAAAATTAATAAGTCTGCTAGCAACGATTGGCTGAGAGCATTCATAAGAAGATCTGCATGCTGAAGTATTAGAAAGCCTAAACCGTGCTCGTTATCTCGCCTGACATTGTTCAATAGACATAATGTCGGTCTCTTTTCCTCAAATCTGGAAGAAGCTTGTAGCAACTATCCATCAGCTGTTGAAGAAATTAGAATCTATAAATTAGATGAAACTGATATCACAACAGTCCAACAACCACCAAAAAGTTGTCGCCCAAAAAGGAATAAAACAACTAAACACTAACTAAACTCGAGTAGATGGTGAAGAAGAACTGCCTTTTTTCCTCAAAGTGATTAGTTTTTATGAAACCATTGAAAGGGGGGCCATCCCACGCGCAAAGCTTAGAAAATATGTTTAACTTAGAATACCGGGAGCAGGGCCCACCCATAAGTTATAAACATAGCCAATAGAAATCTAGCTAGGCGAAAGAATCGTAAATGACAGCTCATCTCAAATCCACATGGACTCCTCCTGACTCAGGGAAAAACAAGTACCGTTGACCCCATACTTTGCTACGTTTGCTAAGCATGAAGTCATTGCTACAGGAAACGAGGCTTCAGATTACAGTCGCCTATAGACATATCTAACATATCGTACGTTTATTTCTAGATATAATAATTCATAAAGCTTTCAATTTGAATTAAATCAAATTATTTAAAGACCCCCAAAAAGTAATAATCCGTCGGATTATTACATTATCCCCGTCTTCTAAGAAAGAGTGCGGTTCTGAAAGAACCCACTCCTTTCTCCGCCTCAGAACTGCCTGTTTTCTTTAAACAACGGTAGCCATATTGTCTAAAATTTGAGTTTCATTTTGAGTCATTGTGCTGTCTGTAAAAACTTTGAAATGAACGAACTTGATGAGGCTTAAGAAGAAACTGATATCACAACAGTCCAGCAACCACCAAAAAGTTGTCGCCCAAAAAGGAATAAAACAACTAAACAAATGTAACAACGTAGCAATTATTCGTGCCGACGGAACCTTCTTGCCGCCTGCAATCGTCTTTCCACGAAAACTTTTTGAACAAATAATGTTAAATATAGCTCCACCAGGAACTTTAAGGCATTCCAATCCAAGTGGTATGGATGACGGCCGATTTGATCCTAGAAATAATTAAGCATTTGATAAAACACTCAAACACAACCCTGGACAAACCATCCATGTTAATCTATGTCAACCACGAATCACACATATCTTTAGAAATAGCAGAAATCGCAAAATCGTCAGGTGTAATAATTGTGACATTGCCAGCTCATTGTAGTAACAAGTTACAAGCAATCGATAAGACAGTATTTCTTGCTTTTAAAAGCTTTTACAATGCTGCTATAGACACATGGCGTGTAAATCACCCTGGTGTCAACATGACTATGTAACAGATCGCTGGATGTGTCGGATGTGCACATTGTAAGGGTATGAATCCAGAAAATAGAATTTCTGGATTCAGGAGTACGGAAATATATCCATTAAGCAAATATGTTTTTTCCGATATTGATTATATGTCATCCTCAGTGACCGACAGAAATCAAGAGATCGAAAATAATGGAACTGAGTCACCTACAAAAGCAGGTTTAAATCTTATCAGTGATGTGAATAATACTTTGGATAATGCTTCTAATGCTTTAAGTTCAACTGAGCCAATACAGAATCAAACGGAAATAAATAGTTTTGAAGATGCTGATCCACTGTCAGAACAAACAATTAACTGTTCTTTAGAACTAAATGAATCTAGCGCACTTCCAAATCTGCCTGATGTGAATGTCACCAAAACTGCTACTTCCAATTATCCACTAGAGTTTGCTGGTTTACCAAAAGCTGTATCTAGAAAAAATTTCTAAAAAAATAGAAATTCTAAAAAGAGTATTATGTCTCGAGTTGGAACCACAGGATTCATCAGATGACCGGAATTATTTGGAAGAACTAACATATTTCAATCCAGAAAATGAAATAAATGATGACCATACCTTTTAAATGATCTTTCAAAGCTTCAAAAAGATTCGCTTGTATTAGTCCGGTTTCCTGAGAAGATGCATTATGTTGCAAAAATATTGGAAATAGGTTCTGACGAAATTCAAGCCTCATACCTTACAAAAAGTAACTAGGTCGCTGGTAGTTTTCATTTTCCTGATGCCTCCGACATCGCTGTGGCATTAAAATCTGATATCGTTGAACCAATTGCGCGGCAAATATGAAACTATTCGCCTATTATAAATTTGGCATAAGCTTTAATAATATTATTGTACGTTCGGAGATTAAAGATTTGTTATTCAATATTAATTTTGTTCATTTTGGTCTCTTGTTATATCCAAAAGTTTATTTTAAGTCAATGTTTAGTTTAGTTATGTAGCTATTGATAATTTCGATGAATAAGAAATAATGATTCTTTATTTGTGTTATCAAGGTTATATTGTGGTTTTTAGTTTCATACATACACTATACTATAACTGTTTCATTGTGTTCTACCAGCTGTTCTATTGTGTATCCTGGAAGTTAAAAAATGAAACAAATGTCGAGATATGTAAAAACAAATATTTTTGGTTTAATTTTTGAATTCCCTTAAAAAAATTAAAAGGAAAGATTGATTCATTGTGTACTACATTGACCCTGGTTATTTTTAAGCTTTTAGAGTGGAACTTCTTGTTAGAAACACAAAGAGGAAGGAAAGACGTAAACGAATGTCTATCGAATATTTAATTTCGAATGTTTCCCCTTTTAGGATTTATAGCAGCAGGTGCAACAAATCTTCCCTCTTTTAAACAGCGGATCTCTCGGTGCTACTGATAAATTAGAAATGGTTTTCTCGTGAACTGTAACAAAATAGTGAATTATGAAACATTACTTTATTAAATTACGGTAAATCGATTACTGCGAGTAATTTATATTCATTTACGTCATATAATACTAACATTAAATTGAATAAACAAGGAAACATTAACTGTAATATAAAAGAGTAATGGTAACTTGCTAATAATCCAAAATTCTATGAACTGATCATACTGTCCGTTTCAAGATTCATGGTGTATAGAGTATTTTATATACAGTGCGGTCCATTGAAGATGGAAATTCCATTGTAACGTTTTTATTCATAAGTCGATTTTAGTAAACAAAAAATCAAAACTCAATTTATGCTGTACAATTTTTTCACCTTATTTCACCCGACCGAGGTCTACTATAGCACTTTAAGTGTAGAATAGTGATTTGATCGTTTTTTTGACAATATTGAGTATAATTAATAAAGCATTTTTAGGGGGCTTTTTGAAGATTGATTTTTGGATGCAATAACATTAATATTTTCATTATAACTATGGTGTATCTGTGGGATATCACAATTCTATCTATTCCTCCTTTATTATTCTGAGTTTTCCTATTCATTTGTTCATAATATATATTTTATAAATGTAACGTAACACTATTCCTTATACTGTAGTCAACACGCTTACCAAGCTGACCTCTAAGCTGAAACGGTCTTGCATCATCTAGTCAAACCAATAGATGATGCTATGGACATGGACATCGAGGGGGCATTTGATAACACGTCCGTCGAGTCTATCTGCTCAGCCGCTGAGAAGCATAGAATCGGTTCGACCCTAATCCGAAGAATTGGAGACATGCTATCTGGGTGGTTGATAAAGCCGCAACATAACGGATGCGTTACATAAAGCCACAAGGAGGTGTCCTATCTCAGCTTCTGCGGTGTCTTGTAGTCGATGGACTCTTGGAGAAGTTGTAAAAGGTAGGGTTTTATGCCCAAGCCTATGCCGATGACTTGGTTGGCGTCACCTATGGGCGGCACTTAGGGACACTGTGCGAGCTTCAAACACACACTCCTCAGCATGGTGGACCGCTGGTGCCGCACCGAATGGCTCAGGGTCAACCCTGACAAAACAGAAATTGTACTGTTTACCAGGAAACGTAAGCTGGGCACACTGCCAGAGATTACTTTCTCTGGTAAGACTTGCAATTCATTAGGTTGCTAAAGTTTCTGGGAGTAATATTAACCTCGAATATCAAGTGAGGAAGTGCAGGAGAGCTTTCAGCAGAACATGAGGATTACAGCCAAAGATCATTCACTTGATCTATACCACTGTGATCAGACCTTTGGTCACATATGCTGCGGTCGTGTGGTGAACGGGGACAAGGACTGGTATGACCCAACGCTCCTTGAACCGACTGCATCGGCTTGCATATATAGGTATATTGAGTGGTATGAGCGCTCTTGAAGCTTTCGCCGGATTATCACCTCCACAGCTCTCAAAGAAACTCCTTTCTCTGAATAAAAGGGACACCAGCGAGATGACTGGAATGCTAACGGTTCACTGTCGTCTTAACAAACACCTTCATACTATGGACATCGCAGATGATCCTATATGTACGAAATGCAGAGAGATGGGAGAAACTGCCTCTCACATCAAGTTGGACTGCTTTGACATCCCTCAGGCACTGTTATTTCGGCGAACCAAAACTGCTTGGAAACCAGGGTTAGCAACATTCTGGGTTTCTGGTCGGCCACAAGCTGGTAGAATAAAATAAGCTTCTGACCATGAGGTGCAAAATAGGCAACTTATTGACCTATGTGTATCTGAGGGCTAATCCCCCTCCCTTAAATGATGTTGATGATAAACATAACAACAAATAGCTTGACAACCAAAATAACAATATATATAAACATTCATAATGATCTACAAATAAATTGAAAGAAGAACTGTTTTTATGAAAAACGACAAAGAATTCAAAAAAAGATTTTTTTACTGTAATAGTATTTATTAAAACCACTACAATAGGAGCCTGCATCTGATAGTAACCCACACCTAACAATACCCTCTATAATACGTAGAGAGTATTGAGACGCTGTCCAAAGCAACACCTCAGAGTAATGTAGCAGACCAACAGCCTATACATCTAAAGCAGTTTCGATCCGGTTCGACAAGTCTCACAACAACCTGACGTCAGAGAAAGATGATATTTCACTATATTTCTCTCCAAATACCTAATTATACTTTTCCAAATTTAAGTCTCTTCCTTAATGAGTGTTCAAGATAAAGTAGAACAGGCAGCAATTACTTAAAAATTACCTACATTTTGCGCAAAAACCACCAGATCACATGCCTGGATTATCCAAGCAGAAATACAATTTTCCTTTTAAATAACTACTGATGAACATACAAAATATTAGTAGTATCAGGTCACTTCCGCAGGAGGCAATTATGTCCATCGTAGATATTTTACAAAATCCTACTAGCTAATAAAACCCATATTCTACTTTTAAAAAACTCTAATAGAACGTCACACACTAAGTGAAGAAAGAGCTCCTTCCGAATTCGAAACAAGGTACATAGTTATAGAACATATCACGACCTCCAGGAATTTGCTCAATTTCTATTCCAATGCGAGTGAACGTGGGTGAGTACCTGAGAAATAACTGAACAATATCTCCTGCAAATGCTTTTCCAGTAGTGCCAAGATGTGCGGCTATAGCAAAACGGGACTGCAGTGCTCTAGCCTGTGAGGAAGAATCTAAATTAGTATGAGATAAAGATAAACAACAGGAGGAGAATGACGTCCATAAGGAGATTCCCAATAACGAAGGTCTCATTATCGACGAGCCTTGTCCTTCCACAGAGAAACAAACAAAAAAGATTTTGAAAATAAAACATTTCCTGATGTTTCCGAAACATAATTTTTTAATCTCTACTCTGTCCAAAAAGAAGTATTTGATTTGAATATATCATATGGAAATTCTTGGGAAATAGGTCACACGACCATCATCAGAAAACGTTTGAGAACTAATTGCACTGCTAAACACTGTCTACGAGGCAACAACGAAGGGAACACAAAAAATTAAAATTGTAACATATTATTGTGCAAAATATATAAATTATTACAAAACCACCACACAGTAATGTTTCTATAGTTGAAGACGTCATTATTCGAGAACGAGACAAAAACATCTGAAAATCCCTTTACGCCATATAGGTACAATGTTAAACAGTTGTGTTTAAAATTTTATGACTATTTCAATGATGGGATTAAAAAATGTTTTCGGGTAGCTATTAGTATTACGAACTTTTTCAAATTATTAGGACGGTTTTTTGGGTGTAAAAATTTCACAGCGCGAGTTAGGAATAATATAATAGTGATATCAACATAGTAGTATTTAATATTACAATATGTAGAATTTGTTGTCAGCAATTATACTTTGCAGTTCGTGTAAATTTAAATTTGTGTTTTATTTCGTTATTCTATATTTTTTGTCAATTAAGAACACAAATGTAATGACACGATGTGAAGATTCCTTATTTGTTCAGAAATCCGCAAAGTCTTAGGCATTCTAAAATCGGGAAATCAAGAATAGCAACTACTTTATTAAATGATGTATCTGAATTCACAGGAGATGCCTCAGGATTTAACTTCAGAGTTGGCATTTATTTTGTATCCGTGAGCGTTCCATTTTGTTGTATTAAACTCAAAACACTCCTTATGGTAGTGAGAGATAATACAGTATAGAATGATAGGATAGAAGGATTTATCGTTTAAAAAATATACCTACCTACTTATCCAAGAAGATTTTTTATAATATTATCATAATTACACATAATGAATAAATTGTCGACCCATTTGCTTGTAAACACAGAAACATCATAAGCATAATACAATCTGAAGTGAACACATGTACATTTATCTAAGTAATACGATGTAATATGATAAACAATTTTAAGCATAGTGAATATATTATATTATGTACAGGGTGACCCATGGTTAAACCACCAAACACTTACGTAAAAATAAGGTTTTTGTTTCCCATAAGCATGTATCCTGACTTTATTCGTTTTCGAGATACTTCGGGTCAGTCTTTAGAAAAAATTAGTTTTTAATTAATTACTCAAAAGCTTTTGGCTTGTCTTGATAAAACTTGGCATGGATAATTGCGATAATAAGGATCTCTATTTAATTTAATTAGAGTGAAATTATTGATTCCTGAGGCGTTCCTGAGGGTAATCTAATTGATATTAGAACAAATCATTGTACGCCACTGTTTTTTGTATGTTTATTTTTGTAAATTAAGCAACTAAAAATACGTTGTCTTGTCTTTTCAATTTTTTTCGTATCTCGCTTCGTTTTTCAGGCCCTACATGTAACAGGAAAAAATTATTCAACAAAAATCAGATCAAAGGTAGCCGGGCACAATATCGACAACAATTGAGAGTTCGTTTGTGTCAAAGTTTGACAGCATGTGTCATGTTCATTGATTAATACGAGTTTTAATTCACTTTAGATGCGTTGTTACGTAGTCTGCGGAATCGTCAATGATTTGTCCTAATATCAATTAGATTGCCCTTTGGGTCGCCACTGGAATTAATAATCTTGTTTCAATTAAATTAAAAGCCACACATTACCGCAAATAAGCATGGACAATTTTATCAAAATCAGCCAAAAGGTTTTTGAGTAGGTAATTAATAAAAAACTGACTTTTTCTAAAAACTTTGACATCTATATCATGCATATTCATGGTGAGATTTAATACATATTAATTGAAATGCAATAACAATTTTTTATATATTTTCATATACATATTAAATAAAAAATTCAATTGTGGAAGCCGTTACTTTGTGATAGGTTATCATTTTAACGAAATAATAAATAAAACTACTTTGTCATACTATTATCATACATCTTCATTTCCTATTGGTAATAAGATCCTAAACGATCAACTAGATTTATATAACAGTAATCTCTTCAATTTATTAATAACCTGATTTTAGTATATAAAGTTCGTTAGTAAATATACCCGCACCACTAAGGTCCTCACGGAATTACCTAATCACCTTACCCCTCTCTGGTTTTTCCTAGAACTATTTCCTATAGCCATAAAATTTGTTTGTAATCCTTCTTTATCCTATATATAGTAGATATAATATTTGTTAAATTCATTTTTCGTCTGAAGATGACACGTTTAGTGTTGAAACTATAGTAACGACTATATTAAATATCAGTGATAGTATAACAAAATAGTTTTATTTATTATTTCGTTAAAAACATATTAAATAATTAAATAATTAAACACAAGAAGGTAGTTATCACAATTTCATTCAATAATGTTAAGCGTTTCACTACGATTTGTATTTAACAAAAACCGTCTTAGATTTTTCTTAAACGATTAAATTGGAACACTCTCTCTTTTATAAGTAGGGATTATAAAATGCTGTTAGAAATAATCTTCCCAATCCACTAAAAATACTTTAAAAGTACTAAGTACATTTCAGCTACCAATTAGCAATCATTTGAGTAAACTAAATTAAAAACTGTCTGTTTATATATTATTTGGAATTAATAATACAAATAAGGGATTACCCTCAGTTGGATATACATCTGGTTTCATAAAATTACGTTTTCGCTTATATTTCCATCCTTTCTAAATTACCCAATATTTGTCAACATTGTGTTTCAAACGGGATGATCTTGATAATGGTTTTACCTGTATTTGAAATATCTTCACAAATAGTGGTTTTTCACTATTATGTTTCTTTATATGGGCAAAAGAGTGAATACACTAATTAATTATAAAATAGCTCCATTCATATATTATTGAGCCTTTGAATCAGAAAAAGTATAACAACGAAGTTGAGAAACTTCAGCAACTTTCACTTACCATCCTTCAATAAGTATGAACATTTCATAATTTATTTCCTAAATTTCGAATGAAACCCGTTTATTTTAGATGCAAGGACAAGCTAAAAACAGTTTAGAATATATTTTGAATAAAAGTTTCTCAAGAAATCTTATCACTTTTAAAACACGGTACGGACAAATACCTAGTTAATTCAGAAGAGATGGAAATGTAAGGCAAAATGCAATTTATTGAATTCAGATTCATCTCCAGCTGAGGGTAATCCCTTGTTTGCAGTATTAGCCCCAAATATTATTCAAACAGGCACATTTTGTTTATGCCTCATTTGGCACATAAAAGGATAGAAAAAACATAGCACTTTACCAATCATGTTGGAAGCTTATCTTAAGAACTCGCTGAATGGTTAATCTATTTTTTGATTGTTTTTTTTATTTATGACATTCCTTCTAAATGATGAAATTGAATAAATGTCTATTCCTTTATCTACAGAAGAGAACAAAATAATCTTACAAGTAAGATGTATGCCTCCGAATTGATATTCAATCTATTGTTTCAGATATGGAAAATAAACTGTGATGGAAAATTATACCAACAACACAAACGTTACCGGTGAACATGATGGATTAGATCAGTCAATCCAAAATATAATCTTGACTATTGTAGTAACCATTTTGAGTGGAACCTGCTTCCTAGCCCTCGTGGTTAACATCAAAGTCTTCACTTGCATACCATGGATAAGAAAACCTTTTGGCCCGACATTGAAAATGAGTTTGAGTCTGGCTTTAGCTGATTTCTCCGCTTCCAGCCTTAGTTTTTCAATTATATTGTGCGATGATAATGCCTGTAATCCTACTGTTTATGTGATTATTGATCTGCTCAGGCTAACTTGTATATTAGCCACCGTGACACATCTGCTGGGTTTGAGTTTAAACCATTACATTGGAATTCAGAAACCCCTGCACTACAACTCTATTTTAACAGAACGTAAACAACGGCTGATACTCGTAGCATTTTGGCTCATTCCCACAGTATTCGTTATCCTACTTTGTACCTTATCGGCAGAGGAACAATTTTGGAAGTTGATACTCACCAACAGCTTGTTGAAAGAGAATGCTGTATTCCGAAATACTTTCCGCTTTCGTATGATATTTGCATCCTTCCTTCTGATATCGATTCAAATTATAGCATTCTGCTATTTCCGTATATTAATCATAATTAGAAAACAGCGGAAAGTTTGGCGAGCGCTTTCCCGATGTGGAAGCACTGTGTGGAGAGGAAGAACTGCTAAAAAAAGGAACTTGTCGGACTCCAATCGTGGTAATACTGATGAACAAAGCAAATTGAAAGGGAATTTCAAAGCTGTATATACCACGTTACTTATCTTAGGATCTTGCTTTATCGGTTGGATGCCTGCTTTAGCTCTGTATATATTCATATGTGAAACTGATTGCTGCATAAGTGGAAAATTCCTTGTTTATCTGAACGAAAATTATGGACGATATGTCTTACTGATAAGATTTGTCGACAATGAATTATTGTTTCTAAAAATGCTGGCCAACCCGATAATCTACAGTATAAGAATGAAGGAAATTCAGGTAAATATTTACATATTATGTTTAACATCATAAATATTATTGATAAGAAATAATCACCTTTATCCACTAAAAATACTATCAAAGTACTGAGGACCTTTCAGCTACCAAGTAGCCATCATCAGAGTAAACTAAATTATAAATCAAAATGTGACTGTTTAATTACTATTTGGGGATAATAATGTAAACAATGGGTTACCCTCAGCTGGAGATAAATCGGAACTAGATGAATTGCTTTTTCGTTTATACATTTCCATCCCTTCTAAATTACCCAGATATATGTCTGTACTGTTAAAATTGATAAGCTTTCTTGAGAAATGGTGTGACCTGTATTCAAAATATGTTCTGGTACCGGTCATTACTTTTCTTTATATGGCCAAAATGTTCCTTATAGCGTACCTTACACGGTCAATATTATTGAAGCAATATTATTGACGAAGAATTGGTAAAAAACGGTAGCCCTCATTCGATCCAATAATATTGATCCATAAAGTGTCAGTTTCAATTGTGCAGTCAGGGAGGATGTATCTACCGGTTCTAATCGCGTCTGCTTTGGTCCTCAAAAAGAGGAAAAGAGGAAGGCAAAGAACAGTGTGGACAAAAAGCTGGCTAAATAGACGTACGAGTCATGGATATAGGGAATTGCTTCGACGACTCAACAGTGAGCCAGATGACTACAAGAATTTTTTAAGAATGGATGAACTGTTTCAACACCTAGTTGCATTGGTTTCGCCATTTATAATAAAGCAGGATACCATTATGAGAAAGGCGGATCGACTTGCAGTGTGACCGCCTTTCTCGGGAAAAGATATGTTTTCTTGTTACACGGAAAAGTAGAAAGTTATTTACAACCGGGATGAGTGATCCAGGGTCGCATATTTCCCGTTGAATGAAATCTGACAGATATGAATTGATTGATTCCTCACCAGTAAAACACAGATGTTTATATATATACAGTTTATCGAAGGAAATGATGGATTATCGAAAATATATGTACAAAAGAAAATAAATATTTACACGTACTCTAAATGAACAACAATTTCATAAAATTGCTTTACTAGTCGGGATAATTCGCAACAATTAAATAATCGGAAGTTTATAATATAATTCAAATCAGGATATCTATTCGCGTGATACAGTTGTTTACATCGAACAGATGGTCTAAAAAAAACTTAGACGCCAAGTAGTGTAGGTTTGGAACGTTGACCCGCAATAAGAAACCAGCCGAAATAAGTTTATAGTTCTTTAGTATCTGTAGCACGGTCGACACAGGTGGTGGATTTATTTCGAATCGTGGTAATTTATGTGATCGCTAATAATATTTGAGTTCTTTAAGGATCGGGTCAATTGCTCAACACAAATAATAAATTATTTGGTTTTCGGTACTTGAATTTAGGAAAAAAACACACAAACAACTCTTAAATAAATAAAACACTCCTAATAGTACAAGAAATAGAAACAACCCCTACCGCGTCTTGAGCATGACTAACGTTTTATTGCACAATATGGCAATATACTCCTCACATGTGTCAATAATATTGACGCCGCCTCAATATATTTACGGGCTTTCAATAAAAATCGAACGATTTTATTTTCTTCAATATTATTGCCATCAATATTATTGTTTCAATATACTCCTTACACGTTGCATATATTGATCAATATCGATATTGCTTCAATAATATTGACCGTGTAAGGTACGCTTATAAGGAATTAAAATGTTCCTTCCAGTTTGACCCACTTAACATTTTGAACACAAATCACAATTGATTTTGTAAATCCCATAAAACCCCTAAACGATATTTTAGCTTGTTCTTACATCTACAAACTGGTTGTATTACAAATTTAGAAAACAAACTATGGAATTTATTAATTACTGAAGAATGATAAGAGAAAATTTTGAATTTTATTGAAGTATTTAGGTAATGGCTCTAATTTGGTTAGTTGGCTACGTTCCAATTTCCTTTTTTGCTTAGAAATTAAATTATTGATCAAAGATTTTTGGTAACCATTGTCCAACGCAATTGTCTGGAGTTTCTCAACTTCGTTGATATACTTGTGCTGGCTATCTATGAACTAGACTATTAAACGGAGCTATTTTATATCTAAATGATGTAGCTGAATCCGCCGGGGTATACCTATTTGTTTGATTGGATTTTCCGCATGTATCGAAATCCGAATGATTATCTTTTATAATGTTGATATTAAGGAAAGGAAGCTGAAAATCCATCGTGAGCACCCACTGCCTATGATTCATCACACCGGGTAGTGTCTAGTGTCGGACTCGTACCGGGTAAAAACTCTTGGTATACGGCTTTTCCTTGTGCTATCCTAACCATCATGTCTGGCCTACATCAGGGAGCACAGGCCTCCTAATTGACACCTTCCCATTTCACCCCTTTTACATCTATGCTACAAACGCTGCTGTTGTTCTACATTATTTTCCTTCTCTGCTTGAGCCCGCTATTCCTCCTTTCTCTGCAACTTCCTCTCAACCGTATACCAAGGTACTATTTCCTCCAAAACCATTCTTGCCGATAGCCTGAACCTTTCCCCCTATCGGGCATTGTTTCGTCTACTCCAGGAGCTCTCCCTACTTTGATGTCTTCACAGCAGTGGACAATTACTTCACAGTGAATATCACCGGCCTAGGAACTTCCCCCTATCCCTATTCCAATCATTTCCCCCTTTGGAGAGAATTCCCTTATCACCTCCTTTATTTTACTAGGATTCTCATGGCGATCGTATACCCATCACCCATTGGTGTAGGCTCGTCTGCAAGTAATTTAATTTCATTTACTTTCCTCTATCAATGGATTCCACCAGTACAATCCAAGATCTTGTTTACCTGAGCTATTTTTATACAGGCTCATCTTCTGTGCCTCCTTGACTGCGGCAATGGTTTCTTAGAGACTGGAAGGGGGTTTTCCTGCGTCCTCCTCTCCAACTCCATTTTCAATTTCGTTCTATTAAGATTTAATTTTATCGTATCCCGCTACCTCTTCACCCTACTAAATCCCCAATGTGACAGTAGTCGCTGAGCGTCTCGTTCGAAGTTACTTCAGAATTCCACCACTGTTTGCTGTTTTCACGGACAGGCATGTAATATTTATGCACGATCCTTGTCCCCTTCCTCACGAGATCTGCCGAACTTCTTTTTGCTATCGAACCGTGACGTTGTGGAACTCTTTGCCTAGTGAGGTCTGACCTTCAAACTTTTAAGAAAAATCCCAGTGCCTACCTCCTCCCCCAGAACGATACCGCTGACTCATACAATGTTCCACGAACATTATGATTTTCCTTTCGTGTAGTCAAATTAAAAAGAAAGAAAATTCGACAGAGCAAATACACGGAGAATTCTGGTTTTCGAACCAAAATTTTTTGACAACCATGACTTCCATGCATAATCGGATTCGATATTAACGATTTTTCGGATTTAGCTTTGTATTGGCTGCCACTGTTCTTCTACAACTTCATCAGCGGACACGAGTGCATTTTCATTGCTTAGTAGCCTCTCAATTTTTGGCACCTACTGTAGTACCAATGCAAATGGGTATCAATTCCAGAATGGAAAATCCGTCCAAGACGTAGAAAATAACCGTAAAGAAAATTATAAACGTTTATATCATTACCAATAGTTATAATATCTACCAATAAACATTTCCTGACTATCTGATTGTCCTGTCTGGAAAATTAAATGGTCTAATTTCTGGTTTCAGGAAGGCACGAAGGGAATGAACGATGCAATTCTGAGGTGCTTTTATTCCAATCATGGAGCGAACAGTGATATTGCGACGAAAAAGGTCTTTCAGAACAGTGCCAGTTCTCATATTCAGTTGGCGTCGTCAAGAATAGTCAACGGCAAAACTATGAACCACGTTCCTGTAGAAATTGAAAAATATAGCAACGAACTCTTGTAAAAAGTATAATTTTGCACTGAGGAATATAATACGAAGTAATATAGATTGTTGCTTATGAGTGAAAAATGTACATTATTTCATGATATCACACCGTTGGTATCTAAAATTGATTCGGAATATGGTGATTTTCCCTTATTATCTGTATAAACTGGTTGTATCTAGAATTTAATGGCTTCACTTTCTATATTCATTGGCAAGCTATTGTGTTGAAACGCATATTAATCAAGCATGATCCAAATCTATAAATGTGCTAGTGCAGTTTTTGTAGATTGTTAATCTTAGTGCGAAATTTAATATCCGCAACCGCTCCTACTTAACAGGTAAGTAGAAGCGGTTGCCGATATGAAATACCCGACTACTTAAAAACAGAATTGATTTAAGTAATAATAACTGTTTATAATTCTAATCACATAGTGGGTATCATCTTACGACTAGAGGGAAACTTATCCTTTACCAAAAAAAAAAATATTTGACTGTGATAATCTTTATGATCGACTTAGAAATTTCAATATACCTTTTATAAGCGGAAATGTATAAATAAAGACATTTCTGGAATGAAGAATCGAAAACATTTCTTTTTAACTCTTCTCCGTTCGTGGTATTAATCAAAAATCAGCAAATAGAAGATGAACTAAAGGTTAGTAATATGCTAATATTATAGTGAATCAGATTAATCATAGCATGCTGGGAATACCAGACAGTAAACAACGAATGCTGATGTCATAGTGTACAATCGCTGCACTAAATCCTGGAGAATTCTGCTAATTCCTCGGATTATTTCTAGCATTTTGGCATCTTCGTAATAGATATTTATCACATTGATTCTGAGATTTTATGAGCATCCACAACTGATGAAGATACCACATTGATTTGATGAAACGGTACATAATCATTTTCTTTCATTGTAAAGCTGAAATATAGCAATTCTTTTTCTTTGACATGACTGCAAAAATGTGAAAAGTCCTTTATCATGTCTAGGTCATTCTACTCATTGAAATATGTATCATATCGGTCACTATATTGCTGTCTACGTTGTTGAGGATGTTTTCGTTCAGTAGGAAAAGATACTTCGTCAGATAGGATGGTTCTCTGAGGAAAATTGTGGGAAATGCTTCAGAAGTTTGGGAATTTTTCGAGGAAAAACTGAAAAGGAAAAGAATGTTTTGTGAAAAAGTCTTCTCTGATACAAGAATCTGCGAAATATGTAATGAAAACTACAGTGTTTTGGAACATTATGGTTCGTGTCTCGATGTATGGCCGACAACCATTTTTTCCTTTCAGGATCAATTGGAAAACGAAAAAATGTGGAAACAGTGATTTGATTTTATTATATTATATTACTTGATTATAACAAAAATATTCACTTTCTCCACTTAAATTTAATTTATGTGGTAAAAGGGTGTATGTGTATATTATTAGGGATATATATTTCAGTTCCACTTGTATATAAAATACAAATTTCAATAGTTTCAATCCTGATTGCTCCCTTACGTGTCAACTTTCAAATAATTTTCACTTTGTCTTTAGAAAAGTACTTCTGTAATTCCTATGATGTATAATATAAAATAAAAACTACTAGATTTGAATGTGATTTGGTTGTTGTTGTATTGGAGATATGTCAATGAATCAGTGTATAACAAAAAATTATCAAATATTTAATATATTTACATAAGAGATGTTATAAACTACCTTCCGTACTTAACAGATGTATTTTAATACTTATCATTTACATATTATAGTGTCTGAAATAACTAATTTTGATTGATTTGTACATAATTAAGGTAAGCCTGGATCTCATTTTGGTAATATTTACTATTAAGTTGTATATAACTTCTTAAGTCTGATTAAATATCGTGTAAACTGTGATTGTTTTATTTTCTTTCTACCTATCCAATTGAGTGAATGTATATTTATTCAATTTAGGTGAACTGACGTATACAATTTGAAATAAATCCATTTATTTACATATTTCGACGTTTGTGTTGATCAGATTATGCATTAAAATTATCTATCCACAAATAAGGCATAGATGTTTGGACAAAAATTATCCGATGGCATTATCAAACGTAAATTGAGTTAGGTCATTCTATTTTTGTCTCTCATATATCTGGATCGACAGTTTCTTATCTAATCTTATTAATTTTGCGTTAGAGTTCATCCAGACCTGTTAGAATCGGAGTGCCACAAGGAGTAGTTGTAGGGCCTCTGTTATTACTCATTTACACTGCAGACCTTCCCTATGTCATACATTCTAAATGATCTTTTTTTCGGATAATACAAAAATTCACGGTCATCCAATTACTCAACATACGACAATCCAAGAGAACCTAAACAGAATTTCAAGTTGGTGCACGCAATGGCTTTTACCCTTAAATATAAGCAGATGCTGTTTATTACACAAGAATAAAACTAATCATGTACACATAAGGAGGCGGGGCATATCGGGAACGAGTAGAAAGAGAAGGCCGCTCGTCAAATTCCTTAGGCGGAGTCAAAAAATATCTACCTTCAAGTACTCGATTATTGATCTCTATGGTTGCAACACAGAACACCTGCATCCAGTATAGTATGATGTGTTATTTCGTTTATTTTTCTCTAGCTTTTCTGAGTGGAAGTATAGCCTCAATCACGGTCGTATATACAGGTCTGGGACTCGAGGCTGTTTCCTATGTGAGAAGTGAGTGCGCTAAGCGTCATCTGTTGCGTACTACCAAAAGGGTGGCGCATGAGCCGAGGGATGTTCTCTGGCACGTATACGACCGTGTTTGAACGATATGGCGCCTAATCCTGACATCCTGACAACATATTTCGATCCATGCGCAAGCTGGTGGCTGAGCGAGGGACTACGAGTTTGGCGACATGTAAGAGGCTCATGTCAAACATAAAGTTCCCAGACCTGTATATACGACCATGGCCTGAGTCAAGCAAATTTTTGGAAGTAGTACTTTGGTACAAAAGTATTGGTAAGTTTTCTTCGCATCTGTCCGACCTCATAACAGTTGATGTACCGAATTCAATGTTCAACCTGCATTGGCGAAAATAGCTCAGCCCCTACTCAATAAATTTTGTGTCTACTGTCTAATAGCAGAGATTCTCTGAAATTCCAAGCGTAGGTTAGTTTGTTAAATTATTTATTGGTTAGATTCTTTACTGCTATTTACTAAATTAATTATGAGGAATGCGAAGGATAATGCAAGAAGTAAGTATAGGTAAGGAATGGAAATGTCTTCAATACAAAGAAATTTCAGACGTAAATATGTCTTTTATTGTACAAATTATAATGAAAATTAGATTATTTTTAAGTTATCTGATCTATTTCAGTACCTACAAATTGAATATTGAGCTGTCGAAATTGAATACCATGAATATAACAACGCAAAAGTGGAATATAATTTCTTATACTTATATGTGAATTGGAAAATAAAAATACAAACATGAAATAATAAGTTTTTTGCATGGGGTCAAAAGTCTAATCAAACAAATTTTCAAGTTAATTCAGGGCGTCAAATCAAATGGAATCCATTGAACCTAATTTACCTGCTTTAATAAGACACACGTGACGAATTAACAGCCCTCAAAATTAAGACACCAATGAGGGAAAGGAAAATATTGAAAAAATATGTAGAAATTGATTTGTTTATCCTTGAATATACAAGTTACAGTTACAATTTAAAAAATAACGTAGGACATGATTAGATATTGTGTTCTCAAATGATTATAATCTCTGAGATTATATTTTAGCTAGGGTGAAAGGAATTCCAAAAATTGCTGATCATGAAATAATAATAAATATAAATTTCAGTAAAGTTTTACACAACCAAATTATCGCAAATTGAAATATAATACGGGTTTCAGTCAAAGAGTTATATAGAACTCTTTGGTTTCAATCTAATTGATCCAACCTGATACATAGACAAAATTCCTGAGGTTAGGTTTGTTTGTCGTCTGTGATCATAACAGGAAATTGAATCTGTTTATAGTTGTTAAAAAACTAGAAGTGAGGTTATTCTAAATATGAGCGGTTGATCCGTTGATCTTGATTTGTGATTTCATTTCTGTCTACTATTATTGTACATGTACTCTAATTAGATGTTCGATAATTGAGAAGTGAATGGATTTAAAAATTAAAACATAATAACTATGGCTGAAAGTAAGTTCAATATGATAATAACTTTGTTCAATGGATTTAAAATATTTCTAACTTTTAGTATTTAACAAAACAGAGGATTTGTGGAATCCCTACAAGGAATTGCAACAAATAGTCTTGAAGCACCTTACTGAGAATGAAGCACATCTTTGCAATTCAGAATTGGAGAGCACTCTTCGAAGACATAAACAGAACTTCTTTGCTCTCTTGCAAAATCCAGTAAGTTATTGTACAGTAACCATAACAAAAACCAGATTTTATACAAACAGCATTGACAATTCCTGTAAACATTTGTTGAAAGAACTTGATATTACATTGCTTGAAGATTTCTATTACACAGTGTTACTCAACTACTTGCACACCTATAGATATTAGTAGTGAGTTAATCAAAATTGGAAATTAATTATCTTTCGGCTATGAATATATCCTCACCTTTATTTAAATTTATAATGATTTTAAATTAGAGCTTCATATACAGCAGGTATCCCACTGAGGAAGTTAACACAACAATAATGCTTCTTGCTAAAAATTATTAAGTACTATTTGTAATATCATCTATGATGGGGTTTTATCTTCAAAATTTGGAAAGTATCGAAATTACCTAGTTATCAAAAGGGTTGATTCAGTCAACAAATACTCATTCACATTAAAAATTTTGTTTATCACATTAATCATCCATGAAGCATTGAAATGAATTTAAATTCTGTACTTAAATTTGATGGCTATACTACTATTACAGATAGAATGTGCTCTTATACTTTACCTTACTGATCTGATCATAATTATTGAATTATGTGTTTTATATTAACTAAACACAATACAAGGTAGTTATAGGCTTAGCAAAAATTGATTTTGTTGAAGGTGGCTGCACTTCTCAGTTTTTATGTAGAATTCTTGCTATTTTCTGGATATCTTTTATTTATTATACAGTAACTTACAATTGGCCTAACTTCAACAACAACATGTTTGTGAATCGTGATAAATATTGAATAAACTAATACTCATATGCCAGTATATATTTTCAAATTTGTTCAGTTATTTCACAAATCAATCAAAGTTCTTCTTAAATTTTTCCTAAATTAAGTATATTGAATAAACCAGACAAAGGAAAATTCTTCGGGAGATTTATTTTACATTTCCATTAGAACCTAAAAGTAGTGTGTCATGTAATGTTAATTGAATACATTAAAAATTGGTTAGTTATTTGATTATTTATTGATTTTATTCTTCGCTAGTTTGGTTCATCTTGAATAGTAGACGGCTGCCTATAGCTAATCTTGAAAATTCTTTGCCAAGAATTTTCTAGTTTGGTTCATTTAGTTTGATTTAATTGTTGCAACAATTCACTTATACTCAACAGTGTGTGGTGTGTAGTTGATGATCACAACGTACGTAAAAGTATTATTGCCACAGTTCAAACTATTTTCATATTTTGAGTCTATGTGACACATAGTTTTTGAGGAAAATTCTACACTTGTATAACAATATATTGACAATTGTTTCAGAAAGCTTATAAGTCTGTCATAGGATGCCAATGTGGTGGAACAATTGTCAATATAATAATAATAATAATATAGTTTATTGGCTGTGCAATAAAATAAAATATAATACAAATAATACAATACAGAATATGTGGGTACCTCATAAACTAAGATATTGTTACTGAAGTGTAAATTTGTATTATATTTTTGAAGTGAAAACTTCTTTAGGCGCGTTGAGCTATTTCAGATGGGGGGTAAAACCATGAGTCCGTTAAGTGTCGTCACGCTGTAGCTATATATATTTGGTATTATATATACTGCCGCATGCGCAACTATTTGGGTGTCAGGCAGTCTCTATACGCTTACACACGTGTGCATATCTGAGTCGGATACTCGACGTTATTCATTTACTCAATCATCGGTCCTCGTGCTGTTTAATATTACTTTCATTTACATCGATGTAAATATCAATAAATAATATGTTTTGAAAATAAAATAATGTGTATTTATTATAATGACTATCGGGTTAAATTCTTACTCTTTACAGGGATTGTACCGCCCATTATACGTTTTTTATTATTAAATATAAAAATGTATATAATTGTTGATTGAAATGCTGACAGTTGTGAAAACTAAAGAAAAACTAATTATATTAATTTTCATTTAAAAATAATAAAATTGCAATTTCGGATGCTACAACGAGTACAACAATTCCATACTAAACTCCGTAGACAAGAGTATCTGTGGCATCGGATGTCTTCGTTGGTTGTCATAATGCTGAGCAACAAAATTTCGTCAGGCAGAAGTTGCATAAAATGAGAACCGGTGATTACCATACGAGTTAATTTTAGTTCTTAACTGACCATATATGATAACTAATAACATAGATGTTGGGATGGATTGTCCAATGACACTGTCGGAAAATTGTGTCATGCAGAAATGTAAATTGGTTACTTCATAATATCAGTTTTCACTTCTGTCAGCAGTGCTCGGTGACTGCCCGTATTTTTTTTTATTGAAGACACATTTTATGATTTCATTGATAATTTTATTATCTGTATTAATTTTTCAGCCTAAAAATGCTAAAAGTAGAGAGGAAATCAAAAAAGGTATGGTAGAAGGAATCATGGTGAGAGGCGTTGGCAATCAAATCCTCTCAAAAGACCTCTATCAGGAAACTATAATTCTATCAGATATGTTTGATATGAATGAATATGCAGCTTTGGATTTGCTATGTACTGCGCAACTTCAAATGACATATCATCCTGGTCTCCCAAGAGGGTTAGTGGCAGTTTTGTTGTACTATGATGGTCGTAAAGCCTTATTGACGGCCCTACGTTGTCTAGTACAAGCCAGAAGTGGTATTCAGTGGTCTTTGAATATTAAGGAAGATATAGCCCGGTTTATAGTTCTATACACGGACCAACTCTTAGATGGTGGGCTTTTCAATAGGATTTTCGAACTACTTAACACTTTGGATTTGAGTAAAGAAATTGAAAAACTTCATCAGAATGTTGCTTTGGGTGGCCCTAAACATAGGAAACAAGTGAAGGAGCTCTTCATGGAGATAAGAACTCTACTGGCTGATATCGTATTCATCTGGGCAGCGCAATGTGGATTACCCAAGGCTCCAACTTTGTCCCTGATTAACTATCTTCGTGACGTTACAGTCGAAGAAGAAGCATCAGGAAAATTGGATACAGTTAATTTGACTCTTCAGATGGCTCTATTGTCGGCTTTGGATTTGAGCATTTTACACACAAGAGAAGATGGCGAGGAAATAGTTCAATCTTTGCCAATATTAATGGATCGAGATTATCTTGATGTAGTTGTTAACGAATTCGCTCCGAATAAGCAGAAATGGAAATGTGAAGGTTTACAAGCTATATCAACGTTTGGCTTGTCTGTTTGTATAGCATCACTGCGTTTGGTCTCTCAAAATCAAAAATTGCAAGAATATTTTGGCAAAGAAGAATATTTCGTAGAGAAAGCTATCGAATTGAATGTTTTTGAATTTTTGCTAAACAGTGTTTTGGAAAATAAACTTCTATATGAAGAAGAATTCATGTACAAACGTATGCACTACTTGCTGACCGATTTTATCGTTTACCTCTATCCCAAAGTTAAGGAATTGCGTATTAAAGCTGATGAAATTGCTAGAACAATACAAGTTTACCTCCGGGAAGGAATAGAAGCGCCCATTTCTCTTCCAAGACATTTTGAATATTTACTGTTGTCGATCGCCAAATTATACAATAATAATTCCCTCAAGGATGACTATGTCCTGGATTACTGGAGCCCAATTGAAATCAATCCAGATCAGTCGTATTCATACCATGCACCTCCAAGAGCGGTTTCACTGTTTAAATTTGTTCGATTCGCTGGTGATATGCTTCCTCCCACTCTTTTTGTGCCTTACGTAACTCTATTAAGCAGCCTTTCAACATGTCAACAAGCGGCGAGAAACTGTTTCAATATGTTGAAACAAGTCGGATTACTTTTGAGTTCGACTCTGTCATGGGATCATTTCTTCATGTCTTTCGCTCAGTATTATTCCAATCTGCGGGAAGAAGGGCTAATGTTAACAGATACCATCTATGGACATAAAGGCTCATATCATAAAGCAGTATCTCCACAAGAAATTAAAGGCTTAGAAGCTGTTCTTCTTTTGGTGAGGACCGTCGCAGAGCACGACGAGTTTTCCAGATTAGCGTTATGTGAACATCCAGGTTGGGCACCATTAACTGTTTTACTTGGATTGGTCGGATGTTCCATACCGATCCCGCTAAAAGCGGAATTGCTGTTTACTTTGGCGACTCTATCGAAATCGCCCGAAAATGCATCTCAAATGTGGGAGAACTTAGAAGCATCGCAAGTGTTAGTTACCATACCCACCGTTTCAAACTACAATCCTCGAGGTATACAAACCGAATTAGACGAGATAGAATCCAGAGAGGAAGAATATCCACTCACTAGATCGTTTTTAACACTTCTCGACAATTTAACGGATCTAGGAATCCCAAGAAATTTGGGCGCAGGACCCAGAAAACCCGGCTTCGATCCGTATTTGTCTTTTATCATCAATTCCGTTTTCCTCAAGTTCAATTCAAGGTCTTACAAAAGTTCCTCTGAGAAGTGGGAAATTGCTAGTTTATGTTTGAAACTGTTTGAGAAATTCTTGAAACATTACGAACCGCAACCAAGCGATGTCGGCGTTAATTCGGTACCTAATGAAACCAACATTCCTCCCGGATTTCATTTAATGGTACAATTGAACAACAAATCCGAGCTTCTCAATTCGATTCTGGATATAATTCATGAAGGATGTCGCTGTTTTGATACGTACGTGCAATTTCCTGGTGAACTAATGTTGAAAAAATGTACGTTGCATTGCTTAAATATTTTGCATCGAGTGGTTATGTTGCAAACAGCGTTTTTCACCGTGACTTCGGCGTCTGCTGTCTTTGTTATGACTACGAAATTATCCAAACTGTTGTTAACCATAAACCGTAGAAGCGGAAAGCCTGATCACTGTATCAATATTGCGAAATATATCAATAATCAATACCAACTACCTGAGCACGCATTAAGTGCGGTAAAAGTATTGAACACAATACTAAGTTCTCCGGTTACACACAGTAATTTCATAAATATTGTTTTCTCTGCAGAAGATGTAGGTAATGAACTGAAATTTGGTTTCATCGAATCACTGGATGCGGTTCTTCACTCAGACCAGGATCAGTTGATTTTGAATACAAAACTGGAAATTTTGAAATTACTCAAACAATGTGTGTGTTTTCCTTCCCCGAATTTTGCTCACTTCTTATTGGGTTTCGACGTGAAAAAAGACGTTTCCAAATCGAATTTGCAGATGCCAGGCGTTGGTGATAATCCCCGATCCTGTCTACATTCAATCTTCAGTATATTGGACTCCGTATTAACCGATGATGTACCGAACGTGTTATTAGAAGCTGCATACAACATGTTATACATTTTGTGTTCGAACGTTAAAACCTCTGGTCCAGTTTTGAGGTTCGTGAGAACGAGCGAAAATTTCTTCATAAATCATTTGAACTTCTGTTATAAAAGCTTGAAATGCAACAATGACACTTTGAACCAATCAGCGTGGCTTATAAAAACGGTCGCGATAGAAATCAAAGTGTGCAGTAAAAGCAAACAGATGAAGTATTTGAAACAATTATCGAATTTCCTAACAGGCATGCCTACTTTTGAAGTTGGAATAAGTAAAGATACATTCGCACTGATACCTAAATCTACAAATATAAATGAAACAGAATTTGCGCCAATGGCGTTCAACGAACCTGATTTCTTCATTCTAAATCTCGTCAAATATTTCGAAACGAAACAGAAGAGTTTAGAAATGCCAGATTGGGAGATTTTCAATACAACCGTTTTGGAAACGCTACTAAAGAATTGTCAGACTGACGATAACCCAAAATTGATCAACATAAAGTATTTGCATCAGATACTAAATGATGAACTCAAAGTACTACAAGGAAGTGCGATTATGGGTCAAATGCAAGCCATCAATCAAGAAATTCCCAAAGTTCTCAAGTACGCTTTAGAAATGAATATGAGTAGAGACCATAATGCGTCTATTGTGAATTTCGTCGAGGCCTGGTGCCAATTAGTTGATGTCATCCTTGTATACATACCTTTCGAGGTATTATCTACTAATGAAAAACAACACCTGAGCATTCAATTAATCTCAACCCTTTTAAAAACGATCACGAAAGCGAATGTTTTAAGCGACAGTTGCAGATTCATGTCGAGTACGATATTGTTGCTTTTAAATTGTTTGCAAAAATGTCATCTTCAGGAGCGAAAATTCCGTAATATGATGTGTCCGGATTCCAATGAAAAATTCGTTTACGTCTTGCAGGCAAACAATGACGCTTTGAAACTAATTTTGAGATATTTAATTGAGTGGGTCATGGTTTCGAATACGACAGGCGAGAAATTGCGAATCAATATTTACGCATGTTTGGCGGTATTCTTGCAGTTAACTCACGTGCATCAAAGTAACGACCAAATTTATGTACGTAACAGTTCCTCCGTCAGTCGTTTGGACTGTACTAGATTAGATGTGACCAATGTTCATAATACGGCCATAAATATTCCAACTGATGTCATAGATGATTTTGGCGAGAAATTGGTAGAAACATTATGTCACGATTGTATAAGTGGACATGATATGTGTCGTGTTCTGTCTTTGAGCAGTTTCGGGCAACTTATATCGCTCACTGGAAGTACCACTTGGATCTCATATATGTCTGGAAGAGGTTACCTAAAACACATTATCCAAAGTATCTTGGAAAGCGATCAGGAGTTACGGGATGTACTAGAACCTACTGATACTAACTTCAAACCTTTATACGTCTATTCAGCCAAAATGGCATTGTTAATCAGATTGGCCGGGAATAGAGTTGGCGCGGAATTGTTACTAGAACATAAACTTTTGTCATGCTTGAGTAACATGAAAGTGTTCAGTCATCATCCTGAGATCGTAAAACTGTGGGAAACGAAAGCTGATATAGATGATTTTGTACCACCATTGGAAGACCAATATCTGCAGATCTGGTTACCTAGTTTACATGTTTGTAATGCGTTATTAACAACACTTGGTACAGATAATAAATCGGCACTTGTTCAAATCGTGCATTATCTCCTCAGTCATTTAGATGTCATAGAATTGGTATTACGATCTGGATCGCCGGATCTCTCCAGTAAATCTTTGGAAGAACTTGCTTTGGTAACATCCGTACTGGCTAGAACAGCAAACAACGATTTGGTTAACGTCTTAGAAAATCCTGATATTGTCCAGAATAATCGCGCTCAATTATATCGTATACAAAAATTGATGTTCGCACTTTTGCCAAAATTCATTTTAACCGATTTGGCCGTGCGAAATTTAATTCAAACTCCGACAAACTTGTCTAATTTGTATAAAACTTCCCAAAGACTATTGTACGCCATGCAAGTAATGTCTAACTTGCTGTTCTATTCTCGAAACGTCGTTGCTAATAATGGCATAGACCACGAGGGTATCGGTGTAGTTTTCGAACCTAACCTAACTACATTTACCGATCGAACCAATCAAAGCGCCTATGAACAAGTACCATCTATAGGGATAATTGTACAACAATTGATTTCTACGGTGAGTTATCATCATCAGGAAAAAGTTACGTTGGACCGTTTGCACAGAAAAATTAGAGAAATTCCCGAGATGAGTTCCATGGATTTAAGAGAATTCACAGCTGAATCCCGGAATATACAGAGCTTAACAATGATGAGGGAACAGATTTACGAATTCACCATTGGAAAATTGGAAAAGAAAGAACAAGAGATAAAATATTGCGGATTCATCATCGAGCACGCGTTGTACCTAATTTGGGTTCATTTGGATTATTATATGCTGAAGGCTATACCCAGAGCCAAACACTTTGGACCTCCATTGAACAATTCAAGTTTCAACCTAGACGGTAAGTGTGCCAAAATGTTATAAATCTAACATTATACTCAATTCAATTCTGTAACTAATGGATGTGATTTAATATGAAGAAGCACGTATTTTCCGGCTCGTCATCTTGAAAATGTCTGATATCTTTTACTGTCTCAATACTTACGTTTCTTTACCAGTGGCGGCTGGTGATTCTAAAATAAGGTGATTATTAGCGAATTCAAAGGGGGTCGAAGCCTAATTTTTTGTGCAGTAAAATCAAACACATGAAGTATTTGAAACAATTATCGAATTTCCTAAGGGGCATGCCTACTTTTGAGGTTGGAATAAGTAAAGATACATCGGCACTGATACATAAACTTTCAAATATAAATGATACAGAATTTGCGCTTCACTTGACACTATTTTGAATCTTGAACGTTTCCTCGAATGTTTCAAATAACATAATGCTGGGCAACTGCGGTTTACAACTAACGTCCATGATTTCGTCAACTCACCATAAACTGTAGAAAGATTTCTTAAATTTTTTTCAATCAAAACAACTAATGGAATCAAGCAAGTCATTCTGTATGGTAATTGATGTGCCGGCAAAAACAGACTTGGTATCAATATCTTTCTCTAAAAAACTTCTGTATACAAAAAAATTGAAATATTGATCAAGCTCGCTAAAATGTTCCGATTTTCCCGAACTCTAGTCTTACATTTTCCATTTCAAATTATCTTGCGCTATATATTGCTGTGACAATGTTTTGTTCATCTGACATGACAAGTTGAACAGTCCTCGCTGCTGTTATATTTCTTTAAAGAACGACATAAAAAAAGAGAACAAGACCAACAAAATAAATTTTCTATGATACTGAGGTATGATCATATTTTTGAATCGTTGAAAGCACGATCGAGTTTGCCTATATTAATCCAAAAGTTACTCAAATCTGGTCTTTTATCTTATAACAAAGATTACTGAGGCGACATTTATTTACCAAAACTTAACAACGTCTGTATCTATACAATCCTTTACATAACACCTGGCTCTTCAGATCCTTCTTAGTTGACGTCGATTCCATCTTTACATCGTCACCTCACATTGATTCATTATTTATGTTTCATTTTTATTTGTGTGACACTCAGTACCGCAATAATAAAAATAATTTATAATAATAATAGGTATACCAAACATCGGTACTAAACCGAACCTCAACATAACAAAATACAGAAGTTCTGTACCAACTTTTAACTGCTTTCCGCCGTTTTTCTGCTCATCTTGTGAGGTACCTATCTGCTGCCGTGCTATGTTTTCTAAACCAGTACGGTCTTATGGTGGGGACAGTGCCTCAGCGGCTGTCTCCTCTCTATGTGTGGATTATACCGTAGTCATAATGACCTATGTATTTAGTCTTGAAAACGAATTTTACCTATTTCTAATAGAATGTGTCGCTAAGCTCGACGTTAAGGCATATACTCTATCCAGATTTCTTCACTTTGGGTAGTTCATTGCAGATTATATGCGTGTGAACATATACATATGGACTGCGCGTGGCAATGTTAAGGGTGGCTATTGCAGGCGAGAGAGAGGGAAAACGAAGAGGCCGCCTCTATCGCGTTTCTATTGGCCGCTGCGTACTGTAGCTAGTATGTTTACGTCCTGAGCCGGTCTTCTCGTTTTCCCTCTCTCACGCTTGCACTAGCCGCGCTTATCATTGCCACGCGCAGTCCATATGTATATGTCGATGGTGTGAAGTGAAACCTTCACCTACCCTTTGAATAAATGATGTATATTCAAACCTAAACCTATCTCGCAATCCTCTGCAATATTTGAATCTTGTTCTTTAATTAAATAATTCTTAATTTTCTATTCGTGTGTTTGATACCTGCGCACAAATTCCATATGTCACAGAAAGTTCTGAATTATCATTTATTATGTATTATTAATGATTCTTGACCCAGGAATGAATAACATACAAATTCTCGTGAAATAGATCACGCTAATACAAATGTTTACTATTTTCATCTTTACGTACGTCATCAGAAAACATATCCAAAATAATGACAGTCTAAAAAGGGATTTCTTGGAACTAATTGTATCGAGCACAAAGTGTCCTTATCGCATTAATTTCAATTAAAAATACCTAGGGCGCCGAAACGAACAGAAACAGGAATAATCAAAATTGTAAGGTATTAATATTCTAAGTATATGAATATGTATAAAAAACCGCTGCAAAGCAATTTTTCTATAGTGATTGAAGTCATCTCATGTAATGTGAGAATAAGACCTGTTGAACAGAGTATAAATAAATAAATACAGCATCTCAGTTAGATGCGCAACAGCCATACATTAAGCTGGCCTCAATAATCGAGTCATATAATGGAGAAAAGATGTAATGAAAAATAATTCTATAATCAACACATATTCTGTTTTTTATATTAATTGTTGATTTTGGGTTTTAATATAGCGAGTCTTGCATCAGCTTCTGAAGCTACATGGAAAGTAACCACAGATGACATCAGCAGTTTAAAGCAAGGATTGGTATCGATATTCAATGACAGCTTTACAAAACAATTATTGGAAACTGTACAGGTAAGGTTTTTGTATATTATTGTATTAAAATTTTGGTTGATATTCATAATCGAGTTTAAATTGAAAATCATTGTGGCTAAACATTTTTTCTACTACAACATCGAAATACGTCCATTAAACGATCGCAAATTGAATCATAAACAGCTACATTTTGCACAGAATATCAAATTTCATAGCGGATGTTATGGTTCATCCCGCATTTGTTGCCTAACAACCTTATGTGTTAGGGGGTGGTCCGCTGTGGCTAGTGCCACGGCGGCTTTGCAAATAATAATTTCAATAAAGTATAAAGTTGTTGACAGAAATAGTACGCATCTCACACAAAAAGACAATTTTGCATTCATATGAAACTCTCACACTCGCGCATAATGAGCGTCATTTTGTGTCATTTTTTGTTAATACTGTTTATAGCTTATTAATCATTGGCTCTTTGTCAAAGAAATAAATGAAGCAATATTTTGAAACGACGATAAAACGAGTTTTCATTTATAATTGTAAATTCCAACCGTAATACTTAGTAATTATTATAATTGGATAATATAAACAACATAAAATAAATGCTTTGTCTTAGTAAAAATGATCATTATACTTCTAATATAAAGAGAAGCTTGTAAATTAAGTATCCTGGGCAAATTATAAACATTTAAAAAGGTTAATTTTAAAATATCTTCATATTTGTGCTACTGATTCTTAAATAATATAAATTTATGATATTGTGTCTTCTTTGACATTGAAAAATAATAATTTCAAACCAGCTGGTTGTTGAATGTAGTATAACATCAAATTCCTTTAATAATTGTTGACAGATGCCCAACAACTTAATTGTCAATTAGTGCATTTATGATAAAATATCATTGATGAAGAAAGTAAACAACGAACGAACAAACAGGACAGGTACACTGCTAACTGGTAATTCTCGTTCACGCGCAGATATCTCAAAACTCCACCTCCGTTTTTAAATCTGCACTTCTCAGCGGACACAATGAAATACTTCATTAGCCATATAGTCTTGTTAGATGTATGGGTATGTTTCAAGTAATCTGCTATATATACAGATTAAATATATTGTAGATAGTTTGGGCACTTCAGTTGAATGTAGTTATCAATTCTTTGGAGCACTCATAAAAGTATGGTCTTTATGAAGTTTAAGGCTCAATACCAGTGGTTCCATATCATAATATTCTTGTTTTTTTTACAGGACCTGTCAGAATCGGATAAGGGGCTAGCTGAAGCATTACTTAGAAAAATAAAACGTCTCATTCAATTCGTTCCAGTAAAATAAGAAATTTTGTTATTATGTTTGAATAAATATTATTTATATTATGCTTTGGTTTATTATGTAGTCATTCATGCCTCCCACATACTCCATCAACCAAGCAACTTCTTATCCCAAATATTAAACCAGTTGATGTTAATTGATAGATTAGCGTCCTTTATTTTGAATTGTTTAGAACTTCCGCGCCATTTCGCGATCCGCCAATTACACGGTCGTACATACAGGTCTGAAAACTCGAGGTTGTTTCCTATGTGAGAAGTGAGTCTGCTAAGCGTCGACTGTCGCGTAGTACCAAAAGACGTCACGTAAGAGTCATCTTGATCTCTATGAAGAGTATTCTGTGACAACTGTCAGTTGATTTGTAAACACCACGGTCGTAGTGGTAAACTGCGTTTTCAGAAAAAATTAACGAGGTCTTTTATGAAGTTATTTGTAAGGTGAGTTTGACAAGAGTAACAGTTATATTCCTCTCTCAAATCAGAATAGTAAATATTGCGTTACGAGAAAAATTGGCAGTGTCAACATAGCCGAGATTTCCGAACCCGTCGAGTGTACAGTACCGGAGGTTTTAGTGTATAATGTATATATTGTAAACATAATGAAAGACAACATACTAAACTAGTATACATGTATTTTGATTGTAATCCTAATTCAATTAAAAAAATGTTTATATGCCATCGATTATTTTCATACATTTCCTTTTTAAATTACTACCAAAGAAAGCCTTAGATAATAAGTACATACTCCGGAAAGATTGTGTTTTATCGAGGTCTTTTATGTGTGCGAAAAAGGGGAAGTTATTTTTAAGGTAAGTAATACATTTTGACAAGAGTAACAGTTCTATTCATAGTCAAAGTATACCAGGTCTGCCGGAGCCTCCCTTCTACTCTTTTTAAAATTTTAGTGCAATCTGATTGGTTGTTTATTTCGTTTATTTAATGTCATAGACGACGACATAATATGATGTTGTTACGTGCCGGCGACGAGCTGATGAGAGCAAGGCTGTGATTGGAGGAGCTGGGTGACGTCACCCAGCGCGAGAAACAATGGAAGGGAGACCTGGTATACTCTGACTATGGTTCTATTTCTCTCTGAAATCAGAATACTTAGTAACACTGCTTGCGATTTCGGGAAGAAATCGTTTTACCACTTCGTGATCCAAGCGCTAGCTAGTGGCTGACTGAGGGACTACGAGTTAGGCGACGCGTAAGAGACCCATGTCAACCATAGAGTTTCCAGACCTGTATGTACGACCGTGGCCAATTATGAATTCCATATCTAATATTCAATGAAACAATAAACTACAGAACTGAAGATTTCTAGATCCAAGAACACGGTCCTTCAAGTCTGGATCACAGAACAGGTACATTTCTGATATTCAATGAAAAAATAAGGCACAGAACTGAAGATTTCTAGAACCTGGAACACAGTTCTTCGTGTCTGGATCACAGAACAGTTTCGAAAAAATATACAACACAGAACACCAGTGAATTATGATTTGTTATTTTGTCTATAATTTGCTGGCTTTCCTGAGTGGAAGAATAGTACCGAATTGAGCATATTTTTAGAAAATGGTACTTTGGTAACAAGTACAATAAATAGCACAAAACTACCCGAACGGCAGCACTGGTCAAATAACATGATTTCAACATTTCATCAACAGAACGTATAGATAGGATCACAGCTATTATTCCAGTGGTCTATGACTATACTAGAAATTCTTTGATAACGTGGATATCAATATTCGATGGTTCTCTCAGATGTTTTTGATGTAGTAGTGGTTGGGAACTAAGGACTAAGGGTTAAAAAAAACATTAAGGACGGGAATGAAAATAGCAGTAGGATTAGAGTTACAAATATTTTTGAACTTTTTTACAAATAAATAACGCTGCGCGTAAAGGATTTCCTAAGACTAAAACTATATATTTTTATCGTAAACATGAACAAAGTGACGAGTGCAAACTTTGCAGTAAATATTAATTGAATGTAATAATTCTCTAATTACTTGTAAAATGTCCGAGTTATTCGAAGATTTAGAATCAAATGACAAAGAAGCAGTTGAAAATGCGAAACGTAAATTACACGATCAATTTCTTACGGGTTAGTATTTTATAAATCCATCTTGGAAAATACTGATGAAATTTTGCGAATTTTTCAGTCAGAGATCCCTGGTTATTGAGCGGCCTATACGATTATTATTTGAACACTAATTCAGCGAGATCTATGGAGATTTTAGTAAATTTAAATGAACCACATTACATTCATTTGTTTCAAAGGTACCACCTTTTATTTATATATTTATAACTAAATGTTATCAGGTATATTATTTCAGGCTAAGCGATTCATTGAGGAGGCAAGAGACTGATATTAAAGTAAAAGCCTTAACCTTATTGGGTCATATTGTTAGAAGTCAACCTACTTGGATATACAAAATTCATGAACATCATCTGCTGAAGGACATTTTCTATTTATTGAAGGTTTTTACAAAAAAATTCATCTGAACCATCATGAGTTAATATCTGATTCTATTGCAGAGTGAAGATGATGTTTTACCCTTGATAAGTGCTCTTTTGTTACTCATTGTTCTTATTCCTATGATTCCATCACTAATGGGTGAATTTCTGTATGATGTGTTCGATATTTTCAGGTAGGCTGTTAAAATAGGTTTGTGATTTGTTTTCAAACCTCTAATTGTTGTCAGTTAATTTCTTTATAGTTGTTACATTCACATTTTAATTTGATTTGTTTTCTTTTCAGTCGGCTAGCTAGTTGCAAATGTGGTACAGGGGATTTGATAGAAGAACATCTACAAGTTGCCCTATATGCCCTATTTGTAAGATTGTATGGCATGTATCCATGTAATTTCATAGCTTATCTTAGAAGCCAGTATAGGGACAAGAATAGGCCAGTTTTCATTCACACAATAAAGGTAATTGGGAATGTCTAGGTTCGTTGATATAAAATGATTTGAATACTTGATTTCATTCTTACGTTTATCTTCACTTATAGTGGATATAGGTATATGAATGCAAAAGTAGGAAATGAGCTCAATATTCTTAGTCCAGTACTACTCAGATCCTTGCTGTTTTGTACAAGAGAAAACATATTTTCAATACTCATTTCTGACATGTCTCATAAATAAGTACCATCTTTTGAGATTTGCCAATTCAAAATGAATGCTCCTTCATAGCTGGACCATTACATGAACTGTTTATTTTAAAACAGTAAAATTTGAATAAAAAATAAATTTAAAAAACACTAGTAAAATTTTGACAAAACAATTTGTTATCAAGGTGCACTTTATTAATGATATTGTCAGGGTATGTGTAAACGTGCTCGAGGTCAAAGATGCCAGACCTCTCGGCAAGTAAAAATGTTAGAGTGTCAATCTTTTATTTGTCTTACGTATTTTTTCTTACTAGTTTTAATCTATTAGGGATACCCACTTTAAGACAATTTTTTTCTTTTTATTTTATCCAAAAAATCTAACTTGAATTCAAGTACGGCGGATCCTCGGTAATTCGGGCGCTGGGATTTCCATGCGACTCCGATACTCCGTTACATCCGTGGCTGGGAAGTTCTCGGCCATTGCCTTTGGTTTTGGGGAAAGCCCCTATTACATTATGCACATATGTTTTGCTTTTCAATAGCCAAGATGCAAATTAAATAAGTAGTCAAACTTACCAATCTCTTTTATTAAAAAAAAATGATCAATTGATCATGCGACTTCCCTCACTTTTGTGAGCAAAATATATTTCGAACACTACTGTGGGCCAATATAAATGATTGTAGGAACAGAAAATATATTGGAAATGATTCAGATACCACCACGGTCGTATATACAGGTCTGAAACTCGAGGCTTCCTATGTGAGAAGTGAGTCGGCTAGGCGTCATCTGTTGCGTAGTACCAATAGGGTGGCGCATGAGTCGAGGGATGTTCTCTGGCAAGTATACGACCAACGAATTCGGATATACTAGAATATGCTAGTCATTTTTGAGTATCGCCAACATGTCTCTCTCCCACCATACTGTCATCTAGCTTCCCAGCAATCGTGTGGAGAAATAAAGATTGAATAGAGAGATCTCCGATATTGGTACTCGTAATTCGCCGCCGCTAATCGTGTACCTACTGTCACGAAAAGTGACATTTATTTGAAAGTGTAGTTAACGAGTTCCGATCAACTTAACCTGTCAAATCTTTGAGTGATTTTGGTGATACAGTTCTTTGTTCTTTCTACTTTCTAGAAAATTCAAGAAGCTAACGACTTAATAGTGTTCTAAAATTGTCAATTTTCTTTACTTTTAATACTTTGCATCGTTTAGATACCTGTTTGTTGATCGAAATATAAAGTGTTAGGCAGTGTTGTTTTGTATATAAAAGCAAAAATGCTGTAGTGGCGATATACCTACTGTACTTTAATATCAGTAGACAGAATAGAATAAAAGTATATAATCATGTTAAACATCTTTCGGAAGTTTTTGTTCATGAAATTTTCCATATAGGGCCCAACAATGGATTTTGTATGAATATACTTATACAGATATGATTTGAAACCAAATTATAGGTTGATGTAGTGGTGAAAAAAGTGAAACTATTATTGTATTGCAATATAAATTAAATAATTGTGATCTAATAATGTCCTCGATAGAAACAAATGTTTTCACTGGTTAAGAATATATAACAATATACTTAATTGCCCAGATGTAGATGAACAAAGTAATAAGCAGCTCATAGTCTGCGCTTCAATATAGTTACTTGCACGCACACATAAATCGGTGAATGGCAATCACCAAAAGAAGAAACGACCATACTATTATACAAATGTGGTCAGTAAGTGAATCAGTTTAATTGCCAAAATACCAGTCTTTTTCTGTAAAACACGGAAGAAACCCACATTTGTCATTAACATTCTTCTATGTCTACAGCTACACTGTTAATATTGGTTATAAAGTTTTTATTTTTGATTTTTTAACAGTTTTGAAAAAAACGTACCTTACTACCTTATAAATAGTACGCCCGTGGCGTGGGGTACCCTGGAAATCTGTTTAAAATACCCTATACAATACACGCCTATGCCGTGGGGTACTATTCCTCTATCCGTACTGGATTTCTACACGTCATGTTGGCGATACAAAATTCCGTAGTTACGAATAGACTGACTAACTAAAAACTGGAATATCAGCTTACACCATAGACCTATTATCCTAAGGAGACAGAATTGTTTACATTTAAACAGGATCAGACATTGCCAAAATCTCGGGCCACTCAGACCGCTGTATATTACAAGGATGACCGTATGGAATGTGCTGTTGCCGTATTAGTTGTTCTGTGTACCGGATTGAGATTTGTAATTATTATAAAAACATCCATAGCATTATTTCTTGGTTATATTAAAAGTAATACTGTTGAAATGTCGTTTTCTCTGAAAAATATTCCATAATTTATGGTAACCTGGAATATACAATCGAATTATAGAATATTTAAATTTTTAAATATAGAACTATTCCATTCTATTGCATCATTTGTTCAGAAGGCGACAACGCCGCGCACCTTTTATGAATGGGGACTTTGTTCTGTACTACGCAATTTGACAGCTTCTGTATTTCTCGTAGCTATTTCGAAGCGGTGTTGCCTTATAAGTGGTACCAAGTTTTAAATCATAGTTGCAGCGTTGCCAATAAGGAGTAATTATGACTCGACGACAAAGAGGTCCGTTGGTTTTCTTTGTCATACTTCATGTAATCATTGCGACAAGTCAAATGGAGTTTTATGAATGAGATGTTTCGTCTCCTTAAGATAATAAGTCTACACAGTTTACACAAACTAGGCCTATTTTCTACTAAAATACGTGATATTTATTTCTCTCAAAACTACTTTCCAGATATAATTAGCGAGAAAAAATTGTCATGTCGAAATATTATTGCTAATGTGCATGAACCTTTAAAGTGTAAATAGAAATGAATTTACATTTAGTTAATGCCAAAACCGGTTTAAAGTTTTATGAAATAATAACTGTTTCTTTTAGCCCATGCTTGATACAGTTAAAATGCATCCATCATTAGTCATTGCCTCTAAGGATAATGAAACTGCTACTGAAAGGTAACATCTTTTCTTGAATGTGAATCGTGATTGAACTTAAAATTGAATATTTCATAGGTGGAAAATGATGGGTGTTCATGAAGTGATTGTAGAATGTGAACAATTTTCCTTGGACGTTCAAGATAAATGTCTTCATGATTGTTGCCACTTTAATTCTGGTTTTCGTTCTCGATCAGGAACTACCAATTCTACTACTATGGGTATGTGACTATTAGAACATGATATATGTGAACTTATACTTTTTTTTACTTAGTTTCATATTTAATTGACCCTTGAGCAAACTATCTTAATTATTATGTATTGAGCTGCATTTATTTCTAAATGTCATAGTCAACTCGTGCTAATGTAATTGTTGATTTGCAGAAGCTAAATATCAACTAGAAAATTTAAATAATCTGGCCAAGATCAATAGTGAAGATAGAGAATTTTTCACTCCTAGTATCTGTTTTCAAGCACAAACTCCTCCTATAATAGAAGCGTCGGCTCCAACAAATATACATCGTCCTCATATACAGGTGAGTATCTTATGGATCATGTGTCAATGATTTGAGGAATTTTTTCTCAGGGTATCAATCAAACCAGCAATATTCCAACTCAAGAAGGTACATCTCCTCCGGAGGCTGCTATAGAAGCCACTCCTGAAACTACGCCAATTAGAGTATGTTAAATATATCACTGTAACTTTTCTGAAACTAATATCAAACCATGATTCCTTTCACAGGATATTCATATGACTCCAATACGTTCACCTCATTTGAATTCTAATGCTGTAAGAGGCTTAACAACATTTGGTTCTAAAATTAGAAATACAGGATCATCATATACCACACCTACTCATTCTCAACCGTCATCACCAATGCGTAAAGAGATGTCGCCATTCAATTTTCCAGAAAACAAATATAGTTCAGCATTTATAAATATGTCAAAAGATGTACATTCTAACCAACGTCTACAAAGGTTAATGCACGATAGACAACAGGTAATTAAAAATTATTTTTAAAATGTTCAAAAACGGCAAACATTAACAATAGTGTTACAACAGGAAAGCAAGTACACAGAAATAATAATATCAACTAAAAATCAATAAAATGAGGTCAATCAGTTCAGTGTAATATTTAATTTCAATAAAAGAATATTAACATATATATATGATATATATTGGTATTAGAATAATAATTATAATTAAAGTCACAAGAAAAATTAACTTCAACAGTTGATGTAATAAAACAGCTTAGCTTAAAAAAATACATTTTATAGAGTACAGGTCTGAATAAAAAGAAAAAAGAGGAGAAGAATCATTAAGTTGCTGGAAATAAAAAAGTTTTACCTTACTAAATTTTATTTCAATTCCTAGACCTCTTATTTCATTTGGTATTAAATTAAATACTTCAGATTTTGAGTAGCTAGCAAACTTCAAATTGACGTTTCTGTAGTAACAGGAGTTACATTATCATTTTTTTTTTCATAAATCACCATTATTATGTATGTATGTTCAAATTGTAGTTATGTAGAGAGTTTTTAAATTGGTTATCTTTTGTGAAAAAAGTATGTTTGATGGGTAGAATTTTTTTTATTTATAAATGGTTTGTACGATACATTTTTGTACTATATTTAATTTGTAAAAACAATTACCTGTATTAAAACCCACAATTCAAAATATCAAAAGCTGCTCAATAAAATATAAAAACACTTTCTATAACATGTTTAAAAATTCCATTGATAAAAGTGCTTTCCTAGAATTGAGGTTATAAAAGAATTATTATATGGTTCAAACCACGGTCGTACATACAGTTCTGGGAACTCGAGGCTGTTTGCTATGTGAGAAGTGACTCCGCTAAGCGTCAACTGTCGCGTAGTACCAAAAAGGGTGGCTCAGTAGTCGAAGAGTGTTCTCTGACAACTGTCATTCTTGACTTGTAAACACAAGGAATATCTGCGTTTTTAGAAACAAATTACGAAACCGTGCATTGTGCCGAAATGCAAAACGGGGTACAAAAGTGTAAAGCAAGAAACTTCTGTTCTGCCGATAGATGCGGAAATGCGAAACAAGTGGATGCTTGCGATTCCGGAAAGAAATCGTTTTAACGAGGTCTTTTATGTGTGCGAAAAAGGGAAAGTTAATTTTAAGGTGAGTAATACATTTTGACAAGAGTAACAGTTCTATTCCTCTCTCAAATCAGAATACTTAGTAACACTGCTTGCGATTCCGGAAAGAAATTGTTTTACCACTTCGATCCAAGCGCTAGCTAGTGGCTGAGCGAGGGACTACGAGTTTGGCGACGCGTAAGAGACCCATGTCAAACATACGAGTTCCCAGACCTGTATGTACGACCGTGGTTAGAACTGAGTTCTTTATAAAAATTTAATAGAATCAGCCATTACGTGATGAGAATCCATTCTAAACTTGAATAAAACAACTGTATAAGTTTGATTTTCACTATTATAATAAATAAATGTAACTATAATTTAACACTAGCTTCTTCAAACAAATATTACAAACTACTTTGTAATATATATATATATATGTATATATTTTATTTATGTTGAGTTCTTTATAATGTCTAAACTTTTAATTCAAATTGACGTCTATAGGTGATCAAATCTTGTATATCTGGAAGAATAATTCAAAATAACAATCTTTAAAAAAATTAAACCTAGCATTATTTCATACAGTTTGACCTAAAACCTGAACAAATGAGTAAACGGGAAATATTAAAGATATTGTTGAGTTGAAACCATTGTTTGTGGTTATACTCTGATATTTCTCGTTTTGTTAGGTTAGCGAGACCATCAGCCAAGACCCTCCTTTATTTCATACAGGCCCTTCTAGTCCTTTGAAGATTATTCAGCCAGAATCTATATTTACCAGTTCATCTCATCGAAACGACTCTTCCCCCATCAGTCAAGAAGATGAAGAGGTGTTATCCATAGTGGAACATAAAGAAGGCTTCATCAATCCTCTGAGACAATGCGATAGTGTGCTACACGAAAACAACGATCGTGAGTATTTTTTTTCTCAACATATTTAAATAACTTCATACTATTTACTAATTATGATGATTCTAATTCTACATTTTGCATCTAAATTTCGAAAGTTTATTTTTAGCATGATAGAACTCTAAGCTGGCATAAAATATTCAATTTGATCAAATGAATGGCATTTTGGCTTTATTTAATAGAAAATCTTATATCATTTATTGTTTGAATATTTTTCGGTCATATAACCCCCACTTTAATATAGCGCATCCTTGAGGTCCAATAGCCTCCAAACCAACTTCGCTAGTTGATCTGCAAATACTATGTATCCCCACAGAAAACATTTCAAAGGCGTGAAGTCACAGGATCGTCGAACCCTCAATAAATCCATTATTTCACTTGTTGTATGACATGTAGCTTTGTCCTAATGGAACCACATCTTCACATTCATGCCAACCAATTTGAGAACTAGTCTCTTAGTGTTGTCAATGAACAATAACATGCTGGCCGGCATCATTTTTGAAGAAGTACGGTTCGACCACTCCTCCAAGCCCATAGAGCCCACCAAACACTGCAATTTTTGGTTTTGATGGTTTTTGAAGAATCGTGGTTTATCTTTACACCAAATGATGTACAAAATTTTGCGATGAAACAATGGGACAACTTCCCCTTCTGTGGGTTCCGGATCACACCGTAATGGTGGGGAATGAGAAAGCAATAATAGAAACGGGAACAACACTAGAAGAACTCAAGAAATAAGTACATATACAAAAGAAGATCACTGGAAAAAACTAAGTACATGGAATGAGGCAGAAGAAGATAATCCGGAAGAGTTCTCATGATTGTACTAATATGACAGAAAACATCGCCACTTTGATAAGTTCGGATTGGTGGAGGAAGAAGATTGCAGATTTTGTGAAGAGGAAGGCCATGCTCTCGAAATGCACTATGCTGCTAAACCCAATGGCACGTCCCCTGGGAGCGTATCAAATAGAAGAAGGATACTTTCCTAAGCTGAAGTCATCTGACGATATCCTGAACTATTTAAGAGCTATAGGATTAGAGGAACTGCTTTAGTCGTTAAGATACCCTGCTGCAGAAAGGGACACAATAGAACTCTTAAGGTGGCAGTGTGTGACAGATTCAATTGTTGCGCAAGATGCCGAATCAAGGTGTTTGGATCTTCTTCGTCTTTTTCGTTTCACATGGTGAGCTGCACCAAGAGGTGTAAACGAGGTGCGAAATCGATCCATGGTTTGTCATATTATGTTTTCGGATAGCGATAGACCGATTATATCAGAACCACGATTTTCCAAATACGTTTGCACCATTTACAGTAAGCTGCTCTAATCTTTGCATGATGAAATAACAAACATTACTGAATGAAAGTAACCTTACAATTATTAGCAGAGTTTGGTGTAATCTGTGATGGCTGTTTTAATAATAATGCAAGTTAATTCATGAAGCCATTAAAATGTCGGATAAAACAATTATCACCTTCGTGTGTGGTTTCATTGCCTCATTTCATAACTTTAATCAAGAGAATTATCCCACATATTATAATTCTAATTTTGATATTTTCCCAGATTCCGATGAAAATTTTGAAGATGTCGACGAACACGGTTCACCATGTACGGCGGGAGGCTTACACATGCCGAATTCAAAATCTATGAACGATTTTGGTTTAAGAATGCGTAGATTGAGATTTCACAGTCAATGTAACGCTGAGATTGAACAATCTGAATCGTCATCGGGAAGCAGTCCAGGCAATTGTAAGCAATTTTTATTTCCGATACCATAATAATAGGAATGCACTTCGTAATGTCAATCTTTCTAGGTTGTGTGAATACCACTAAAACAAAATATACATCATTTGGCACTATGTTTTATCAAATAATTTTTTCTACAACATCGAAATATGTCCATTTAGGCTAGGAAATAAAGCATTCCACTTGCGAAAGTTGGCGCAGTTGGATGGATTGAGATGCGGTTTTTTGTATTCATTTCAGAAAGTGATTTAGAAAATCTGTCCGGTATTTTCTTTTTGCGGAAAAAATTTGTTGCATTTCTACAGCCAAAAAATGCATTTTTCTGAGTGCACTTTTTGACGTGAATAAAAAAAACGAACTCGAATTGGTTTGTCGGGGGTTTTTTGGGGTCGCTGAACACGAATATGTTATCAAAAAAATTCCCTGAGGTCCCCTTGGACCTCCCCGGGGGTATCCGGGCGTCTTGACGCCCTCGATATCGATGAATTAATTAAAAAATTATTTTTAATGTTTGTTAACTGTTCATGAGGTAATATAAAGGTTGCTAGTGATGATTACGACGTGAAAAAACTCTTCTGCAATACCTGGTGTACTCTGAATCCGGGTAACCACGTCATCTTCTGGGAATTTATTAATTTTCTTAATTGAATGTAACAAATTCTAGCTAGCTCTCGGAGGTTTTAAAAGTCGCCGATCACGACTTGATACTCGCAATGTTCTGCAAATTACCTGGGAGTGTTTCCGGGTCCTTCGACCCCTGGGTATCTACGTCATCGTCTAGGAATTTGTTATTTTTTCTTGATGAAAGGTAACAAATTGTGGCTCTCGGGAGTTTTAAAAGTCGCCGATCACGACTATGACACTCGCAATGTTCTGCAAATTACCTGGGGGTGTTTCTGGGTTTCTTGACCCCTGTGTATCTACGTCATTAGTTTTGTTTTAATTCGTCGTTCTCTCAAAACAACAGAATAAATCCAAGTATTATATATGTTTAAATAAAATTTAAATGTCTATAATAAATTTATTTGGAAGATGACGTAGATACACAGGGCTCCAAGGACCCGGAAACACCCCCAGGTAATTTGCAGAACATTGCGAGTGTCACTGTCGTGATCCGCGACTTTTAAAACCCCCGAGAGCTAGAATTCGTTACATTTAATTAAGAAAAATGAATAAATTCCCAGGAGATGACGTGGTTACCCGGATTCAGAGTACACCAGGTATTGCAGAAAAGTTTTTTCACGTCGTAATCATCACTAGCAACCTTTATATCACCTCTTGAACAGTTAGCCAAGATTAAAACTAATTTTTTAATTAATTTCATCGATATCTAGGGCTTCAGGACGCCTAGATACCTCGGGGAGGTCCAAGGGGACCTCAGGGAATTTTTCTGATAACATATTCATGTTCAGCTACCCCAAAAACCCCCGACAAACCAATTCAAGTGTGTGTTTTTTACTCAGCTCAAAAAGTGAACTCAGAAAAATGCATTTTTTGGCTGTAGAAATGCAACAAATTTTTTCCGCAAAAAGAAAATACCGGACAGATTTTCTAAATCACTTTCTGAATCGAATGCAAAAAACCGCATCTCAATCCATCCAACTGCGCCAACTTTCGAAGGTTTGGCCTGTTTTAGTGCTTTATTTCCTGGAATAATTAAGCGATCGTAAATTGGATCATAAACACATACTTTTTACACAGAATATCATATTGCATAATGGACCTGACACGTTATGGTTCATTTGTTGCCTAGCAACGGATGTATTTTAAACCATAATGTATTAGGGGCGGCAGTGGCCTAACTGAGTGAAATGGCGCCCATGGCAAGGATTGTAATTGCGCCAACATTGACAATGTACAATCAAGTTCATTTGTTTCTCGCTTTAGTTTACCGGGATATGGTGAATTTCAATTACATAATGAATCGTTTTAAGCGATTGGTCGAAATTTCTTTTTAATGTATAGACAAATGGCAATAAAAGAGTACAGCAACCAAATAGCTATCAGCATATCGAAAGGGCTTACCGAGCAGTGACACAATGGTTATCTAAATAATACGCTTAAAAGTATTTTATAATGAAACTATTCGATTCAATTCGAATACATAAATATGACAGGCACCTGTCAGTTAAAACTGAACCATCGAACCTTTTTTTCTAGTCATCGAGCGAGTCTGTGTTTATTTATTTATCGAATGTTTAGGAACATCTTTAGGGGCTTCTATATTAATTTTGTGTGAATGCACTATCAGTAATTAATACAGGTATCTCTCACATGTTAAAGATCTCGATCTCCTCTACTTATAAATCCATTATTCCGGTATTCTAGATATTGAAGTGCGAGAACATTCATCGAATAGCGCAAAGTAGTCTCCATATAGCTACTCACCGTCAACATTGCAGTTGTAGGTCTGACCGATGTTTTCACTTAATCTTCAGGACGTCTTTGCTAATGCTGGTCCATAATCCCCCAACGTCAAGTAGAAAGCCAAACTTCTCGTCAGTATCGTGCAAACGACTGAATCTATCGTTCATGTCTCTGTGAAGGCGGTCAATTGTTTCCTTCACAGCTTGCTCAATTTCTTGTTTCGCTGTTAATCCGGCATCCTTCGACGTTTCACCAGCCATCCTCTTTCTTGGCCTTGGCATTCTTTCGGTCTCGACCTCCCACTGTTGATAGAGACCAAGTCCAACTTCCAGAGCTTCAGTCACCACCGTTTCTCTTTCATTGTGAAAATTATCTATCACATCTTACACTTAAGGCGGTATCGTGGAAGATAATGTTCGGATCTTGCAAACTTCGGAATGGGAATGAGCACTCTGGTCCAAAATCCAAGTAGAGTCCAATATAAGTTGTACAGTTGCCTGGCGTCATTTCTCATCTAAGTAGTCTCCGTTGCACCATCCATCATCCATCTTGTTGTAGACTCCGATTTAACAATAGCGTTGAGTGAACGGGGAAAAACACGTAAAGAGCTTGAATAGTTCCGAAAAATGTGAACAATATTACATCCTGTTTGTTTGTGTTTACACTAACCAAGGTAAGCGAATGATTATCATCATCGAAAACTGCCAGACGATTCTTAGTTGAACACATCTTCTGTGTCCCGCCATCACAGCAGCGTTATCGTAGCATTGCGACCGATAATCCTGCAAATCTATGTTCTCTAACTGGTTTAAGATGACCCCAACTAACCTCTCAGCATATTTCAAGTATATCTGGATAATTCCAAGAAAGGATTCTGCAATACTTCTTAAAATCAACCTCGTCAGATCGAACTACTCCTTAAATCCGCTCACGATGTGCTTGATCAGGAGTCGAATCAAACTTGAGGCAGAAATACTTGGCTTGACGAAATTTTGAAAGCATATTTTGCCGAACAGTGGTTGCCATCAAATGGATAAACTCGTTCTGTATTGTTATAAGAAAAGTATTCACTTATTGGACACTTTGAATAAGTAAAGTTCCCGGGGTCCTTTGGACCCGTACAAATCTCAAAACCTCGGCTGGGAAAATGCGTATGAGTCAGATTACAAAAATGTAAGATAATAAAATTTTTATTAGTTTTGTGCCAGAGGCTCCGAGCGGCGCCCCCGCGACTGTGTGGCCCAAGGCGAGTGCCCTGTCTGTCATACCCTAGATACGCCACTGGGGGACTGATCGCAGTGGCTAGTGCAACGGCAGTTTGAGAACACGAAGCTAGCGACGGGATATTTGAATATGTCCAGTATTTCTGTCTTCAACATTTTTATAATTTATTAGAATAAACGTGAGCAGCAGGTGATCGTAGAAGAAGTGTAATGTGCAAATTGTTCAAAATTGGAATTTTGCACGCGTGTAAATTGTATCCCTCGCGTTCGGCTCGTGCTGCAAACTTTTAAATACATGCAAAATGATCCTCATTTTGTGGTCATTGCATATATAATATACCTACTATTACAGAACGCCTTCTTGTATTTGCTTAAAGGCGCTTGTGAAACCGTAAAAACTTGAACTACTTTTTACAGTAGTTGGTAAAACTAAACCTTGATGAATCAACTTGACATGTTTCTAACACTACACTAAACTATAGGTATAATAGTTATTTATTTACTAACATATCGAGACGTTCGCCGAAGGCTGTTTCATGCTAAGCGTCAACATATACCCATTGAAGATTTTGTATATTACCGTTTGTTCGAAACAATTTAGTTTTTTAAACAATGTTACTTCTATGAAATTTTGAGTTTGATATTCCAACCCAAAATACATAATATGTCATATAACCTTCAGCTATGGTACAATTTCACATTTCACAAGAAAATTATATATATATATGAAAAAAGGGTTAGAAAGTACCACATTACGCCCGCAAATGAGGGCCATAAAGTGTACTTTATATGTTGCGGTCGTACATAAATGCTGTTTACAACTATGAACAAATCGGGAATATGGTGGTTGTGCCCGATATCTGAGAATGTTTTTGAGATTCCAGTGATTCTAACAATGTTGATTAAAAATTTTCATGTTGAATATGACGTATTTCGGGGTTTGGCGGCGATTTTGTTGAAGTTGGTGGATGGCTCATGTGGAATCTTCTTTCTTATCCGTAGCTGTGTTGATGGGTCCCGTTTAACCTAAATAAACTGAAGGGCTACGTAAATTGTCCTTCAGTTTTAGATCAGATGTATTTAGCATCTTCAAGTCGCATATGTTCCATTTCTAATAGGAACTTGTCATTAACCGAAATCATTCTCTGATTTAGGTGTACAGTTTTTAAGCAGTACTCTGGTACGTAGAGCAAACTCTTGCCCCGAGATGAAAAAGAGTCCTTTTTCAACGAAAGAAAAACACAGCAAGCCATTAAAAGAAACAGACGAAGAAGATGACCAAAACGTTGAAAATTTTGAGCAGGAACAACTGAGAAGTGTGGACCATAAGATATTTGTTACCATTGAAACGCAAACTGAGAATTTCTTTCCTATGCCATATGAACATTTATTTCTAAACATATTTCCAACTTTGGGAAACAGTGAGACCAGACCAAGTCCTTCACAGAGTCCCGCTCCTATCAAGCCACATCTGGAGAAAGATTCACAGTCCTCTTATGAAATAATAGATAAGTAAGTAGCTTGTTACCTCGTGAGTACAAACCAATATGATTAAAATTCTACGATTGTCATGAAGCAAAACATTCCTAAACAATTTAAATGAAATCATAAAAAAAATTATATTCCAGGTACATCGACATCTCAACCCACAGTGAAGGGTCACACATGAAAGTTCAAATGCAGCTACTTTACCAACAGCTTCTTTTCGAAAGATATAGAAGAGAAACCCATGCTTATAGAAATCGTAGGTTACTAGCAGATGCCAAAAATGCAAGAGCTTTGGATGAATATAATTCCGCACTGGTGAGTGCTTATTATCGTTATATAATCTTTTGTACCCACATGTTTTACCATCATTGGTATCTTTAATACAGGCAGCACCGCTTTCATGGTTGATTATCCTTTTTGAACCACGTTAAATAAAATACAAAAGTATAAAACAGGCACAAGCATTTCAGCGTAACATCGTAACAACGTAACTCCATCGCGTAACAAAATTTGTACGCGACGAGGTTACAGTGTGGCAAAGTTAAAGTCGCGAACATAGCGTCGCCGCGTATCATAGGTACGTAACATTTATACGTTCCAGTCCTTGTTCGTGTCGGTAGCAAGATTTCTTTATTTTCAATTTTTCGCGCTTGAGCGATGCCAGTAATCCATTAATTTTTTTTTTGCATTTATTTGTAGTAGTTTTTAAATGCTTAGCAATTTCATCCCATACATCATTTTTTTTATTTTGTTGTAATATTTCGGATGTTTGCTATTCCACAAAATCTCCTTTTCCCTGTAAATCTCGATTAAATCGAGCACGGTTTCTTGTGTCCATTCCATTGCAAAACAAACACTAGTCTCAATAATAAATAAATAAACTAAAGCTAGAGTTCTGTGCACGCACATGTGCGAAACACGTCCAGACATGCAAACGGGGTGCGTAACATATGGTCGTATCATTCCTTTGATGCGACAGTGAAAAACCAACAACTGATGGATCGCTGTGATGTTACGCTGCTACGTTACGGTGTTACGCTGTTACGTTGTTACGGGGAAGCGTCCACACTAGTTACGCGACGTGGTTACGGTTACGAGGTTATGTTACATGTCTGGACGGGCCTTAACATAGCGAACTTTTCGTGTATATTTCAACGCTGGTCCACATGGCGCTGTTCCATCTCGAAACATAATTTATCAGTCCAAGCAATAGACAGAAGTGCGTGCAGAAATTAATACCTGGAAAAAAAACATGAGCGTATAGGAAATTGAATTTAAAGGTGAGTTTCTGTTTCATGCAACTCGATTCGAAATGGCAAACATAACCTAAACAGTTGGCAAAGTTGCAAAATGCGTTTTTTTTTAAATTAGTAAAAAACTATAACTCGGATCGGAAAAAGTTGAATAAGAAAGTTGTAGGTATCAAATAGATCTATCGATTTGCTTCCATGACGAACATCGATATCTTTCATACTTTTCGAGTTATATTAAAAAACCGTTAAAAATCGGGATATCGATAAGTCGTTAACTATTACGTTTCCGTACTTGTTATTTGCTGTACGTAGCCCATGGCAAGCTTAAAAAGCGATTGATTTTTTTTAATTTAAAATATTGATAATTTTTCGAAATATATCGATTATACGAAAAAAAGGCCCTCTCATAAAATATACTGTTTTTGAAGAAATATATCAATTTTTTGGATTTTAAGGGTAAAAAAAGACCATTTTTTTTGAACATGTTTTTTTCAGATAAGTTTTACAATTTTTATTCTAGGGAAATGTTTTTGACGGAAATCGATTCCTGACATTTTTTCACGAATTATGAAAAAAAAATGTTTTATCTACGACCTTCTGGACCAGACATAATTTTTTTAATTCAAAAAAATCTGTAAGACGCAATAAACATTTTGGAGAAGTGTACGTTATGGATGTTAATGTTGAATACCTACATTTTCAATAAAAAAATACTAGGTTATGTTTTATTAATTTATAGTATTAGAAATTGAGTAACAAAGTGAAACGTACGCTGCTTCCGGAGCGTGCGGCGGAGTGGGGGAAACTGATTTCGTGCTTTCAAAGTTGCTTGTGCTTGCAAAATCTTCGATATCTCGACTTTTGGATCACTTACAAAAATCCTTTTGTACTTAATCTGGGGATTATCGTTTTTTGCTTAGTGAATCATGCTGACGTTATGCTTGTTGTACTTTGATTTTATAAATATTTTATAATAATTTTGTAAATAAATGAAATTTCAAACTTATCTTAATTTGTTGCATTTATTTAATTTTGTATCATAAAAAATTAGTTACTGAAATGATTAAATAATTGTTGAAGAGATCCGCAAGCATGTCAGTATCATTCACAAAAGGTATTACAAGGAAAATACTGTTTTGATGATAAATAATAATTTAAATGACGTAAAACCAAATCATATTAGAAATGTAAAAAAAATATTTCCCAGGCTATTTTGCTTCTAAGGCGAAATATATATGATATTCGTGTTTATCTCGATTTTTGTACGTGATCCAAAAGCCAAAAGAAGATTTTGCAGGCACAAGCCACTTTGAACGCATGAAATCAGTTTCCCCCACTCCGCTGCACGCTCCGGCAGCCGCGTACGCATCATTTTGTTACTCAATTTCTAATACCATCAATCAATAAAACATATCCTAGTATTTTTTTATTGAAGATGTATGTATTTAACATTAACATCCATAACGTACACTTCTCTAAAACGTTTATTGCGTCTTAGAGATTTTTTTCAAATAAAAAAATTATCTCTGGTTCAGAAGATCGTAGATGAAAAATGTTTTTGGTGATTCGTGAAAAAATTTTCAATGTTCAAAAAAAGTGCAGTTTTTCAAAGCTATTTTTTTACCCTCAAAATTCGAAAAATCTCTATATTTCTTTGATAACATCATAGCACAACACAAGAAGAAAATAAGCCCGAAATCGTTACTCTAGGACCATCCGCTGAAAAGATCTAGCCAATTTTATGAGAGCGCCTTTTTTTCGAAAAATCGATATAAATTATCAATATTTTGGTTTAAAAAAAAATCTATTTTTCAACTTGCCATGGACTATACGTACAGCAAATAACAAGTATGGAAACGTAATAGTTAACGATTTCTCGATACCCCGATTTTTAACGGTTTTTTCAATATAACTCGAAAAGTATGAAAGATATCGATTATTATAGATATCGATAGATCTATTTAATACCTACAACTTTCTCTTGCAACTTTTTTCGATCCGAGCTATAGTTTTTTACTTATTTAAGAAAAACCGCTTTTTGCAACTTGGCCAATTTTTTAGGTTATATTCGCCATTTCGGATCAAGTTGCATGAAACAATAACTCACCTTCAAATTTAATTTCCTATTCGCTCATATTTTTTTTTTCCAGGTATTAATTTCTGCAAAATCTGACTAATGAGTTTATGACAATCTCCAGTGCTCAGCAGTTGATCATTTGAATTATTTGCATATTTCAGAGAGACCAGGTACAACTTAAACAGAAAGATATCGATAATTTGAAAATGCAAATCGATATCATGAAGCAAGAAAGGACCGAGGAAAATAAAAGATCTTCTGAAACTATCAATTATTGGGAAGATAAGGTAAAGTTTTTTACGTCAAGCTAATCCGCAGACTGATCTTAATTTTTTACAGCTGAAATCCCTACAAGTGGATTATAGGATTATCCAGGAACAAAACGAATTGTTAGAAAAAAAAATAGCTAGTGTTAGTGTGAAGTGTTCACTTATAGACGAACAACGACAAAATGCAGAAGCATCATTATTGGAAGCACTAGCTGAAATGAATGTAAGCAATTTGAACATTTCATGTATGATTGTAAAATTTTGATGCTCTTTTGTGTTTTCAGTTCAATGAACCGAAACCCACAACCCTTTTTTTATACAAAAAGTTCCCTCTTTGGTTTAATAATTCCTCCCTTTTTATATAAAAATTTAAACAACTTTTATCCTGAAAGTATCTGCTTCATTGGACATTCTTCTGTGAAGCCTTCCTCACTGAAGGCAATATCCAATGAAGCAAAGAGCCTATTTGATAATCAAAATGCAATTTTCTTCCAGTTGGCAAGAGAGCAAGCTTGGACTGGCGAGAAAGGTCGAGCTGAAGTCGAGAAACTCAACAAAGAAATTCTGTTATTCGGTGAATTGCAATCAAAATATCAAGATAACCTAAGTGAGTTATCGACTTGCAAAAAGTTTGACGAAGAGCGGGAAATTTTGGTAGAGGCGTATAAAGAAGAGATAAAAAGTATGCCTTCTTCTATTGAATCGGTGACGATTTTTAATAAGTCGAAATCGTTTCAGGTTTGGCACAGCAACTGGAAAGTAAACTGTCCCATCTAGAGGCGTGCAAGTGCAGATTATCAGAGTTAGAGTACATTATAGTTCAAAAGGACGAGGTTATTTCTGCGCAGAAACGGACGTTGATAGGTGTCAATGAAGAATGTCATCAGAAAATACAGGTAGGGATATGATGGTTGTTTTTTGGCGTGGTAGATCATCTGATTGAGACAGCTCTGACACTAATCATCATTCGTCAAAGTTGTAAGGTAATTCTTTTCAGTAATGTTTATCGGTTCATTACAGTCTGAACAACGATTGCAAATAGTGCAAATTTATTATGAAAATCTTAGATCTATTAGCACATACATACTCAAATCTTATTAAAATTTAAATATATTTTTAAATTTATAATATAGAACTGGTGAGATGGTCTAGGTCAGGGGTCTCCAAACTACAGCCCGTGGGCCAAATCCGACCCGCCAGCAGTGGCGTAGTGAGGGGGGGGGGGGGCAAGTGCCCTGGGCGCCGGATCCAGGGAGGCGCCAAATTTGGAAACGTCTAAGTTTTATAAAAATCTCTCGGAAAAAAATTTCACGGAAAAGAAATTCACCATAAAAATTTAGGGCGCCAAGCTATCTGAACAGCAGGATAATATCCTTCCCGTAACTATGCAGCTGATCAAGAGGCATCTGTCATCACTTTCTTCTGCACTATAGAGGTTTTGTACGTGTTCTTCTCTCAGTCAACTATACGGTGGAACTTGCTGAAAAGTGCAGTGAAGAGAACAGTGAAACAGGAATCTCAAACCAGATGGAGTGCTAGGTATGGCGCTGTCGATATCGTCTTTGAACATCTGGATTCTATTTTGGATCTGCTCGAAAAAATGAGTGAAATTCCAGAATTGACGCCGGAAACTAGAAATGAAGCGGGAAGCCTTGCACACATAATGCTGACGTTCGACTTTCTCAGCCTTCTCTACTTTAAGACCAAGTTTTACGGAGAATTGAACGAGTTCAAAAAAGACTGCAAGATCCTGCAATGAATTTTGCAGATGCTGGCAACGACCTCGACTCTCTTCAACACGACTTAGCACACATTCGAGACGATTTGTGTACTGCCGTGATTACAAACGCGAAACAAAAATGTGACCGATGGGAAATCAAAGTCGAACGGAGAAGAAGAAGACGTCGCCGAATGCCTGGAGAGTTAGCTGAAGATGCAGGCCTTCCAACAGAGGATGAACAACGTCAAGTTTTGGCAAACGCTATTAATAGGCTCCAGGTTGAGTTCGACAATCGTTTTCAGCGTCTTCGTGATCTGAACAAGAAGTTTGGCTTCCTCTTGAATGTTGCAGAGTTGATGAGTTCAGATTTCGATTGCGTGGAAAAATAGCGTGAAAGTTTCGGAGAATTTTACGCTACTGACGTTAACGACATTGGCTTGTATACCGACATCGTTGACTGCAGACCGTTACTACGTTCACGGGAAAATGTCATCGATACCCCCATCGAACTACTCCGATTTCTTATACAGTACGGTAAAGATGTTTTTCCGAATTTAAGAGTTGCGTTACAGATCCTGCTAACTGTCTACGTATCTATTGCAAGTTGTGAGCGGTTCTTCAGCAAGTTAAAGTTAATATTAACTTATCTGCGGGCATCAATGGAGCAACAAAGATAGTCGGACTTACCTCTGTTGAGTATAGAGAAAGAGACTCGAATCGATTGATGCATCACGCATAATAGATACGTTTGCATCAATGAAAGCGCATATCTAGATTTATTGTTCAATGAATATTTGTAAGTTTAAAAGAAAGGTACTTAAAAGTATCAGAAACTGAGTTCCCTTATTTCTTTCATTAAATATATTTGGCAATGTTGTATACGAAAATAAATATTGTTAAGAAACAAGAGGCTGGGACGTGTGGGGGGGGCGCAATTATGATAGCTGCCCCCGGGCGCGTACAATTCTCGCTACGCCTCTGGTTGTGGACCAATTTTATTTGTACGATTTATTAAAAGAGTTTTAAGATGCTCATCAGTTAATTTAGATCTGTAAACATTTTTTGTGTACTTCATTTTGAAGAATGTTTTCTCATACAAGTAAGTAGTATCTAAAACAGAAAACAGTCCTCGAGCAAATTTATGCATATTATCAAATTGTACCAGTGGAAGACTTATAAAATTCCAACAAAGATGAGTTTTGATATTTGTTCCTAATTATATCAGTGCAATGTAAATCAATAATTTCCTTTTGAAGTTCCGGGGCTATGGTTTCAATGTCAGTATCGAAAGGATTTTAAAAAATCTTGATTTCATTCGCTATGACATCAAATTCTGAGAAACGAGTATCAAAATTTACCTTCAAAGCATTCCAATCTTCTATTGCAAAATCGACGGGAAACTCAGTCTCAGTAGTGTGGCTGAATATTTCACATATTTAAAAAAAAATGTTTTTAAGAAATTGTGATTGAAACAGTATTATTTTCTGCCGGGACGATTTGATAGTAGTGTATAAATCAGGGAGAAGCTGGTTTTCTCCTTGCAATTTCAAATTCAGTTCGTTCATATGTTTTGTCAAATCGACATAGAATGCTAACTTCCACAGCCATTCGCTATTTTGTAATTCGGTAAGCGGGCGATGCTTTTCATTCAACAAAATTTCGATCACTACTCGAAGTTCAAAAAACCGCCGAAGTACTTTTCCGCAACTAAGCCAGCGTATGATATAGTAAGTCATTTTCTCCAATCTCTTCAATAAACTCGCGGAATTGTCGGTGATTCAGCCCAGTGGATCTGATGAAATTAACAACTGATATGATTGGTTTTAGAACTTCAGACATATCGAAACATTTCCCGCACAAGGACTGTTGATGAATGATACAATGTAAGACTAATGCTTTTGTACCATCATTTTCTACAGCCTTTGACATAAGAACAACCACTCCTTTATTTTTACCACACATGTCTTTGCCTCCATCAGTAGTAACAGATTGCAAGTTTTTCCATCGAAGGTTCTTTTTATTAATGACATTTTCAACTCCCTTAAAAATATCTTTCCCATTAGTCGTGCCTTGAATACTATCAATATCAAGTTCTTCCTGCACTTCATACCTTTTATCTACTGGTTGAATAAAACTCAACACCTGAGCAGTATCTGACACATCCGTTGACTCATCCAAGGCCTGAGAAAACCACTCGAGAGTCAAGATATCCATTTTTGTCAGAGAGTTGAGACGATATATTTTCTGCGATGTCTTCTACCCTTCAATCCACGGTGTTTGCTGACAAACTGACTGTTTTAAATAAATTTACCTTTTTGGGGCACATTACTTCGGCTACTGCAATTACGCATTCTTTGATCATTTCTCCATCAGTGAATGATTTTCCACGTTTCGCAATTTCAAGAGACACACGAAAGCTGGCACGAGTTGCAGCCTCTTGTTCAGTATTGAGTTTCGTAAACAAAAATTGCTGCGATTTCAATCCACGCTTCAAAGCTTCATAATGACGTTTAATGTTATATTCTTTGAGAACGGCATGATTTTCCACGTTTCGCAATTTCAAGAGACACACGAAAGCTGGCACGAGTTGCAGCCTCTTGTTCAGTATTGAGTTTCGTAAACAAAAATTGCTGCGATTTCAATCCACGCTTCAAAGCTTCATAATGACGTTTAATGTTATATTCTTTGAGAACGGCTATGGTTTCATTACAAATCAAACATAGTGCCTTCGTACTGGACTCGATTACGAAATATTGAAAGTTCCATTGATCTTTGAAAGTTCTGAATTCACTGCCTATTTTTTGATTTTTTTCCATACTAGTAAATGCACACAAAAACAACAAGTCAAATCAAAATTTGTTTACGAATATATGTTTTAAACACGCACAAACACGTTTTAAGGAGTTACGCACTACTTTATTTCACAACAGACCGTTTCGCTTCCTTCGCCTTCGCCTAGGTGAACTGACTCGCGGTCGCGCCGCTAGCCTTTTTATACTCCAATTACTGCCATCTAAAAGTGAATGGAATACACCAGAACTTTCTCAAAACAACGAGATTATTCACGAATGTATCATTGTTACTGCGCTTTCGAAAGTACTACTAGCGCTATCTGTTAGCGATAAGGGGTACTACCACTAACTATTTTCGCGTGTGACCACCAGGTGTCGTCAAGTGTCGTGGCCGTAACAATATAGTATAGTTAGTACATAATAATAATTGAACTAGCGAATTTAGCAAGCGTATGCTCGCCTAGGGCGCGTACTCGGCGACTGGTCTAGAAATTATAGATAATGGCAGAAAAATTAAAACTGTTTTGGCCCTTGGAACTTACTGGAGTAAGCAGTATGGCCATAAGGCAGGAAAGTTTGGAGACCCCTGGTCTAGGTGAATACTAAATAGTTTCTTAATCAAAGAAACAACATCGTCGTCAATTTTTCTTGAGGTGCTCATGAAATTTTAATTAGCTAAAACTTCTGTAAATTTGTTAAGACTCGGAAACGAAAAAATCTGGACCTTCTGAAACGTAATGGTAAAATAAAAACTCAGTTCGATGTCCCGACATAAAAATTCTGCTTTTTTTAACCTTTATACATAAGAAATAACTCACTTTCATACTTTCCACTCGCGCAATATAAATTTTTAAATTGGAACTTTTTTTATTGGCCCAAAAAAAAACAAAGGGATTGTCGCTATAAATTTCAGAAACACCATCTTAAAGTTATGTTGAAATATTATCGATTCCCCTATCTACAGATATTCATATTACATTTACAGAATTTGATCGCAGCGGTAGTGGGTACACTCCACTTGACTGAGTTGTTTCCGTCGTACTCAATGTTTATTACAAGAAATTCGGCGAAACACTATTTGGGTCAGCTTTTGTACCATTAGAGAAATGAAAACTATCTACCTAACCTCATTTGGTTGACTTTTTTCTAGATTAAATTCTCAATTTCAGGCGGTTGATAGTAAATATCAAGCACAAATAGCGATCAACAAGGCGATGGAAGAGAAAATATTAGAATTGTGGCAACGATTAGAACTCCCCGGTCCAAGGAACGTGCATTCGCCGGAAATAAGTAGTTGTCACGAAGCTGCCATTGCGGATCGTATCTCAGGAATGAGTCCTCATTCATCTCCTTTGTCAGTATCTCTTGGATCCTGTGAAGGCAGCGTGGCATTTATGAATTCGGACATGAAAAACTTACAGGTAAGTAAGTTGAATTTAACATTGAACGAATGATTCCGAGGAACAAAAAAATTATTCAATTGAGTATATTTCTGATAAATCAAAAAGATTTTAACATGTTATAATCGATTAAGCCGGTGATATAAACGTTATTCAGTTCACATATTTACAGGCACTCGTCGACCGGAAAACATCTAAACCAACCGAAGATATGGAATCTTCGTGTGATAGTGAAACTATGCAACAACAGCCATGTTGCAGTGGTCACGACTGATTAAATTTCGAATTGAAAATAAGACTTACTATACAGATTATTATAGGTATTATTTGTTAAATTACCTCGCTTATTTTAATCGATTTCGTTACTAAACATATGAGCGGTTGACGCGGTAAGTGGTATAAGACATAATTGATGGTAAAGTTCTTTTGGGATTAAAGAATCTGATAATTGTTTAGGGTTTTTTCCTAGCAGTATGTTTGTAAATCGTCATAACTGGAATTTCAGGACCAAAAAGATTTTAATAAATGTTGCTGAAAATAACTTTTTAGAACTTTACCATTTTGCCTAAGAATGATTTAACAAAAGTGAATCGACCAATTATTGCTAATAACTTTAGTAAATTGCACAAATAAATTTAAACAAAAACAAATACATCCTATAACTTATATCTAATAATACTTATGCTGTTTCCAAGAAAATTCTATAAAGTATTGAAGAATTGTTGATCAACAGCTAAAACTGAACATATCCTTTTTTCTTTGGTAATATTGTCGAAGTTAGGTTTCAAATCTAAAACATCATTCATTTGAGGCCTCTTTATAATATATTTTGTACGGATTATTTCTTCTGAATTTTAACCATATGTGGGTATTATCCATGTTTTTTCTTCTTATTATTGTTTCTAGTTGCTGATGGGATACAAAATCTTCCCTTTAAAGGCAAGTACTTTAAAATGGAACATTTTGTATCTTGTATCTCCTGAATTTTTGGGTATAGTACACGTTTTTTTCTTCTAAAAATTTCTCCTAGTTGCTGACAAGATGCAAAATCTTCCCTTTTTAAGACATGTATTTTAAAATGGGAGATTTTGTATCTTGAATTTTAGCCAACATTTTCTTGGTATTATCCAACTTTTCTTTTCTCATAATAATTTCTTCTAGTTGCTGACAGGATACAACATCTTCCTTCTTAAAGGTCTGTAAAATGGAACATTTTATCCTGAATGTTGGTTTTCTTGGGTATTGTCTATGTTTTTTCTTATAATAATTTCTCCTAGTCGTTGACAAGATACAAAATCTTGCCTTTTTTCTAGTTAATGACAGATTAAAAAATCTCCCCTTTTGAAGGCATGTACTTAAAAATGAATTTTTTTGGTATTATCCATAGTTTTTTTCTCATAATAATTTGTTCTAGTTACTGACAAGATACAAAACCTTTTTGAAAGGCATTCACTTTAAAATTGAACATTTCGTATTTGTAACTCCTAAATTTCAGGATTTTTGGGTATAATGCTTGTTTTTTGTTATAATAATTTCTACTATTCTACTATTTTTAAGACATGTACTATGTACTTTGAAAGGGTTGTGTCTTCTAGCATTTCAGATCCTGTTTGACCAGTCATTGGAGTGGGAGGGAAATTTGTTTTATTCTTAGCATACTGACCAATCCCTGTCATTAGGAAGAACAGAGTACCCTCACACCATAAATTTATCACCAATTTTAGCCTCATAAGAGCAGTTTTCCGACTGCTATAGACTATAAGGTGTTTTGTCGTTTTCGCCATATCAAAAACAATTTTCTAATACAAGATGAAATTTCTGGAGCACCTCTGGATGAAATTGCTTCATTGCAAACATATACAGGGAGTTTATTAAGTACTTGTACAAACTTTGAAAAATGAATCTTTGACTAATTTTAAGAGAAAAAGTTCATATGAACATGGGTCCGAAACGGCTTGGTTCTTGAGATCCAAGGAAAAAAAATTATTTAAGTTTTTGATTATATTTTTGTTCAATAATATGGCAATTTGACGAAATTCGGGATACTGGGAGTATTAATGATGAGAAACTCAAATATTTATGTTGTACCTGGATTGAAAAACCGCAACTTTTTTCTGTCACACTGTATGTAATTTTTGACTAACCAAACTTATTCTCCATTCAATTTTACATACAAAAGGTACTCATTGTATTTGGCGCTGAGGGCATCCGTTTTGGGAAAAATTGGGTTTAAAGTTAAATCTGCGTTGAAATTTTGTAAGTTCAATTTAAAAAAATTAGTGATACAATGTATCTTTCATTGATTGTATTGTGATTTGACTAATTTAGATCATTTACAGGACTAAGACTAAACTAGTTCTACAAATAAGTTGATAATATTTACAATAATTGCTGAAAATGACCACCGCCTACTGCAACGCATGTATCAATTCGCCTTAACATCGATTGACGAACTCCTTCGATTATACCGTATGTCTAATTAATGATGGCACACGATTCAAATATCCGGTAATCCAAAGGATTCAAATCAGGTGATCTGGGAGATCAGGCTTGCGTTCCCGCTCTTCCTATCCAACTGCTAGGGCAATTCTCATCCAGAAATCGGCACGAAACCAAACTAAAGTGTAGTCCAAAATGAAAACGATCTTAGAAATAGGATATTTGAATCGTGTGCCATCATTAATTAGACATAAGGTATATTCGAAAGAGTTCGTCAATCGATGTTAAGGCGAATTGATGCATGCGTTGCAGTAGGCGGTGGTCATTTTCAACAATTATTGTAAATATTATTAACTTATTTGGAGAATTAGTTTAGTCTTAGTCTTTTAAATGATCTAAATTAGTCACATCACAATACAATCAATAAAGGACCCATTTTATCACTTATTTTTCAAAATTCAACTTACAAAATTCCAACGCAGGTTTAACTTTAAATCCGTTTTTTTTTCCAAAACGGCTTCTTTCGGCGACAAATACTATGAGTACCTTTTGTATGTAAAATTGAATGGAGAATGAGTATGTTTAGTCAATAATTACATACAGTGTGACACAAAAAAGTTATCCTTATTTCAATTCAGGTACAACACTGTATGTGGCGCCCTCTAACATAAAACAAAAAACTAAGTAAATATTTGAGTTTCTCATCATTAGTACTCCCAGTATCCCGAATTTCGTCAAATTGCCATGTTATTAAACAAAAATATAATCAAAAAATTAAATAAAAACTTTTTTTGGACGCCCTGTATCTCAAGAACCAAGCCCTTGCAGACCTATGTTCATATGAACTTTTTCTCTTAAAATTAGTCAAAGTTTTATTTTTCAAAGATTGTACAGGTACTTAATAAAGACCCTGTATATGTACGTTTTCTCGTTATCTAGGAGAATGATACTGAAAGTTATACACGTACACGTTCCTTCTATAATACGCTGTAGAACACGTTAAAGTAGAAAAAGAAAAACTTGAGCTTCACCTATAATACATTTAATTTCATCTTCAGACATGGCGAGAGTCTTTTCTAATTTTCGAAGATGAAGCTGATGGACTAAAGGTATTACGTTTATTTGAAGCTTCTCCATTTTTCATTAATAATTTTCATCTCAATTTCAACAAACTCGACACATATATCTTTCAAAGGAGAGTGAAAGCGAAAATTTTAGATATCCTGTACATTGCCTGAGACATTTTTCGTCTATTCAAATCTGAACTATCTATTTGGGTCATGGAATCTTATATAGTGGGATTCATGTGATGGAAAAGTACTTATATGACGAACATAGTTTTTTCTCATCCCTTTGTTTATTGGCTGGTGCATATCTACCTCTTACATCTTCTCCTGGCGATCTTTATCTGAGTTTTTTCAGAGCACGTTCAAATTTCTCATCTGATGTGGGATGAAAATATTTATTCAATGTTTTTACGGAATATGTAGTTGTGCTTTTGAAATAATGGTTGGAAACAGCCTTTTCATGTCTGCTTCGGTTTCGTGGGTATCGATTCTGAGTCTAATGAGGCCAACAAAAAAAAAAGAATTTTGAAAAATAAAATTTCCAAAATCTTTCAAAGGAAAGTCTTCTTTCGTTTTCATAAACTTTATTGATGCAATTGTTTTTGCAACGATAATTTTTATTAATAATTTCCTCTGCGATTTGTTCACCAAAGTTTCTATATTGTTTACGACTTTCCCGAATAGGTTTTGGCGGTTCCTTGAACCTTTCTTTCGGAAGAAGTTCGGTTTTCGTTCGTTTTCTACTTCAGCAAGATCAAAATCTAAAACAATAGCTATTTTAGAAATAAGTTGGGTTAAGAATTTTGCAGATATATATAGGACTTTGCAAATTTACCTGAATTTTCAGACACGGGATCCCCCATTCAATTTTGCATTTTATTCATATGGTGGTTATAAACCGTGTTCATAACAAAAAAGCTATTTAAGGCGTAAGTTACTTAAGTCACTTTGTCTCAGGACCAGAGGGCAAGTGTTATGAATGACATATAAAAACTCTGCAATCGTATGAAAAATAGCAGGACTAAACAAATATAACAAAACTTCAAAGAGAGGAGATGGTGACTTATTTCTCCAAATAACTAACTTCATGACTACTTACGCCGCTTTCCTTTCAATTGCTCATACATTTCATTGATACTTTACGGTTTACTTCTGTGATATTGCGCTATTAAAAATATTGATATTTTAGGGCTGAACCAAAATTGAAATTTACAATTCGACTATTTTTATACTACAGCACAAATACTCAGACATTTTTTGCCTTAACACTTCTTAGGAATTATCAAGATCGATAGATTAATGGCGTTATGTCAAAATAAACAAAATTTTCAATCAAAAATGAACCCTAATATCAGTAGGAGTAAACTGCGCCAAGGAATTCATTGTTACAGTTTTTAAACCAAAGAAAATGTTATTTATTTTACAATTAAGTACCTTCCTAGGGAAAAATTGTAGCAGACCAACTTGAATTATGTAATTTTTGATATAACATAGTTTATATTTGCGAGGTGATTATTGTTAATTTTTAATTATTATTATCTTTGTATAAGATCTTTTTCTCCTGTTATGACGTGGGAGTTGTAAATTAAATATATTTATTAAATTGTACAAGTTTGTTTTTATTCAAGAGTTCAATAATTGAAGGAGACTTCTTTGTCCAATTGCTGATTTAAGAACTATGACAGGTTTGGCATAGAATATTGTAATAATAATATAATAGCAATTAGTGCATTTTCAAATTCATAAAAATTACCAACTGAAAAACTGCATTGTTGTAGGTGAGTATATTTAGTTTTGAGTTGTTTCAGTGAATTTTGCAGGACCCAGAGGTTGAAAAAAATACTATTGAATTTAACGAAAAGTGTAAACAATGTTTTTTGTGGATAATAAAATTATCTGCATTCTGGTTGTTATTTGGTCAAAATGTTATGTAAATTCTTGCAGAGATCTTTATTGTATTATTATTGAAACTAAAGGTTGTCCAGTCTTTGTGAAACGTTCAAAATACAAGAATTTAAAAATCGATCACATTCAGTATACCTACTTTTGGCAAGGAATGTATACTTCCAGTTGAATTATTCTATTTAAACAAAAGACCAAGTCTATTAATAAAATTGATTTACATTTAACTCTTCAATTTCACGTGGTCCCAACTTAGAATGGGTGGAATACTGGGATTGCCAGCGAATGTAAACATTAGTTTAAATATATCATACTACCACCCACAAACGTTGCTGACAATTTGTGCATAATGTTGGTAATGCGAACAAATGGAAACGTTTGTCAGATGTATTCACGTCCTAAGCTAACATCCCAGTATTTCCACCCATTCGAAGTTACTTTGTATAAGTGAGACCACGTGAATTGAAAAGTTTAATTTTAATTAATTTCATTAACAGATTCGGTTTTAACATAGAATATATTTTTAAGGAGGACCTAATTGATGGAAAGCGTTACGCGAGAACCGATACGTGGATCCGTAAGGAATACCGGCGTTTTTAGAAAAAAATGACGAAACCGTGCATTGTGCCGAAATGCAAAACGGGGTACAAAAGTGTAAAACAAAAAACTTCTGTTTGTAATGTGCCGAAAGATGCGAAAAAAGTGGATGCTTGCGATTCCGGAAAGAAATCGTTCTAACGAGGTCTTTTATGTGTGCGAAAAAGGGGAAGTTATTTTTAAGGTGAGTAATACATTTTGACAAGAGTAACAGCTCTATTCCTCTCTCAAATCAGAATAGTAAATATTGCGTTACGAGAAAAATTATTTACAGTATATACAGGTCTGGAAACTCTATATTTGACATGAGTCTCTTACATATCGCCAAAATCGTAGTCCCTCGCTCAGCCACCAGCTAGCGCTTGGATCGAAGTATGGTAACAATCACATTATTAAGTAAAATAATTTTTCTCGTAACGCAATATTTACTATTCTGATTTGTGAGAGGAATAGAACTGTTACTCTTGTCAAAATTTATTACTCACCTTAAAAATAACTTTCCCTTTTTCGTTATACATGCTCGCACACATAAAAGACCTCGTTAAAACGATTTCTATCCGGAATAGCAAGCATCCACTTTATCTTTCGGCACTTTAAAAACAGAAGTTTCTTGCTTTACGCTTTTGAACCCCGTTTTGCATTTCGGCACAATGCACGGTTCCGTAATTTTTTTCTAAAAACGCCGGTATTCCTTGTGTTTACAAGTCAACAATGACAGTTGCCAGAGAACATGGTCGTATACGTGCCAGAGATCATTCCTCGACTCATGCGCCACCCTTTTGGTACTACGCAACAGATGACGCTTAGCGGACTCAGTTCTCACATAGGAAACAGCCTCGAGTTCCCAGACCTGTATATACGACCGTGGTCGAGACCAATAGGCTCCTCCTTCTCTTATACTAGCGCGGAAGCAACCGAGCATAGAGGATTGTATACGTGACTGTGACCACATTCATATAAGACAGTCTACTGAGGACGCGGACCTTGTTCGGAATTATCAATTTATTCTTTTTTATCTGTTGGGAAGAAAGAACATTAAATCTGTTCCTTGTTATTCGTTTTTATCTAATAAAAGCTGTACATTTCTTTTAGTTTAAATAAAACAATAGAAAACTGAATTAAACATTGCTTGTAAAAAGTAATACCTACTCGTTTCTCGACGACTGGACGACTTTTAGTAATGCCGCCTAACAATTTGGCTGAATTTGCGCTTGAATACTTCTATCGGCTATACTTACTACATTTTATCACGCCTAGAGTTAGCCAATTAGCACCCTGGACAACAAATAGGTAATCTAAAAGAAGCGAATTTTCGGGCGGCTCCTTTAATCTTTCGGTACTAGTTTCAAAGGCCTTGAAACTCTTGGTCCCTTAAAATCATCCTGCTAAATACTGGAGCATTGTGAAGCTGTGAAGCTTACATCGACGATCAAAAGTTCTATTATCTTTGTATCCAAAGATATTGATCAAGCCCCACTGATCTAAATTCTGATCAGATTGAGATACTATTTACATGTTTCTACCGAAATTTCATTTGCCAGGGATTGCATTTTGGTTCTCGTGGATATTAGAATCTATTCCTTTGGTGATATTTAAAGTTGTTAAAAGCTACTATATACAACACCTAATTTCAAAATGAATCTGAACACATCCAATAGTGGTATTTTTGTAAAAAAGTTCAGATTAGAAACTGATTGTACCTACTTTTACTTCGATCATGGCTAAGTGTTAGACTAGATTCGCAACTAGACTGCTCTGTGATTCAATATGTGTTTTTCTCGTCAGTCTGTGTACGAACATTATCTCTATTTTTTTGAAAATAAACTCATGTTAACTGTGGAATCATTTGAAGCAGGTAGAGTAATACTAATTTATTCTATCAATTTATGAGAATCTTCAATACTATTACATAATAAAGGAATCATCCTCCCACGCAAATAATTTAACATCTATTCGTCGTTCACTGATTTTCTATTTTTTCTTCGCCTTTTGTTCTTTATATTTGATAAAATTTCATAAGCCTGTTGAACTTCCATAAACTTCTCTTGAGCTTCTCTCTGTTGACTTGGATCTTTTACTTTATCGGGGTGCCATTCTCTACTCAGCGCCCTCCATTTTGCAGTTATTTCTGATTGGCTGGCCGTTGGACCTAGGCCTAATATTTTGTAGGAATTCTGTTCTCCTTGTGGATCCGACAATTCTATTATTTGTTTCCATATTTCGTACCTATAATCACAAGATATTTAAGAAAGCTAATAGTTATGATATCAAATCCGTATATATGAATGTATTTATCTATAATGCAAAGAATGGATAATCTTGTAAGAATCTTCTTTTATTTTTAAGGATAGAATGCATTTTCGTACATGTGTTGTAGATCATACAGCATACAGCTCATATCAAACCATATCAATCGAAATACCATTATAACGAATGATCCAAATTTAACTCATGAACATATTTGATTTTACATGAACCGCTGAATTATCTTTAAATAAATGTGGTTCTATTTCAACAATTTCACGACTGTTTTTTACTTCCTTTTACTATACCTAATATATAGTGTAAGGGAAGTCCAAACAAAATTTTGCGAATATATCTGTTTAGAGCGTTTGTAATCGATTTAAACTATTTTTGACATGATGTCTGTGCGTAATCCAATGTGGTGACGATCATAGTCAAAGTATACCAGGTCTGTCGGAGCCTCCCTTCTACTCTTTTCAAAATTTTAGTGCATTCTGATTGGTCGTTTATTTCTTTTATGTAATGTTATAGACAAGGACATAATATGATGTTAAGTGCCGGCAACGAGCTGATGAGAGCAAGGCTGTGATTGGAGGAGCTGGGTGACGTCACCCAGCGCGAGATACGACGGAAGGGAGGCTCCGGCAGACCTGGTATACTTTGACTATGGTGACGATTGGGTCAAATTGATTTGAAATTTTGCAGTTCGCTTTAAAGTGGTGACTGTAGGAACTATATTGTTTTTAGGCGCGGTAGCCCCGTTTCGAGTGATATTTGTAACATCCATCTTCTTTTTTCAAATGGAATTATGGTATTTTATTACAACCGTGTTTTTATGGTTATAAATATATATCACACGTATATATTAGACCTGCAGAATTGCCGAAATTTTCATTTCAAGATTCAAGTGACGTTACGATCTATTTTATGTTTTATTCTGTGCAAGAAGTTCTAGACTTATTGATTCTGTGGTACATTTTGATAGTTCATGTAACAGCAAGTATCTATTTTATATATAGATTCTGCAAGAAGTGTAAATGATTCGCAATTATTCACACTTCTTGCAGAATCTACAGGTCCCATCCTGTTATTCACTAGGCCAATGTTTCTCGTATTGGCGTTGAGTTTGCATGATCCATCATGAATCCTGTTATGATTGTTAGGTTACTTCTAGTGATGGGGATATAGATATCGATTATTAGTAATAGAGATATTCAATTAATCTACTAATTTAGTAGTTATTAATATTAGTGGTACTGAGTTACTTCTAGTCCTCCTTATTTTTCCATTACGTCCTTCTTCCTATATTTATCTAGGGGTTGGCTGCGTCTTGGAAGAGAACTCTAGTGTTAGTCTGCTGCTCTGAAGATGTCCTGAATAATGTATGTTCCTATACAGCAGAAAGGTTCCACTCCTATCAGCGACGTTTCAGCTCCCTTGCGTGCAAGGGCGTCCGCCTGTTTATTACCCTCAATTTCTATTTGTCTTGGAACTATTAAGAGGGTGATTCTGTTTTGCACTCCTATTGGTTTGGTTTTACAGGTAAAAATCACCCTAGAGCTAATGATTGAGGTACGTATCTCTCAATTTCATTGACTTTCAGGATTCAGTACAGGATTTTCCCGTATATTTAAGCACCCAAATGTTTAAAATTTTAAAAAATTCTTCAATAGCTCAGAGATGATTTCGAAAAAAGTTCCCATCAGATTCTTCTCTACTGTCGTTTCTTACCACCCGCTCTACTTGCCCAATAACTTAGTGTGTAGGTTGTTTAATCCCTAATCTGACATAAAATGATCACATATGAACTGTAATGGCCAATAGACTGAAGTGAACTCAATATGCCGTTACCTCATGTCGACCCCGGAATGTACACGACTGATTATAGTTGGGTTACCAATTCTGATTTCATTATAGAACGAGTATTCGTTAGTTTTTCATAACACTTACCATCCATGGTGCTGTCCATAGAGGTACACATCATACAGAGATTGCTTGAGATCCGTCCACCAAGGTGATGTGAAAAAGTGATGTAAAGCTTCGTGCACTGGTATCTCGTCACCATTTACGTCTGTGACTTTCCCGTTGAAATAGAAATACGATGTCCACAACGCACCATACAATATTGCACACATGAAGAGGACCGTTAACCTTTTATACATAGACTTTGGTTCGTGAGGAGTTCTCCTCCAGTTTTTGGAAAATTGGTTAAAGGCTAACGATGCGCAAAAAACCACTACTGACAGCCATATATTCGGATCATAGAAATACCATCGTGTAATGTAACTGATATAGGAAGTTATAATTGTTAACCAGGGTCCACCTTTTTCTCTACCAATGTTACCGACTACCCATACACCTGCAAAAAAAATCTTAAAAATATTCGACTTACACAATCCTGGATCTTAAGTAAAATGTGGAATTTTATTTTTTCTAGGGCAACAATATTTCAATGATATGTATACACTGACGAAATGGAATAACAATTTTCATGTGATCGATAGTATTGAGATAAAAACAACTTAATAATATTTCTAAATTTTCTAGTTTAGTATAGGTGGAGCTCACCTATTCAAGTGAAGAACAAACCAAATAATGTTGAACATCATAACTCAATCAAGTGTATTATAAAAAAGCGATATCCGAATTTCGAATATATTTTCAAGTAAAAGTATGAAATATGTTCTTCAAACTTGACCTAATTTTTGAACAGATGGAAATTTACATCTATCCACGTAAAAAAATTAGATTTCGTCGTTCAAGGCCGTAACGAAGACCACCAGCAAAACCATATATACATGAGCCAATGGTGTATGTAATTGATAAAACAAAACTATTCTACTTTGTTTTTATCTCTTATTTTATACAAACACTAACTATAGTTTCGACAACTATATCGTGTTATCTTCAAAACAATATAAAATTATGAATAATCATAGGGGATCTAGCTTCAAGCTTGATGTAAATTTGGGGACAAATTTTTTGATAAGACCACATATATGGGATTTTTAGCAAGAGCATAAATAAACATACCTACCAAGACCAACGCCCAATGGTATAGACCAGTGGAGAAAACTCCAATCAATTCCACCTATCTCTTCTTCGGGAATGGCTATCAAAATGAGTTGACCCCATAGATATCCGACCATAAGCGCTGATATAAATCTACTAGTTGAATATGGTGGCTGAAAGGAAAATTTCAACAAATTAATTCTAGTCTAGTATACTGAAAGCCCATCTTGTAATACTCATTGACATTTTGATTATTTTTTATTGATTTCGGCCCAGCTAAGGAGGAAATTTCGCGTCAGTATTTAAGTGAATATTTTGCTAAAAAATAAAAGAAGGGTTGCAAAATATTAACCGAATACTCTACATTCTGAGATGCTTTCACAAAAGTGTGGCACCCCCTTTTTCTGGATTTGAAAATTGAATATACGTTTGAGTGATGTCCTCTGTGACAATTTTTCCGAATGGAACACTATATATTTTTCAATTTTTGGAATCTCCATAGAAAGCTGAATTCAAAAATATATCACACATAGGGTTTGTATACAGTGGGTCCGTTAAATTCAGTGCTCTCGTAAAGTAGTGGATAAATTCGTAAAAACTTAATGGAAAAACTTTTGTAAAGAACGCTCGAATCCTTCGAATTTTATTTTCATTTGGGCATTCTTTCAAATTTAATTGATATATACGGAATGATTCGTGTAGGAGAAATGAAGTCATCTGTATTTTTGGATGGCAACCCTATTTTATTTTCAGGCTATTTCAAGTATGGGTCATACTCAAGTTACCTTAGCGTATGTCAAAAAGGTTCCCTTTCACATTCCCTAATAGAAAATGAAATTGCCATCAAAAAATACCGATGAAGTCATTTCTCCTAAACGAAGCATTCTGTATGTATTAATTAAATTTGAAAGAATGCCCCAATGAGAATAAAATTCGACTGGTTCAAGCGTTCTTTCCAAAAAATATTCTTGTATATTTGATTTTCCCTTATAAATGTAGCAAATTCAGATTAAAAATCGACCTATTTCAAGAGATTCCATAAAATGAATTTATTCAGTACCTACTTTACGAAAGCACTGTATAGGAAAACTATGATATCCAAGCTTTGAATTATTTTCAGTTAATTTATGCCAACTTCCTGTATAGCGGTTCAAATCTGTAAATCAGTCAAATTTACACAATTTCGTTGCTTTGGTATTCAAGTACGAGCCGTCGATAGATTCTAAACCTTTATGGTAATACAACAGACAATATTTGAAGAAATTAATTTTATGTGTATGGTGGTTTCCGCGGACATAGATTATTAGGTAATCTTGGTTTTCGGATATTATTTGAGGAAAATTAGAATAAATCCTTTCCACAAGTCCTTCCGGTTTGTAGAAAAACAATCTTCATGAATTACCTTGTAAAGAGAGCCACGAATGCATCCTAAACTGGAAACATTACATTTGAACTAAATATGTTCTATTATCTAATAATTTTTCTCATGACAATTCTCAAAAATTCTGCAAGTAATATTTTCTTCATATTTAATCATTACACTTCCCTAAATCACAAATGTCACGGACACTCGGAATTTAATGCAGCCCAATATTACACTATCTCCTACGATAGCCAGTTGTGAAAAAGGTTGAGTCGCGTATAAGGATCTTTCTTGATAATACAGGTAGGTCTGCACTCCAAGAACGTAAGTTTGACACATGCCATCAAATCTCCTTTGAAAACGCTATATTTTGCATATTAACTATAGCCTCTCTAGTAGAATTATCTACTCTCTAGCGGAAAATATAAGCTAGTTTGGTAGTGCAGCACTCAAACCTAACATGCTAGCTGTAAAGTACAAGTTTCTGCTTCAGTTAACTTTGTATCAGATAGAGATTTTATAAGAAGCTGTGAGAACAAGCCTATAACAACCAACGTTTCAATAGATTTTGAATCAAACCATAATCTATCTTTCATACCATTTTGAGCTTTTCAATTTATTGAATTAAAATCCAAAGTTTCCTGTAGATTGTTTATCACATAACGTTTTCCCAACATTCAATAAAATATATACGAGTAAGAACGCGAAAATAGATAAAATCATTTTCTCTGCAAAACAAAGATAGTTAAAATCAGAAATCAGTAACAAATATCACAAACTAGATCATTTCCAACTTTTAGCTTATAATTTACATTTAAAACTTAGATTTGAAACAATATCACACCAATTCGAGTCCTTTTATTCTAAATTATTAAACATAGTTCCCGGCAGTAACCAATAGAAAAATTAAATCAATGCACAATAAATTTCATCAATTGTTACCAAAAGCTACAGAAAAAGAATATTAACATTATTCACAATTATATATGAATTCTCGGGAAATAGGTCACACTAACAAATGCTTATTATTTTCGTCTTTACTCACGTTTCGGTCTCACGACCATCATCAGAAGACTTATGTCTAAAACGGGATTACTTTTGATTATTCACAATAAAACCGATATTAACTTCAAAGAAACGGCAATTAGTTTGTTAAAGAAAGGTTTAAATTTTGCAATTGATTCTAAGAAATTACCTACGGAGGATTTAATATTGAAATTACTACTTGGTCTCCATATTTTCAAGATAAAGCTATCATTTGAAACAAATACAAGTACATCCAATAATTGATCTGTAAATCATTAAAAGAGAAAAAACTGTTATTACTTGAAAGCCATTGTAATTATGTACTTATCACAATTTGGTAAACACCTTGTTGAATCATGGGTCCTATCCTATGAGCAGATTGCCAGGAACCCTTTATCTGAATGCGATAGTAAATCAATCATTGAAATAATGTACCCCTGGAATCTCCGAAATTTAAAATACAAACTTAGACTTTCCCATCCTAATGTTCGTAAACTGTATTGCTTACATAAGGTCCATAAACCGGGTAATTCCATGAGACCAATCATTTTAAACATTAATTGTTCCACGTAAAACATAGCAAAATGATTTAAGAAATTTAGCAACTTCCAAGCGGCAACAAGTTTGTCTGTGCGAAATTCTTTGGAACTAATTGCAAAATTGAAATATTTGAAACTTGAACTTGACGATACTCTTTTCATTTGATGTTGCTTCATTACTTACAAATACAACAAACCCGAGTCGATTAACATTCTGAAGAAATGGCTTTCAAAATTTAATATCCCCAATACAAACTAAACAGAATATGTGATCCTTACATCTTTATTTATGGAGCAAAATTATTTCATTTTAACAAAAACTACTATAAACAAACAAGCGAATGTGCAATGACCAATATTCCCCTAATCGAACTTGAAACCATCCCAAAATCAAAATTAAATCAGTTTTCAAAAGTTTGGTATAGATGTGTCGATAATATTTTCGCGATTGTAAATAAAGATTTTGACTTAGGTACATGACTTTTCGAACAAGTTTAATAGCCAATTTGATTCACTCAAATTCCTGTCGAAATAGAAATAGATTAGCATCCTTTCCTTGATATTAACATTATAAAAATGGCAATCACTTGGAATTCAACATAATGTACAGAAAACCCACTCAAACAAATAGGTATACTTCTCCGGATTCATTTACACCAATTAATTATAAATTATCTCCATTAATAGTCTTGTTCATAGATTATTAAACGTCCCTTTGAGCCAGCAAAATTATAACAACGAAGAACCAACAAATTGCGTCGGACAATGTTAACGACAAATCTTTGATCAATAATTTAATTTCTAAGCCAAAAAAGAATTTGGAAGCCAACCAATTTACCAATTTAGATCCATTACCTTCAAATAGTTCATTAAAATTCAAAAGTTTCACTTCAGTTATTAATGAATTCCAAAATTTGTTTTCTAAATTTGCAATACAACCCGTTTAGGCAACACCTTTGATGAAGTTTCCGACTTCGACAAATTCGGAATTTACCAAATCTATAATGAGTTCAAAATGATATGTGGGTCAAACTAGAAGATATAAAGAACATTCTGCCAATATAAAGAAAAATAATGCTGATTTTTCAGTCGAACATATTTTAAATATAGGTCACACCATTTCTCAAGAAACTTTATCACTTTTAAAACACAGTATGGACAAATATGTAGGTAATTTAGAAGGAATGGAAATATGTAAACGAAAAATTTATTAAATTCCGATTCATCTCCAGCTAAGGGTAACCCTTTGTTTGCATTATTAACCACAAATAGTATTTGAACAGGCACATTTTGATTTTCAATTTTAATTTACTCAGATGATGGCTACCTTTCACCTCCTCAGTATTTCTAGTGGATACGGGTGAATGTTTCTTATTTATAGTGGTAAGAGTTTATACTTAATCGTTTATTAATTTCAACTAATTCTTCGAATATTATTATCAGAACAACAACATTTTTTTCAACCAAACTTGAAATGGGTAAACCAATTAATATTATAGATCACTGGGAATGACTTCGTCCTAAACGGAATAAATTTACATTGAAACGAAAAAAATCTTATTCTCATTATGTTAATAAAATATCACAAAGTAACGTCTTCATCCAAAGAATATTTGGAACCTTTAGTTTACTGGGAATTTGACTATTTAATGGAGCTAATGAAATAGAATATAGCCATCAAATCTGAATGGATTTGTACATTTATATGGGAAATGAAGAGTGCCCTTGAAATTAAAGAGAAAGGTGCTTCCACCTAAAAGATAGGAGTACTCTATTGTAAAACACTTCATTACGAAAGAGTAACCGCCAAGCCAAAATTATCGATGGACTATATGAAAAAGTTGTAAGTAACTCATCAAGGAGCATACCCTGCTCGAATTGGGAATCTTATGTTTTCTTTTTCTTTATGCGAGCCGAAAAAATCTCTGCTTCATCCAGAAATCTAGTGAATAATGATGGGGTGATTACTTTATTTTTTCATGTTATGTATATTTACAGTGCGAACAATAATGTTAACTCAACTGCTTAGACACATGTTTGCTGAAAACAAATACTTGAGCTGGCCGTTTACGTAGTCACGTAACGTGCATTTGACGTCTCGATTTCGAGTTTTGAACAATCATCATATATTTTCCAAATGTCTTTTTTGGATGAATGAAAGACATATGAATCGACAAAGTTTATTCATTTATACTGATTTTAAATCAAAAATGATTGGTTGTACATATGAGTAGTTTTCAAATATCAACTAACGAACCATATTGGTAAAATCCAACTTATTATCTTTAGGGATTAAGAGTACTCTCAAAAAGCCCATTCTGGAGGAAAAAATACTGGAAAAATGTTTGCTCACCTTTTTGTTATATTTCATTTTCTCTATCAACTCCGCAATATATTTTGGATCTTCATTGCAATCTCTAACGTATCTGGGAATTTTGGTAATATCTGCCAACCATCCCAGCCCATAACCACCGAAAGTACTCCAAGTGAGAAAAGCATGTGCATCCCTCTCCAAATAAAACAAATGCAGTCCAAAAATACCACCGAACAACCAACACATATACGCGTTAAGCACACTTTTTTTCTTCCTCTCCGTCATTATTTCTCTTCACGATAATTCAACTATTTTACATTTGAACATGTGGATTATCTAATAATTATAAATTCACTCGGATTTAATTTGTAGGTGTAAAAGTATGTCATTGGCTTACACCGGTATCACAAAGATAAGAAAAACCACGTCACTGTAATTTTAATTGTTGTAGAGCATTAATATTAACTGGGTATTATGTTTTCATTTTGACATATGAACTTCACCGGGCATTTCAATTTATTTAGTAATCGCGAAATTATGAACTTGGTTACCTCTGTATGAAGTCCATGTTCATATGCACTGTTTATTTCTACCAAAAGTACCTTAGAACTGCACTCAAATTTCGAACTGACTATTCAACAGGTATAATCTACATTATATCGTTATCGTTAAGACGGGTAAATTACTTTATGGCGTTGTTGAACTCTAGATAATGAAAACAACTCTTCCACGTTGCTAAGATGGTACGTGTAGAAGGATTACTGAACCAGGTGGGTCAACAGGTATAGGCAACAACTTATTATTATTACGGTACTTTGCTTACTTCGAAAATAACGTTTCTTGACTGTCTAACTGCGATGTTACATTTACATATGCGTCCGAAATATGGAACGAAATGAATGAAATTGAATCAGATATAAATTGCGAGCCAAATAAAAAATAGCATCATATAATAACATAAGATAAAGAAATGTCATGAAGCGCGTTTTAGACGCACGATGGATGAGTAACAATGTTTATTTTATTTCGTTACGATAGGTATGTCTTAAAGCAGATATATTTCACCGTTTTTCGATCAAAGATTCACAAATGAAATAAACTACTACTTTAGAGGAGCTCGCAATAATTGAAAAAAATTAGACCAACCACATAAAAACATGGAGTAGGCTATCCACTCAATATTCGATAACCTTATGGCCAAAAATTTAGCATGATAACATGATGTAGGTATATATTTTGAACTATTCCAATGAATATTGAATGTTTCAAAAAACCATATTTTGGAAACTAATCAATCCTTACCAAAATATTTGAAAAACTTTACTAAGGTTCTGTCAGTGAACGTTCAACAAGTTTCTTTGCATTTTATGGAAACTTAAAACCATTAAAATGTACGTTTTAATGTCTAGGGCGGCGATAATTGTCTGGAAGGTATGGGCACTCCATACCCCGGAAATGAAACGTAAGCGTTAGATTCTAATATTCTGATGATTTATTTGTAAAAATAAAATATGTACTTTAAAGTCACTTTTGCAACGAAATGGAGTATGGTTCTCATATAAACGTAAATTAATCTGATTTAATATAAGTCTAGCATGTAATCTATATCGTATTCAGTGTGATTGGTAGCTGGCTTAACACAGAACGGCCGACTATACCCCCAATGCGCAACAGTCACCATGGATCCATGATTAAATATAAAACTTAAAAATAAGTGATTTACATGTAATAAATTAAAAACTGAATAATGACAAAATCCAAAATCTAACAGTTAGTCCATACCCCAGCAAATTCTACTTCACCGGCCCTGGAAATGTCTTACAATTGCTTCTATTCACAAGGTTAAGGTGAAGATAAAGGCACCATATGTAGATATATAGCTAACGTTAATTTTGACCCATGGAATTAGCCTAATCGCATTTTGGCCCATTTATAGTTAAGTACAGCCATTTTCTAAATTTACAAGACTTGTAAGTGCAGAGGGTGGAAAGGGTTCGATACATCAAACCTCCTATTTTTCAGTCATTTTGGTATGTCTGCTGACCACTTTTACTTAATGAAATTTCTTTTTTTGTGAAAATTCGAAAGCATTTGAAAAAGTTGAGATTGCTAATTTACGGTAGAATATGCAAATTGTACTGCTAAAAGTTATGCAAAAAAAAATTATAATCAAGGTCGCAGACGTAAATACATTGATTTTTCAAGGACAAGAATGTCCTTGGGGAGGCACGAGCCATTTCTTCCCGGTCGATAGTAGCGAACCCGAAACTAGCCAAGGTGCCCAGATTAAGGCTTCGTGACTGCAGAGTTTGTTTTCACAGTTTCTGCATGGAGTCGACATATTTTCTAAATATTTCATATTACCCGACCTATTCCGTACTTCCTGATCACTAAATTTCTTCAGATTTGTTGAAATTTTTGCTGCTGTCACATGACCCTTCAAAATTATTGACACTCTGAGAGCAAGGTGAAAGGTCTCTAAAAAATAAAACAGATGGCGTCACAATCGAAAATCTTATTTCGCTTCTTGATTAAACATTATTTCTTGAGTGGAAAAGGCATCACGCAAACCAAAGCAATCGCTTGTTAAAGATTATGGGGACTCCTCACCATCGATTGGAACGATTCACAAATGGTTCACTTATTTTCATTGTGTTAGTATGACCACAAAGAACTCCGAACATTCTGGTCGTTCAATCGCCAGACATTGTCGATAAAAACCATTGTACGATATTGTACGATCGGCAAGTTAAAGTGCACAAGATTACTGAGGCTATTGGCATCTCAACCGAACGGGTATGCAACGTTTTCAAAAATTTTTGAATATGAGAAGGCTATCTACCAGATGGGTGCCATCCGTGGACGAAATATGGATCCATCACAATACACCAGAGACCAAAGAACAGTGGACTTGTCCTGGCGAATCGAAACCGAAAAAGGCCAAAGTGGGTTTATAGGCCTGGCCAACAAAGTCATGGCGACAGTTTTCTGGGATGCACACGGTATCGTTCATATCGATTACCTTGAAAAGGGCAAAACGATCACCGGTGTATATAAAAAATATCATAATTTCATTCGACAAAAAATCCTACTGATTGTAGAGTTTTCTTTTCAACCACTCACAATAAATTACAATTTGTCCGATATCTTTGTACTACTACTCCAAAATATACACAAGTGCAAGAATACTGCAAGATGTACTTTTGTAGAAGATATAATGATCCAACAACATGTTTCAAGCTACAAGTGTATTCATTTCGTGAGGTACTTGAATTTAAATCAAACCACTTACAAGCTGATTCAAGAAGATTTTGTCACATATTTCACGTAGTAAGAATTCAATCTGTTCATATTATTTATTACTGGTAAGAACTAGCAATTATTGTTTTCTAGGTCTATGGTCCGACGGTTCTTATAAGAAGAAACATCTTCGAGATTGCCATTTAGCTGCTGAATCGCATGGTGAAAGTATATGTAATATTTTGCCAGGATTACATTCCGTAAGTGGTTGCGATACTACCAGTAGATTAGGTATCGGAGGATTTTCTACAAACAGCCCTTGTATCTTTGGGAAAGCTTGACCCAAATGTTGAACAATTAAAACAGTTAGAAACAGTTTGATTTTCCAAAAACATAGGTTTAAGCTTTAATTTAATGATAGTGATATGCAGAACAGATGGCATGCATTTGCATTTGTTAAGGGCTGCAATACAAACATTTATTTGGAAAAATGTTCATCAAACACAATTGGAGCCCATTGATTATTCTTCATTTGTCTATGAAAGTACAATGGTAACAAAGCCGCCTTTGTAAATGTACGTACAATTGTCGGACCATGTCTTCCAGTTGCACAAAGCCAGCATCATCTTGTATTGCATTGTATAAATGTATAAATAATGATTGTCTAAATAAAAATTACTGAATATTTGTCTTGCTTTCATATATTTCTATTAGAATACCTCCTGTTACATAGATTTTTATTAATAATAAATGTTTTTATTTAATTTTTTTTATTTCATTCAACAACCTATCGTCACATTCATCATAAGACAAAACTATGAATTATGACTAAAATAATCATTAAAATAACTTCATCCATTTCCTTCATAGATAAGAGGAGGGGATATAAAAAAATTGGACCAAAAAATGGACCGGCAAGATCCAGATTATTATTCGTTGAGCTATTCTCAGCTATTATCCATTGATAAAATGCGGTCCTCACTAGAAAAAGAGGTGAAGCTTATACTGAGGATAGAGGAGTATCGGAGGAAATTAAAGAGATAATAAAAGCACAAAGATTCGGAAGGCCCCCGGCAGCGATAGGATTACAAATCAGATATTGAAAAATATATCGGGAAATGCTATAAAGTACTTAGTAGAAATTGCAAATGGCGTCTTCAAACACAGGCACTATCCAAACAACTGGAAAACAGTAATGATCCCCAAACTGAATAAACCAAAGAATAATACATCAAGTTATAGACCGATAAGTTTACTATCAAACGTGAGTAAAATAGTCGAGAGAACTATACTCACTAGGTTGAACCAGCTAATAGAAAACCAAAATATAATCCCGGATGAATAACATGGGTTCCGCAAAGAGCATAGCACAACGCACCAACTAGCTAGAATAGCTGGGAAGATTATAGAACGGCACAACAAGAAAATGCCTACCGGTGCAGTGTTCCTAGACATAGCCAAAGCCTTTGACAAGGTATGGCACGCTGGACTGAAGCATAAGATGTACAGATACAACCAACCTACCAATAGCCTATCTGAAGCTTATAGATTCGTACCTCACGTGGCGCAGATTGAAAACGAGGGTGAACGATATCATGTCGGAAAAAAGACAAGCAAAGGCAGGCGTACCACAAAGGTCGATCCTCGGAACGGTACTCTATAACTTGTATACCGCAGATATACCTAAGACAGCGAGAGTAGACTTGGCTCACTGTGCAGACGATGTAGGAGCCATATGCCAACACATCCAAATAAAATGCGTACAAGCAAGGCTTCAAAGATACATCACCGGCCTCGAAGAGTGCTTCAACAAATGATGAATAGAAGTGAACGCCACAAAAAGCCAAGCGATAATGTTCTCAACGAGAGACTTTAAACACAAATCGACCAAAGATATTGACAAATTGACATAAACAAGAAAAAGATACCTTGGGTGAAAGAAGTGAAATACTTGGGAGTAATGCTAAACAGGAAGCTAACTCTCATTCCCCACCTAAGGAATATATAGAAAAAAGCAAACCAGATAAAGGGGCACCTCTATCCGCTACTGAATAGGAAAAGCAAACTAAGTACCAAAAGTAAATTAAAGATCTGTACTTCTGTGATAAGACCGACAATAACATACACCGTCGAAATTTGGTTACAAGCATCACCCGCGCAACTAAAGAATTTACAAATAATACAGAATAAGGTAATCAGATCCTGTCTAGATGCACCATGTTACGTGGCAAACGACCTACTTCATAGGGATACACATACCAAAAGATGGAAACGCATAGAAACCTCACAATCAGAAGCGCAGCTGCATACGACCCGCTGTTGGAGCCAAAGTACAAGAAGCCAAGAACGGCCCTTGTTCTTAACGCCCAAAATGGGCAATACAGAAGAAATAAACACAAATAACAAGCAAAAGAGCTTTTTTTGGCCTAAAGACAAATGTAAGATCATAAGTAGCGGTCCTCACATTTTGCTTGCATACTCACTTCCTTCTAGCGCCCGGTCTGTTAAGCACGCGCGCACATACAGACAGAATCTCGAAAATAGTCTTGATTGATTCAGAAATACTCCTAACGGAAAAGTGAGGGTACTGAGGGAAGTAAGAAGGTACAAACTTGAATGGAACAGGAATATTTTATTCGTTTAATCTTATTTACTTATCCGTGAATAAACTACTTGTACAATATTGATGTATAATTTGCGTGGATCCATTAATTCGGTAATTTATCTTTTAAATACGCTTTCATATTTTGGGTTAAGCTGTCTGGGAAACGAATGTCAAAATTTACTACTAGATCGCCTCTGTGTCCTGGTTCTTTCGAATAAGGTAATCCTTGTCCCGAAATTCTTCTTACAGATTCTGGTTTAATTATGTCGCTCTTATAATTCAAAGTTTCTCTTCCACCTGTCAATGTAGGTATTGTTAAAGAACATCCGCATAGGGACTGTTTTAAACTTATTTTCGCGGTATATCGTATATCACTACCTTCTCGTATGAATGTACTATGAGCTTTGTCCCGAATAATAAACACAATATCAGCAGGAATTTTATTCATGCCTTGATCCCCTTCCCGAGGGAACGTTACTTTCGTTCCTGCTTTCCAGCCTGGTTTGATATTGACATCAAGAATTTTCTCTTCCTTGCCTATTTTACCGTTAGAATATAAAACCTTCTTATTAATTCTCATTTTCTTGTTACAACCCTTGAGTATCTCCTCTAAACTGACGTATATATCGTGTTCCACTGGTGGATCTTGGGTTCCACCCCGTTCTCCCTGTGTTGGGGTATGTACCCCTCGTGGAAAACCAAAAACGAATGCGGTTTCCATATCGCTATCGAAAGGATCGTCGAATCGAAAGAAACTCTGAAACGGATTAGTATTGCCGAAAAACTGAGCGAAAGTAGCCCTTGGATCTCCGTGGAAAGTGTAGGTGAATCCTGAATTATCGTTCGAACCTCCACCCCCTTTCAATCCCTCCTCACCGTACGTATCGTATACGTCACGTTTCTTCTTGTCTGATAATACTTCGTAGGCTTCGGCAATCTCTTTGAATTTTCCTTCCGCAGATTTCGATTTATTTTTATCTGGATGATATTGTAAGGCAAGCTTACGATATGCCTTCTTTATTTCATCATCAGATGCTCCTTTTTGAATTCCCAAAGTCCTGTAATAATCTTTCCCCATATTTACTGACAGTCAATTCTCCATAACGTCACAATTTATTACTCTATGGCCTAAATGACTGATTATATCATTTGAATAAAGTATACATTCTTCAACTGCAACTAATTCTCATGGGTCTATCCATTTCTCAATTTTGTGACTTAAACATAACAATTAGGAACTAGATGTTGAGTATAAATCTGTACAACTACCACACCTTCTTGACATAGTATATATATATATATATTTTGATAATGAAGTATACAGAAGTAGTGCATTTGACATAGTATATATATATATTTTTTTTGATAATGAAGTATACAGAAGTAGTGCATTTGATAGCGATTGAATTATTTTTTGCGATTATTCACGAACTGGATCTGTATTTAGACACACATAATTTTCCATACAAATTTGAAATCGTTAGCACTAACAAACTCTGTATTACAATACAGTCCTCAGATAGAACTTTATCGTTTATCGTGTGCTTGTAAAGATTGTACCATTTTAATTCTATGATAAGGAGAAATTTGTATACTTCTACTCATAAATTTATACCCCAAATTTATTTTCTACTAGCCGATGTTCACGGGCTACGTCCGTAAAAATAGCTAACAACCGCAAAAATAGAAACAGTTAAGTCATCGGATAAGCCGCCGCGACGTCATACCCAGGTTTCAAGATTTGAATGCATATTTCAAAAAAGTAGGCAATTAATGGAGTGAGAAGACGTTAAATTGTATTCTATGTTCTGTGAAAGTTTATTTGAAATGACAGCGATATCTATGTTATGAGGTGGTCTGTCGCGGACATTTTGTGACTGTCAATTTATCAACTGTCTGTCATTTAAACTTTACCTCTTCGAATGAGCGAAGCTTTACCTGATGATTTGTTATGGGGTTATGTGTGGTCGGTCATAGACAGTTTGAACGGTTGAACTTACATGATTATTATTATCCCCTTCTTGGCTAAATTTCAAAAAGTTCGTTCTTAACGGGTGTCTTGTAAGAAACCTACCAACCAAATTAGTCGGTCGGCCTTGTAGTAGACAATATTTCTTGATGGAGTGGGTCATTTATATTTCTGTAATCAAGGCGTTAATGAATTCAGAAGGAGATCTCTTGGATGTTTGTAAGAAAAAATTTCACATGAGCAAACAACGAAAAATGCGTCCTAAGTTACTTTTTATGTTGTCAAATTTTTCAATGCGTAGTTTCATGCTATTTCCTTTTACAGTTATTATGAATATGATAGTAAACTTTTTGTAATAATAATTTAACAACTATTTATTTAAAATTATTTTTTTCGATAAAATGTTCTAATTCACTTAAGTCTTTTGTGTCATTGCTCCTTTCAACAAAGGTATAGCCATCACCAAGTGGGAAAATTAAACCTGGTTAAGTTGATTGAATGCTGACATCCGCTTTTATCGTAACTGCTTCTGGGGCCCAACACCTCTACCGGACGGAAATTATATTTTGCGGAAATCTTTTTCAACCAAAATTGCTTAAATTACTCCCAAGTAGACTACGTTTCTACTGCGCTTCAGTTTAGGGTCTTATGACCAGCCTAGTTATAGCATTATCATTTAACAATTGTTAAAACTAGCATAATATATAACATTCCAATTATGAATTTGGAATGAAAATGGTTCATATCTTAACATTACATTATTTGATATTGTTGAATCTACACCAGCTCACCTTCTAAGTGACGCCACTGTGCGATGTGCGTTGATGAGTCACAGATTGCATTTAGAGAACGTAAGTCGTAGCTGCTACTATCGGAAGTTGGAACTCCTACCATAGCCTAAAGGTCGCCCCTAACAACATGGTGCATTAGTCACTTGCTATCAAGCGCAAGCAATGTTTCTCCATTGTTTTCACTTTGTAGTTTGCGTTACGTTCACGTTTAGCTGTTTAGCTTTAGCACGCAATTGTTCGATGCACTAAATTTGACTATATATTCATCACAAATTTGGTTATGGTGTCGAAAATAAATACATCTACAATCCGACATTTCTTATTAAGATGTCGTTGATTAAACGTCATAAGATTTAACAATAGATTATGTTGTGCTAACTAATGTTTTTTAAATAATAATGGTAATATTCTAAAATGCATGCGTCAATCATGTAAGCCATTTTGAACTCTTCTGGTCTATGTCAATATTGTCAATGCATCGGTTTGTTTTCATTTTCAATATGTTGCTAATCCTTAGGAGAATATCAACAATTAATGTTTCCAGCATGAACCCGTGGATTAGAATAATTTAATTTTAATAGAATATAGGTCATCTTTGTCTGCTTACGAAACACGTTTGCGTACGTAAATTGTGATTTAATACTATACATAAAAACTGCACCGCTTTCAGATTTGTAGAATTACATGTTTCTTTGATTTGTTGGTGTGTTTGTATTAAAGCTAGTTACGTGTCGGCACATTTTTGACATTGCTAGTTGTATTTACCTAAAGGCGACTTATTCAAATTCGATTATAAATATTTTATGTGTTTATAGAATGTCAGAGGTTATGGCAAACGGGACAAAAGCAAAGTGGGATCCAGGTGAGCACAGTGTGCATTTGTTTGGCCCTTTTGCATCATTTAGAATGCATGTAACTGTATGTTTGTAAATGTGATGTAAATCGTTAACAAAACATTAAGTTTCGAAAATAAATCTAATTAATGAGTGCATATTTGTTGGCAGAATACTGATTGTAGGTGACTTCAATGATATCATTTACACTAAATTAGGTACGTTTTTTGTAATGCATGATTTGTGGAATTAAATCTAATGCATTTTATTCATATCACAAATAATACGTGACGGTAATAGAACCTGCTATGCCGGTATCATTCTAATGTCGTCTTTGTCTCGCTCTCGCATTGACAATGGTAAGAAATACCCATTCGTAAGAAATATACCTGGAACTGGTTGATGAAAAAGAAGAACATTAGTACCAACCAGAAATACCTAATCTAAGCTCAACTTAACTAGCAAAGGTATTATGAAAAAAAAATCGTTTTTCAACACTGTACTATAAGTGCTAAGTATCACATAGGAATAACTGCAGTACAGGCTTTTGTAGAAAAAACGACCTCAGCGGGGCATGTGATAAGCTTAAAATCAAAAAGTTGTGACCCCCACCCTTGGTCATTTTAGGGGATATTAAAATGTTTTAGTTTTGCATTTTCCGCCATGACGATAGGCCGTAGAAGAAAATGTTGTAGACTACAATTCTACCTACACCTACAATTAATCTCATCCTCTCATGCTGTGGCTGGGCTACAAAAAGAAGGTGGCGCCAAAGTTACCAAAAATGACCACTGTTACGTAGATATAGCACTTTCTTTTTTAATTTGTACTATTTTGAAAATACCCACAGAATGCAGCGTCGTAGCTTTCAGCGAATGCAACACCACTTCCGCTCCTTATTTCCAAGGCAAATCAAAACTCGTAGCACTATTCGCAAAGGATGAGATTTTGCGAAATACTGCAGAAATGTTCAAGACACCTCATATCCATCAACAAAGCGTCAAAACTGCAGGACAAGTCATCTTTGTGACATTGCACGATGGTGCCACTTTCACAGACATGCTGCCTCTACTCAGTTTCAGAAAATACACTCAATCTGCTACCAAAAGTGAAGCTAATCTGTCTTCATTACCACCTCCACCTGATGGGGCGAATCTCTATAGCCGGAGATGCTATGTTCAAGTGCAGGCTTGGTTGAGCAACTTCTTGGATCTCTTGGATTGGGGTTGGAAAAAGACGGTGCAAGGACTTGAACCAGAGATGAGTACAAGAGAACCAGCGCCTGAAATTGTCATGAAGCTAATCACCTGTGGATCCAGCAAAGCCGGTCTGGTATGCTCAGTCGCTTGCAATTACTGTGAAGGGGAATACCGCAGCAACTTGTCTTCATTCTACATAGACGAAACTGAGATTGATGAGCTCCCTCACAAGTTTTCCAATGACATCATCGAACTTCATTGAATAAGCACATGCCATTGAAGAACCGCCTGAGAAGAAACATACATTACGAGGATAAGCCAGAAAATTATAAGAAACCAATCGTTGTAGAATACTTGACTACAAAACTTCTGAATCAAAGTAAACTATCACCAGTCAAAGCTTTTTTACAGTTGCCAACATTTTTTTTAACCAAATATGAACATAATTATGTTTAATTGATGATTAATCTTTAATTTGGTTACTAACAAAGCCTTGTGTAGGTAAGGCGATTACACTGGCATTCTATACGTCGATTTTAAAATAAATAATACTTTCTCCATTCTAATCTTTGTGAATTCTCATTACCGTGCATTCGGTGGGTATTTCCAAAGTAGTACATATTAGAAAATGAAACCTGTATCTACGTAACAGTGCATCGTAGGAAATAAGGAAGCGTGAACGTTTGGTAGGTTTTTTTCGGCTCTACAACTTTTATATTTCCACCGTAGGGGCAAACATTTTTTTTTGCCGTCGTGAAAAAGGGGAAGTCAGTTTTGGCAAATTTGGCGCCCTCTGCTTTCTGCACTTTTGGTTGTAGCGCAGCGACATGAGATAAATTGTAGACAAATTGTTCTCTATAATTTTTCTCTACGACCTACTGTTCTCGCGGAAAATTAAATGCCTAAGGAGGGGGTAACTTTTTAGTTTTAAGCTCGTCACATGCCTCGCTAACGTTTTATAAAAAAGCTTCGACAATTTTTCCCTCAAAATTTTTAAGATTTATTGAACTACATGTGCTTGCTACCCCACCTAAACCAACTATGGTACCATGATTTTCTTGCAAAATTGACACTAGCTATTCCATTAAAAAATCTATTCAATTTATAATGAAAATATTCAGATTTATGGAAACATTCCTTCCTAAAACCATATACCTAATACTCATATAATGCTAGCGTCTTATTCTAGCCTGTAAAAGGAGTGCGGAGAGTCTGGAGAAGACTGCCGCTACATATGTACATCATTCGCGCATTTCAAATGTTGCAGGCGGCAGTAGATTTGTCAGATTAGTGGCACACATTCAAGCAGGCACATTAGATATACTTCCTGGTAAACGGTGCGAATGCATGCTCTGGCATATGCTCTTATCGCAAACCTTCATACTAGAAACGAAAGATGTATGTTGACACCGTAACGATTGGCCAAGTCTCTCTTTCTCTCTCTCTCTCTCTCTCTCTCTCTCTCTCTCTCTCTCTCTCTCTCTCTCTTTCTCTATTTATTTATAATAGGCACGCCTATGATGAAAATTCAATATGGTCAATACTGCACAAAAATAGCATTTAATAATATATCAGGCCGTACCCTGAATTTCATATCACAAAATTATCGCGTTCCTGAAAAAAAAATTAAAATAATATTTTGGCGCCTTCCTTTGCTTAAGGTCAGATAATTTTCAGATCGATTTTACTTGAAAATGGTGCGTAACGAAACAAATCAAGGCTACCTATTTTGTCAAGAAAGGTCCAAATTTCAAGAATTATTTTGAATAGTTACGTACAAAGAAGTTGTGATATTTGATACCCTTAGTTTTTGTTTGCATAGTTGAGGAATCGTATATGTACCGTTTTGAATTTCATAATCTTGAACCGTTTCGAAGATATTTACAAAACACGGCTACATCTCCCTTAGGAAGAACATTTCGTATATATGATCTTTTTTCTTAAAATCATTCGAAGATCCTGGAGTATATTAACATTATTTCCAGACATCCTGTATAGGAGTAGGTACTTATCAAATATATACCTAAAACCTACGCTGAAATCTGTCATGGCAAAAATGATTTCAGTTCGTAAATCTATTTGTTCAAATTTCATTTCCTACGTACACTTCATCACGGACAATCTTGATTCTAGACTGCAGGTGTACTATTTCTATACGGACTTTTCAAAAACCTTTGATAGAGTAAACCAGTCTACCAATAGCTTAAATGAAAGAATTTGGCATTGATGGTAATGTTTTATAAGAGATTCATATTTTTTAAACAAATGAGTTCCTTTGGTTAAATATGGTGAAGCTGCGTCATTTCCAATTCAAGTAACATCTGGGGTTCCCCAATTTTTTTGTTATACCATTTTCAAAGACTCTACAGCCCTTATATATGCTGATGATCTGAAGTTCTTTATAACTATTAATTGTGCTCCCTATTCGATAAATTATCGAATACTATCGATAGTAAGAAAGCTATCGATAGTACCGAAAAAAATTAAATTTAATAATTCAATGAATTTAAATAAATGAACTTAAATAAGTGTATTTCAATTATACGAGAAAAATATCGCTTCAAAAATAGCTCCCGTTTTTGGAGAAGGACAATAGGTGGTCTTGATCAGTGGAAAACGAAAACTTTATGAATAAAATCTTACTAGTGGCTACGTGCAATATTTGAAACTAAGGTTAATCTAGTAACTAAAATAGCTGGTAGTGGTACTGCTGTAATGGAAACCGTTGGCAGTTTGCCAAATTCGAACGGAACAGTGATAAAAAACAGTTGTTCTTTGAATGGAACTTTTATGAATCACATTATTACTAAAATCAGATTTCAACAATGGGCAGAAACACGACTAATTTGTGTGGCATATGGCCCTAATAGTAAAATAATCCATTGATTCAATGATTGAATAATTGGAAATAAAACAATCAAACTTGTGACAAGCCGATTATTTACATACAATATTTATTATGTGCATCTTAATTCTTAAATTTTTTTAACACGAGGGTATTCGATAGTACTATCGATAGTTTTTGATAGAATGAATATCGAGGTTTAATCAGCCCTACGTGAGCTATACACTACCCCTTAATAAGTGTATCAACCAATTTTTATGCATTACAAAAACTATGACGCAAAAAGCCGAAGCTACCCTCTCTAGAGATGGCAACGCCACATTGCGTGCTACGTATATCATAACATTTCTTATTTCTGCCGGTAATTACGGATTCCTTCTGTTAAAAAAAAGCCATGCAACATTTATAGGAAGGAAAAATATGATATTTATCTTAAATATGAATGGATTCCGCGTTACTTTGGTATGATTGTATGCTGAACAACAATTTACCGAACCAGTTCCAGCCTACCCGTGGAATGACACCTATAGCGTTTGACAAAACGTCAGCACATACATCCACAAACCAATTTCAAGAATATCTTTATGCTAAACTCAAATTGAAGATAACAGCTAGTTTGCTGGATATTAACATTTATTATACTGAAAATTAAAAAAACTGTTTCCTTTCATAGGTTGGGAAGAATTAAAATTAAATTCTGATTTTCTTGCATGCCATAAACGTATACTTGTAGGTTTATTTGCACCGTTATGTTCAAATCGTGCAATTACTTCAACTCTTCCACTCTGTTTATTATTTCATAGCATGTACCAATTGAGATGATTAGTATTGATGTACATATTTTATATTCTAGTACTATCACGATTATTAACGTCACTACAAAATAATAGCAGCGATCTACCTTCCACTGAGGAAGATCTCGGATTTTTAAGCGAATTATTGCAATCTAAAGAACTCCATGCCTTAGTGAATGTACATAATAAAATAATCAGCAATGGAGCCAGCGGAAAATTCTTCCCAATACTCTCTACATCCATGAATGTTATGATAGATGTTCTAGAAGATCTAGCTGCCATACCACAAGCATCTGAAGAATGTAGGGAACTATTTTATCTTCTGCAGAAACCTAATATACAGGTAAATAGATAGAATCTTTCGGGGAACCATATACCCGACCCTCGTGTTGTTTTGACAACTTTAAAAGTAGGTAGCTGTACGTATTCTCCATCCAGACCAAATTTTAGGATTTTGTTCTTGATCCCTGCTGGGGTATGATATTCGTTTAATCTTATATAGTTGATTGTAATTGCCCCATTTACAATAATTCTATTTCGCCTATTTGAAATTGGACATTTCAATAGTTGGAGTTCAATTCTAGAGAATACACATTCATTCTCTTAACCAAATATTAATAGAGGTTCATGCAAAGGTTAGGTTTCTCTAGATCGACCAGCAAAAACGCAAACAAAATTTCCGGAGAACTGTTTGCGACTGTCAGACTCATCAGCGGAACATGTAACGAGAGTATATTTAGAATATATAGAGCGGTCGTGAAAATTTCTCATTCGCTATATTTAAACCGAGATAGAACGATCGACCCATAGCATTACTACATTTCTAATCGTTCCGCTGATGAGCCCAAGAAGGTGAAATTGGTCGAACTAGATAAGAGAAACCTTATAGTTAACAAGGAGTGTTTATTGATATTACTTTTTTAATATTGGTTTTATTCAGAGCTCTCGGTTTTTGGGATTCCTCGACGTGTCCATCTATAATACCCACTAAGAATCTTTGACAAGATGTCATGTTATAAATTTGTCGATTCATCTCTTCATAACCTAGAATTTTATCGTTTTATCCCGTTATATTAGTTGGGTCTTTCACTTTGTATTTTACTTATTTACTTCTGCAAAATTCACTTTCATCTTTTGGTTTCTGGGATATTTTGTCGGAATAAATCCTTAACATAAATACTTCGAAATGCTTTCTATTTCTATACTGCATACCTAAATATTATAGCTAGGGTGGTCCTTAGCAATTTTTTTGACTTGGAAATGCCCTCCCATGGTCAGAAAATGTTCTAATTGATGAAAAAATATGACGGATACCTTCGGGTCCTTTATTCCTCATCAAAAACCCACGTCTAGACTCGAAAAACCGCTCTTTTTTTTGGCCTAAAAACTAGGAATCAACATTACCTTTACCTACATGTTCTATATTGTCAGATATACTGTGAAACTAAGCCACACAACCGTGTTAGGCGATTCCAGACTTTTCTGCATAGAAAAGTGCATACCTTTATTCAGTTTTGACTGTTTCTTCATTTCCAAGTTAAAAAAGCGGTTTTTTCAGGCTAGACTTCGAACTCCCATTTCTCTTATCAAAAACCCACTTCTAGCCTGAAAAAAACGCGTTTTTAACTTAGAAATGAAAAAACAGTCAAAACTGAATGAAGGTATGCACTTTTCTATGCAGAAAAGGCTGGAATCTCCTAACATAGTTGTGTGGCTTAGTTTCCCAGTATATCTGACAATATAGAACATGTAAAGGTAATGTTGATTCAATCCTGATGGTGTAGGGTGATGATTTTTTTGTTATTCATATAGTTTTGATTGATTCCTCGTTTTTAGGCCAAAAAAAAAGAGCGGTTTTTCGAGTCTAGAAGTGGGTTTTTGATGAGGAATAAAGGACCCGAAGGTATCCGTCATATTTTTTCATCAATTAGAACATTTTCTGACCATGGGAGCATTTCCAAGTCAAAAAAATTGCTAAGGACCACCCTAATACACATACAAACTCATAACAAAGTACTGAATCTTTAAGAAATTTTCAGAAATCCATTTCAAATTTTTGTTCCTTTGATAAATAACTTCAATGTGCTCTTCGCTATTTTTGTAGGGATTACTTTGTGCCCATGATGCAGTTGCGCAAAAAGACTACTATCCACATTTACCTGAAATACCGCAAGAAGCAGACGAAGAAGAAGAAACAATCAAAATTGTGCAGTTAGTAAAGAGCAATGAACCACTGGTAGGTATTTCTTGTAAGTAAAAATATTCATCGTATAATTATGAAGCCATTTGGTCAAATATTTTTGATAGAATAAAACACTACTTCTTTGTGTATCAAAGTCAAGTGGAAGAGGAAAAAATGTTTCTTATTTTGAATTATATAAATAAATTTTAAAAATAATATCAATCGTGCAAAAATAGCGATTGAATTTATGACGTCTGCATCATCTGTTTTGATTATCACTTATGGAACTCAATCATATGATGGAATTCTCAAGAATAACAAATCGTAAATTTGTTGTTTATTACTAGAAAATTTGATTCAATTCGATGTAAGAAATGAAGAATTAATACAAATTATTGAGCAATTAATACTCTTAATTATTTCTTATATAACCACTTTAACATCCTTGGTTCATAACATCATAGCAGGAAACTGAATATATGGCAATAAAACATAAATTGTAATACGTTATCATTTCTCTATTCTATTCACTAACTTATTTAGTGTTCTTATTTTTTGTTTTGCAAAGACTGGGGCTCAAAGTACTGAACCTATAGTTGTAAGTATCTCATCATCGCTCAGTGATCACTTGCACAGTTCTGTCGCTCTTGCTTTATTTGCATTAATTTATGTTTCTGGAGAAAGGTAAGAAAAATATTTGAAAATTCATGGTCCTCTACTATTAAGTTTTATATTGTAAGCTCTTCAAGACTATGAATGAGATGGGAATTATAAATCTCTTTTTTAAAAGCCGTATTATCAAATATGTACCAACATTCTGGAAATTTGATTATATATGTTTAGGCCTAAGTGAATGTAATTATCGAAGCCGTTTCTTAATGGGAATTTATTTCAAATTAACAATAGTTTTACTTTGTTATCTAAGTGAATTAAATTTTTTTGACTTCCAAAAACATGCCACTAATTTATTCCTCCCAGCTTGATTTTATGTGGATCTTCATTCCAGTTTATCTCTGAGTATTTGTTAGGCAAATTAGAATTTGATGATTTTTGGTGAAGAATCGAACTCTTACAGTATTTAACGAAACGAGGATTATAAATTTCTTGTATTTTATACCTTTCTCATAAGTTAAGTAGTTCAATGCCTCCATACGACAGCACTTAATTTTATATTCATAGGTTAATTGAATGTTTATTACTTCTCTCTTTGTTCAGGGGGCCACGATTAAAACTGATGAGGCGACGGGTAAAATTGTCATTGCTAGAGTGATGCATGGTGGAGCTGCAGATCGATCGGGGTTAATTCATGTCGGAGATGAAGTCGTGGAAGTTAACAACATAAATGTGGAAGGAAAAACACCAAACGACGTATTAACTATTCTAGTAAGTATTCTCACATTAATTCTCTATGTTGTATATATTGGTATACACATACCGCAGCTTGCCAAGATGGTGTAATTAACACCTTAGTCTATCGCCGAAACGTGATGGGTGTGCAGGCTCCTGATGTCAGCTGCAGGGCCTGTAGCAAGGCGCCTGAGACGCTTTTCCACCTGGTGTCGGCATGTCCGGCAAAAGCGGCATCGGCATACCCCCATCGCGATAATGCAGCACTACGGGTGCTGTATTAGCATCTAAGGCACTCGTACGGAATAGACCAAGAGCCGCGCTAGGAGATATTGGGTCCGTAGTCGGATACGAAAAATGCCAGATCTACTATAGAATACCCGTTTCCGACCGTCAGGTCCATACAATCAAATAGGCCTGACGTCCTCCTCGATAAACAAACCAAGACTATGTATGTCATCGAATTCTCCGCTCCGACAGAGAAGAACACAGTCTTGAAAGAGGAGGAAATCAAGGTCTCCTGTTCGAGCTCAGCACGCTATACCAAGACCACAAGGTCCTATTAGTTATTCTGATCATCGGTGTTTTGGGCGGAATTCGGTCTTCGCTGCGTTCGAACTTGAAAATCATTCCGGCCTGTAGGAACTCGGCGCAGATCTTGATAGACCCTTGCGAAAAGCAATTTTCTCTTAGATCAATTCCTGCTTCTTAAGAATCACTTTTATATATAGATATATCTCAGATAATGACAATTGGATCCTTCTACAGGATGTTGCTTCTACTATGATATACTCGTTATATATTCAAATTCATAACTAGATCGATTTTCGGAACGGCCTTCGAAACGTATGTTTCTGAGGGAACCCGATTCTGATCTTATGAGGTATTTAAAAAAAAATATTGATGTAATAATGTCATTTTTCTATAACTTAACGTTTTTCCATAAAAAGAAAATAAATAAAACCGATATTTCACTAATTTAGTAGCGCCATCTACGATTTGCAATTTTTTTGAGTTTATATTCATAAGCAGTAAAGTTAAAAACCCCAGAGCTTCAATTTTCACTAATAAATAACGAATATCTGTATTTGTTTAATATACATATTTTTGAAACTAGCGCTTCTACGTGAGCACCATCTATGATATGCATTTTTTAATATTAAATTCATAATCAGCAACCTCAAAAACTTCCAGGGTGTTATTTTTGACAAAAATCACAAATATTTAGCACGTTATTCAATTTGTTTTACAAAAATTGATCCCATTGAGCGCTATTTCCGGTTTTACGGGAGCGCCATCTAGAATTTGGTGTTTTTGACTTCATATTCGTAATCAGCGACCTTAAAAACCTCTAACTGGGATTTTGGCCAAAAAAACACCAATAGTTTTCGAGTAATTCAATTTGTTTATTGTATTGTTTATTTATTGTTTATTAGGGGGAAGGGGATCCGAGCGGTAAATCTCACTGGGTGCTTTTTTTATGTAGGGAAAACTTAAGGCATTGCAAAAGGTTTCAGGAAAAATACTTGGTATCTTCATTTTTCTTGGGTTTGTACAATAATGACTTGCCTAACAGCATTCTCACCTGTAGACATATACAGTTCTTATTTACATTTTGAGATAGTTTATTCAAATTGGTGTCGTGTAATTTCGTTAATGTTGGTAAGATATGTACATGCACAGTAATGTGCCAGATTCTCTCAATTGGCATCACTTTTATGGTTTAATAATTAGCACTTACTCATATTCTAGCAAAATTCAGAAGGAACAATTACATTCAAGCTGGTACCTGCTGATGGTAAATTGAATCTTCGCGAGAGCAAAGTTCGAGTGAGGGCACATTTCAATTACCAAGCTGAAACAGATCCTTACATACCGTGCAAAGAGGCTGGTTTGGATTTCGTAAAAGGCGATGTTCTTCATATTGTATCTCAGGATGACGCTTATTGGTTAGTATCAAAAGTTTCAAAATACGTACAAAAATTTATTCTATTTTTACAGTAATGTTGTTTAAGTTATCTAGATATAGTAAAATCAGAACACCCTTTTCCACTATAGATTCTCAAAATCTTATGCGCATTTCGCTGGCTACTCTAACATCATTGGAGGATCGACTAGAGTAATATTGGTTAGTTACTAGTATTTAAATATACAAAGATGTAGAGAGAAAAATGAAGGGAACATATTACCTTTAGATAAAAACAAATTTTACTGTGAACTATCATATCATAATATATCAATTTATATTTATTTCGGTACAAATGAACGACTTCTAAATTACTCCAGAATTTACTAGAGCTTTGTTCTAAAAGTGACAAACAATTCGTCTGAAGACCAGCTATTGCCGATTTTGTATCTGTATCTATGATTGAATGGGTTCTTTGAATCCAATGGAAATATTTGCTTTTGTTTATTCCACATAAATTAATAATTATTAGACAAACTGGAATGATATGTATTGACTAGAGTAAAGTTACCATTAATACTCAATATCAAGTGTAATCTGTTAAAGTTTGACAAAAACATAATTGGTTTTACACAAAGTTAATCTGATTAATGATTATTAATATAAATACCCTAGATCTTTTGTAGATAACAATTAATTTAGGTAATTCTCTGATGATATCATTATAGCTAGAGGAATGGGCTTACGATTTTAAAAATGTATATTGGAAAAGGGTGTTGTGAGTTTACTATAAGCTGAATCGATTTTAACATTTTTTTTTTAATCCATTTAGGAAAATGTTACCAGTTTGTTTTTGTATGACGTGCATTTTTGTATTTCTATTGAGGAAAAGGCATCTCTTTGAATTCACTTTCAGGAGCTGAAATTCAATGTGAAAAAAAATGCCCAAATATAACCGAAATACCCCAGAATTTGTTACCCGGGGGGTTTTTGGGGTCGCTAATCACGATTCGAGCTACGTCGCACCTGGGGGCCCCGGGCATCCTGGTACCAAAGTCATCGGGATTCATCAACATATCTTCTGCAATAGACTGAAACTTGTTAGGGAGGTTCTCTTGAGATTTCTGTTCATGACCATCATGACCCTCAATAGTCACCTGGTGGTCAAAATGCCCTGATTACCGGGTCTTCTCCAGGGACTATTTTTTAATATGCTCAGAACGCAACCAAATTCGTTTGATGGGGTATTTTCGGCTCGCTGATCACGATTCCGGTGCCAGATTCAAACTGCGTCGCACCTGGGGCTTTGAGGATCCACTAACTTCGTCTCCAGGGAATTAGGGAAATTATCTTCTGGGAGGGAGTGAAACTTGTGAGGGAGGTTCTTTTGAGGTCGCAGGTTGTGATCATGCTCCTCAAAAGTCACCGGATGGTCAAGATAGCTGATTACCTAGGCCGAAAATCATCTGTCGGGGGTTTTGAGGATCGCTAACCAACTTCTTTTCATTTTCTATTAATTTTTACTGAAGTATACAATATTTCTAATTAATATTTCGAAAAGTTAATGTTCGTGTTTTACGGTATAATTTTTGTTTTTCTTATAAACTTATTTGTTGTCGATTGAATTTTAACTTTTTTGTCATTTTTGTACATGAAAAACTCAATTAAGTTTCCTGAGTTAAAAGGTATTTTAGTTACATTGTTATATTGCAGGTGGCAAGCTCGGAAAGAAGGGGATCGAAATATGCGAGCAGGGCTGATACCAAGTAGAGCCTTACAGGAAAGGAGAATCATACATGAAAGAACACAAATGGCGACTGATAGTAATGAAGGTGAGGAATTTGATTCCTTTCTCAGCTAAATAGAATTATCGATATTTATAACAAGGTAGATTTTGGTATACGTATACTAAAATGTATGTAACTTATAAAGTTATGGAAATAAAACCACTAATTTAACTAAATAAACAATGAATGTTTTTATTATCCACAATTGCTTACATTTGTTTCAACACACAGTGTCATCATCTGAGCTAAGTTATCAACTGGTTTATATTTTAGTTTATGAAAGCAAAATAGTGGATAATTAAAACATTCTTTGTTTATTTAGTGTACATTAGTGGTTTTATTTCCATAACTTTATAAGTTAAAAATGAATTAACACATTCTTAATGCCAACTATTCAATATAAAATGTATGTAACTATTTTGCCTTCCAATAAATTAATATCGTTAATAATTCCTGAGATAGAAAGAGAAGACAATGTATATGCCTAGTTTCGAAAATGTAATTGTAAAGTAATTGAGTAGGAAGTACTAGCAGCCTAAAAATCTCTTCCCAAAAGATAATTCCGAAAGGAACGAAGCTTATATACGAAAATTTGTTGTCAAATCGTCCATACACAGATCTTTCATTGAGAATTTCGGAAGACTCAAATAATGATTGATATGCACCAGCAAATATGATTTTCAATTCCATACGAAAATGAGAGTACATCCATTCACAGAACATTATAAAACTAAACGAAACTATAAACTAAAGTTATGATTACTACCGTTCATTCATCCTTGAAATTACGTGCAAAACATTTACAAGTTTCAAATGGTTTCTATCACTGCTATCTTTTGCATCAATTCAAAATTAAGATATATTTACAGTTGGAAGGGTTTGAACTGGATATAAAGTGGTTAGTTCAGAAGTCGTGTAACGTGTGACAGAATATTGATCGATTGCTTATAAATCTAGTTAACAATAAAAGCAACTCAGAATGTAACTAAAACTTCTCTTCTCGCCTTAGGGCTGTGTTCTGTTTCAGCATTGCCAATTTTAGTCTGCAACCAATCACCAAAATCTCCTCGTTGTGCATCTGTGCCGAAAACAAAGAAAATTATGTACGATGCCGCGGATAATGATGATTTCGATCGAGAGCAAATACCAACTTATGAAGAAGTGGCAAAACTTTATCCACGACCTGGTATTTACAGACCTATAGTACTAATTGGAGCTCCTGGAATTGGTAGAAATGAATTGAAGAGGAGATTGGTAGACATCGATCCTATCAAATATAAGACACCTATTCCATGTAAGTAAATCTTAAAAGTGTCCTAGATTGATTCTTCATTAGAGAACTACTATTTTCCTAAGTATCAAATGAATGAATGTCTATTATGTGATTTCATACAATGTAAGAAAAATCTACTTTTTTGTGTACTAATTGTTGAAATCCGAAATAACAAAAAATAAACGTCACTGTTGGTTTAATAATTGGAGGTACCAGAAAAACAACTAGGCTGATTACGAGTGTAGGAGAATTCTGAAATATAAGTTCCCGAATAATTGGAAGATGGTAACTTGTCATGGTTATTTTCTATTGTATCGGTACTTTTTAATTTGTAAAAATCTTTGTCACATGTTACGAGTATCATCTCTATATTTGGGAAAACCACTTCAGTAACTCCTCCTTTTGTGATCACTCAATGACAATGATCAGTTGAAAACTAGTTATCCAGATAATATAGTACAGTAAATGGAGGATGAAATGGCGGATCAAATGGAAAAATTTGGGGTTTTTAGGGGCAACGATATAGGTTGTGTAAAAACAAGCGCTATATATGTATACATATTATTAAGATACTCTATACTGAGTTTTGATTGCCCCACGTTGTGGTGACAATTGTTAACTTAACTCTAATGAGTTTATTAATCAATGATGATTATGTTTTGAATTCTAATTTTAATTTAATATTATTCCGGCTAGCTTTTTATTTTATTTTATTTGATTTTAATTTTATTTGTTTTGATTTGGATGTTAATGAAATGATTTGTATTATTTGTTATATTTTGAATGAAAATGATCTTTTTATATTATATGGAATTAATCACAATATTTTGTTGGAATGTTAAAAATTTTATATCTGAATTTGTTTATGAATCTGTTTTTATGGTTACAAAATTGTTCAATTTAAATTTATGTTCTGAAATTTCTATGTTTACAAATTGTTCTTTGTAATTTTAAATCCTCTATGTTTAACCTCAAAACTACTTAAAATTAATTCTTGTTTACAAAATCTTACATTCAGAGATACAAATACAATGAGATATTATAAATAAACTTACTTTTAAATATATCCAATAATACGAGAGAAAATGTTGGCAATGTTCAGTTGATTTTATATCTTCTTGGTTATTTGAATATTCACTTTAAAACAATGCTCTGCTATTATTACACTACACAGGTAAACTACGTTGTTATTTCTTTGTAAATTCAGGAACTGATGATAATAAATTGTTAACTTGTTTTATTCTTTTAAGATATAAAACTTCTTCTATAATATACTGGAACGGCTATCGAAGACTGAATATTCTACGATGCTACTGGAATAACTGTGGTTATTATAACCTTAAACGTTGATACGAAGATTCTTTAACACTACTTGCTCCGTAGGAATAATTTATTTGCTTCGGTTACTTTAACTTGTCGAAGCTACAGAGACTGGAGCTGAAGAAGATGCTTCTAATCTCAGATGTAAATGCAAACTGGTTTTCCTTCCTGTTTCCTTTTTATGGGACCTACAAAAGGACGCCAGTTCATGTCATTTTCAACCAATAAGGTGCTTCGTTTCCTTATCTAGGATGCTATGCTCATTGTTGGATTTTTTTGACAGAACTTTTTAATTGTTGATTGAATTTTGTATGGACCAATCAAAATTGAGTATTCTTGAGATTTTGAATTATTGAAGATTTTCAAATTATTTAAAGTGATGATGCATTCTGCTATATAAATTGATGTTGCCTACATTTTTCCACATATTTTGATATAAAATAACCTATGATTAGGTTCATATTAACTTGATTATTCTTATTCTTATGTCAATTTCGACATTTGTCAATTCTTAAATCTATTACATAATATAAAATATAAATAACAATTATATAACATTGTAGAACTCAAATTTCTTAATTCTATCTTAAATCTATAACTTATTTTAATAATTTGTGCTATCTTCTGATAGTCTTTGATTCATTTTTATCATGATTTCCTCTTTCGTATCACTGTACGTTTATCCACTTTCACTGTTTCTTCTTTACACTTCTTATTCTATATTACATATTTTATATATTTTTTAATCTTTTCTAATTTTAATGTTTCGGTAAGTTCATATTTTATCATTTTATGTTATGTAGGAAATGAATTCATAACAATATATATGCCGCAAGGCAGTTGATTCAACATCACATAAGCTACTACTATACTTGATCCAATGCCTTGCGGTATCAACCCAGAATTGGTAACATTCAAGAGGGGTGTTTTCCAAGGAGTCCTTGCCGACGAAAGCATCTTTAAACTAAGGTCAGCTGGGCTTACATCCGAGACCGAGAGATTTACCGCAACTTGCGTAATCAACACCTTGGCCTATCGCCGCAACGTGATGTTTGTGCAGGTTCCTGATGTCAGCTACAAGGCCTATCGCTGAGATGCTTCTCCACCTGCTGTCGGCATGTCCGGCAAAAGCTACCTCGGCATACACCAATCGCCATAATACGGCCCTGCGGGTGCTGCATTACCATCTCAGGCATTCGTATGGAAGAGACCAAGAGCCATACCAGGAGATATTGAGTCCGTGGTCAGAAACGAAAAATGCTCAATGTACTGGAATAACCCATTTCCGACCGTCAGGTCCATACAAGCAAATAGGCCTGACGTCGTTCTCCTCGATAAACAAACCAATACTATGTATGTCATCGAATTCACTGCTCCGCCAGAGAAGAACAGTTTTGAAAGAGGAGGAAAAATGAACAAAGCATCAAGATCTCCTGTTCGGGCTCCGCAGGCCACAAGGTCGTATTAGTGGTTCTCATTAGTGGTTCTCATCATCGGTGTTTTTTGGCGGAATTCGGTCTTCACCGCGTTTGAACTTGGATATCATTCCGGCCTGTAAGAAGATCTTGGTAGACTGGATAGAAGGCAGTCATTCTGGGTTCAATAAGACTACTTAGGGCACACGATTTGGGAACTTCACTTGATTTTTCCGGCACGATTACTGCGATGTCGTCGGAGCTCGCAGTAGACCCGACGAGGTATTATTGTAAACAAAGAAAAGATATATGTAAATATCGTGATCCCCGCATTTTTTGACATAACCCTATATCGCTGTCGCCAAAACCCCAAATTTGTATACTTGATCCGCCATTTTATCCTTCATCACTGTACTAAATAGAAAAAGTAATCGAGTTGATTTTAGACTAAACTAATAACAAACAATATCAACTTAAACTTCAATTTACTAAACACATTACTTGCTTTCCAGATACGAGTAGACCAGTTAAACCTGGCGAAGTCGACGGGAAAGAGTATTTCTTTATATCCAGAGAAAAAATGGAAGAAGACGTGGAAGCTAACAAATTTATAGAATTCGGTGAATATAAGGGTAATTTATACGGCACCTCCACCGAAAGCGTCAAAGCAATAATTAATGCAGGTCACGTTTGCATTCTAAACCCGCATTATCAAGCTTTAAAAATGTTGAGAACACCGCAACTGAAGCCATATATAATTTATATTGAGCCCCCGTCGTTCAAAGTACTAAAAGAAACAAGGAATGCCGTGCATGCGAGATCCACCTTTGACGTTAACAATTCACGAGGGTTCACGGTGAGTTCAAGTGTAAAGTAGAATTTCCAATCGATATACAATTAACATTATTAGAAGTTTTACTAAATAATTCATTATTTTCAAATTTGTTCACGAATTGATTACCAAAGGACATGATGTTTTCTCAAGGACCTCAGTCAGTTGTGAAAAAATAAATGCTCATATAGTTTAGAGGAATTTATCTCACCCACAAAAGACCCTATATGATGTATCAACCGATACGAGAACCATGAATGAAGAGAAGGGGAAAACTCTCCAAATATTCAATGATTGCTCTAAAGCCTTAATGTGAGTTGCCCTCACAAAGACAACAACAATCAAGCAACAATTGTATGAAATCTCAGGTTGTAGACAGGCCAAGGAATTGATGAGCGCATTTTGTCCAACACAGCCTAATATTCATCATTATCATCACTTGAAGGGAGGGGGCGTAGGCCCCAAATGCACTTAGGCCACTTAGTTGGATTGAGTTTAGGTCCATTCTATTCTAGCAGATTTGGGGCCCTCCAGAAACCCAGAATATTTCCATGATTTCTTCTGGGAGCAGTTTTGATTCTCCGTAGTGTCGGTGCCTGAAGGATGCTAATGCTGGACATTCCAACAGGATGTGAAAGGCCTCTCTGCATTCCCTACATATTGGGTCATCTGTGATGCCCATAGTGTGTAGGTGTTTGCTAAGACGACCGGTTAGGATCATCTCTCTAATGTCCCTTCTGTTTAGAAAAAGAAGTTTCTTTGAGAGCCTAGACACAGGCTGTTTGATAAAGAGCTTGGCCTTCCTCATGCGTGGTGATTCTCACCACAGCTCAGAACACTCTTTATTCAGTTGGCTCAGAAGGGCGAGACCCTTCACGCAATTTGATAAAGCGACCATTGGCTCCGGCCCGACGGGGGCGCCATTTCGTTTCCTACAACTCCACTGTGTCCAGGGACACTTTGAGTTAAACTTTATTTCTCCTGACTAATTCAGCCAGTGTATCCCTCATTCTTGCCTTGATGCGACTCTGGGTGATTTGAGAGCTCCCAGAGCCGACCGGCTGTCTGTGCAAATATATATGCGCATTTACATAGTTTCTTCGCAGGTTTTCCATGGCACAAGACAATATTGCGTAGACCTCCGCCTGAAAAATCGTGCAGTAAGCGCCTAGAGTCACTGAGATAGTGACCTTCGGCCTAATATTACTCCGACTACTTGCGTAATCACTAAGGGTTATCGACAATAAAGAAAATATATGCCCACTATGGGTCTTGTCCTAGTGGATGAGTCGGTGTTTAGTACATGCGAAGAAGAGGAAGAGATGGCGGAGCAGGTGCTTTTCATCTACCCAGTCCTTGCCAACATAAGTGAGTCCATATTGGGAGAACTCTGGTCAAACATGACCATCATTAGAGAGACCCCTTCCAGTAGTGTGCTTGTGATTATCGAACCACCTAGGGTGGCTGGACAACTAAAAACTCACTGGATATATATCCCCTATGTAAGGAGTACATCGATCCGAATCAGGATCAATAGGTCGCCCTTCTAACTGAGTTCAGAATCCAGAGGCATCCATCTGTTTTTATAATTCTAGATACATTTTCAACACATTTTGAAGGTAATTTAAACAGCGTTAGGGTCTTTAGAACCGCTTAAACGTTAGAAGTTTCTGTTATTCCTATTTGGTATAGCTGATTTTGATCCGTGGTTTTGTTCCTAGAATCTGAATCTGTTCTTAACAAAAGTGCATAATTCTCGAAATACACAGTTTTTTTTGTTTGCATGTTTTAATTACCAATATCTCATAACAGATTGGAAAGTTCACTTAATTCTTATCGCTTCTCTGTTCCAGGATGAAGAATATAGTGATATAATAAAGTCAGCTTCTAGAATAGAATTTTTATATGACCATTTATTTGATGTAACTATCGTGAATGCTGATTTAGCTGTTGCCTTCAGTCAACTTCTTGGCGCAACCAATCGTGTTGAAACAGAACCACTGTGGGTACCCGCATCGTGGGTGCAGTGATTTTTTATGGTTATTGTTATAATAGTGATAAGGTAACATTTTGTTCTCTGATTTATGTGCAATTCGGCCAGATAATAATAAATAATGCTTAAGAAAATTATATAATACAAAAAATGAATATGATTAATTTGATTAAATATAAACTTTGTGATTAGCTTTTCTTAAAAATAATACTCATATTTTTGATGCAGGCTCTTGCTTCGTTTCAGCATTGATTAATCAATAGTTTTAGTAATTAAATATTGTAGTTTAATACAACTCTGATGTTAGAAAGAGGAAATTACTTGATTTTCCACTCTTGTGTGTTTTTGTTGGAAGTGCATCTAGACTATATAAGTTTGTTAGGCGAAGGGATATAGTTGTTGGAAAAGAGTGACGAATTGGTTATGTTAGATAGACCATACAGAAAAAAGCCTAATCGTTAGAAAACAATTTGGATTTATAGCTGTGACGTCATCCAAATTTCTCTAATTAGCATCATGGATCATGCGATACACTACGTTATCTAAAAGGTGGTTCCAATCTGAATATTCTCCTCATTTTTATTAACATTTAGCCTAGTAATTTCAGAATGGTGACTGTTAATCTAGAATTCTCAAGCCTACATTCTGACAAGAGATGTTACTGAAACTAAAGATAATGCTTAGGCTGGAATGTAATTTAATGTGTGCACACCACCATCATAAGAATCATAGTGGTATTAAAAAAATGAAGACTACGTCATAGCTCTGAATACTACAGAGTTTGAATAATTTTTATATAAAATTATTGTAGCCCATTCTCGATGTAGTGTTTGCTTTGAACCAGAGTTCTTCTGAATACAAAGTCTCAGATTCATCTTGATTGAGAAACAAATGAGGCACACATTTGGAGCATATCTGTCTTGTGTTTGGAAAACCCTAATAACTTGATATTTATAATTGAACAGATATTAAAGTGAGTATGGGAACATTTATATAATATTTAATTGGAAACTAATTAGCTTATGAAACAATTCACAGTTTTCAAAACTGACCTAAACTTACGACAGTATAAAATAATTTGATAAACCAAAATCTGAATTCAGCTGAATTTTGAAGAGAGTCTATAGAATGCCACTAGAATTAAGAATAGCACTCAGAACTAGAATGCTTTAGTGAGTTCTATGAAAGTAATTCCAATTATGGAAAAAATGATTTGATACAACTTGCATAACAAAACACCGCACTGCCACATACTACATATCTAATGCAACTTATTTATCATCAGCCTAAACCAGCATAATACAATTGATTGTTTTTTGTTAGATTTTATTTGTCCTTTTTTATTATTGTATCATCCCTAGATTGGATATTTTATATGTGGGATGATCTATATTTAAATAATTAAATGAAAAATAAATAAATAACGGTTTTTCAAACTTTCGGTACAGCAGAAATCATTAACCTGAAAATCATAAATTCGTTTATCTTTCTTAAATTGGAGAAATAAAATCAATTACACTAGAATTTGTAATATTTAATTTTAACAATAATTAATACTAACAAATGTTCCACCACATTGTGGCATTATCAAAGCATATTGAGAGATGGGGTAGACAGGCAATGGTTTATGTGGGAGGTTATATTTAAAAAACGTCGACAAGTGGTAATATGGATCTGGTCTTTTAATATTATATCATTTTTTTTTGTTTGATTCAAAATTTCTATTGATTCTAGAATATCAAATTTTATCTTTTTACCCTGAATATGTAAGATATCGGGATCAAGGTTGAAATTATCATCATGTTGCAAGGGTGGTTCACGTAGTTAGAGTCCTCTTTTTTGAGCATGTAGCTTCGCAAATGTTTTTTGAACCTTACACTAAAACTGCGTTTAGTTTGCTCTATATACAAGACCTTACAGTCATTACATCTTAGTCTATATGCTCCAGATACCTTTAATTTACCTTTTTAGGTTCTGAATATGAAATCAGATTATTTTTGTTTTGAATGCAAAGTTTTTTTTCGGCTTTAAGAAAAATATGATGTAATAATAATATAATATAATTTACCATTTGTCAACAAATTTCGAGTAATCTTCAACCCAAATCATTATTTGTTGTTTTGAATGCAAAGTTTTTTCCGTCTTAAGAAAAATATAATGTAATAATAATGATATAATTCACCACTTGTCAACAACTTTGAATAATGTCCAACACAAACCATTCCCCCACCCTTCAAATTATATCTCAATCAGTTTTGAATTGTAATATTTAAAGACCTAATTTTACATGTATCTTTAGTTGATAACTTCCAAGATTTGATAATGCCAAATAGTGGTGAAACATTCGTTAGCATTAATTATGGAAATTAAATGCTAATGGTAATTGTAATATAATGCCATATAAATAAAAAATAAATCATATGATATTTAATTCCTTCTGCCAAATACTAGATTTCTAAATGACGTTAAATCACGGTAAACAAAACAAATATATAACTTACTATATTCGAAATAATAATTATTAAAATTATTTGAACGTATATCTACATTGGTTCATAGATCTTTAAGGGTAATATAACCTTGATAAATAGTAGACTATTTTAATTGCATAATTCGAGACATAATTTTGGCATTAATAATCTGATTAGTAATGCCAAAATTATGCCAATCAAATTAATAAATACAAGAGAAATCTAGCAGCAATCAAAATAGTATATAATTAACCATATTTGTTATATTTATGACGATTATTTCTTGAATCCAATTAATACAATCCAATTAATTCTTTATATCAAAGAGACATATTCACAGACTAGCTACTATAAAGCACCATGTAAATAGACGCTAGTAATGCGTGTTGATTGGTCTTGTCAAATTGTAAACAAAAGTGTGATTGGTTAAAGACTGATATCTGACAGGTAAAAGAAATAATCGAAATTATTTTTTAGACTATAGCTTTTACAGACTGGGCTATTTACCGAAAATGCTACAATTGGTTTTACGAAACCATAAATATTAATTCATTTTCAAATATTAATACCTCCTTACTGAATCAAATAGCCAATCTAAACTTGTAGAGGAGATTGATTGGTAAAATAGTTAATTCGTCTTTTTTCCAAACAAAAGTTATCAAAATCATGTCATGTTAACCAAAACAAATATATAGCTTACTTTTTCAAGTAATCATGACAAATGTTCAACAATAATGTCGTAGATCTATGAAACAATGTGGTTATGATTTTAAAATAAACATTGAAGGTGCTAAATATTGGCCTGAGATTAGCAATTAACACCGATGTTTGGGATATCCACTCAAGAGACTCCTCACATGTAAAGTAAAATATGACTCATAAAGTTATAAGACTAGTCTGATCACAATATGCACTAATCATAGCAATATAACTGTAAAGCAGCATTTTTATCAAAACGAAAGAGTGAAGCAGTTTCAAGTTATCTTCTTTCACTTTCGATTGTTACTATGAAATGGTCTACAGAATATATTCCATTGCATGCGGAGGAAAACAACATACAATACTGCAACTTAAGCCCTTTTAATTTGAAGAAGAATTCGATCATCAATATGATATATGATAAGTTCCTATCGAATGTTTTCTGCGTATGTGATGGAAAATGTTCTATATTTGTTCAACACAGTATGACTCGTTGCACCATCATTTATTTATGTTTCATAATTTTTATATTTTTCTAGATACATTTTACTCGTAGATAAATATACTTAGAAAATAATCCAGAATAATTATTATCATTTGTTATTCTCCATCGTTAGGATTAGTTTTTTATATTTAATGCTCGAAAAGTTAAGAATTTAGTTCATTATTCATTAAAATAAGACATAGATATTATCAAATATTTAGTTACTTTTATCGAAGTCCATGAAGCACGAACATCTTAAAAAAATAAAGTAAAATATGTTTACAAGAATCATAATTGATATTATTAGATATTATCAAATATTAGAAGTTTCTGTTCTTGTGAGTTTAAATGTGATTGACTAAAGTAAATATAAAAACACAAAGAGCACAGAATTCTATATTCCAAATTGATCAGTGATCACATCATCATTAAAAAATTAATGCTAAGTACAAGTTTGTTATTATCTATTTATTATTTTAATATAATAAACGAATTTTCGATTGACGTATGACATTGAACTATTTATTAGGCACAAACTCATATATTAAATTATGGAACAAATGTTTTTTTGATGTTTATTATTTTAATACACAGTTTAGATGGACAAATGATGACATTAAAAGACATCATGATCCGAAATATGACGTATATAGGTATACAGGGTGCATTACGGAAAGTGATACTCCAGTCCTGAATTAAAATCTATTAAGATCAGTATGAGCAAACTTTTTTTTGAAAATAATTTTACGAATATATCACCGATTTAACCGGAAAAACACTTTATAAATGACTCACCCTATATTTTTTGCCAATTTTGGATTGAGTTAATAATTTATAAGTATGTCTATTTCAAACAGTTATTTACAAATTCATGAAATTGTTGACAAAATCATTGCATTACGTAAACTTCAATAGCTTCAAAACTATTTGAATTATTCAAGTGAAATTTTGGTATCTCATTTAGAAAATGTCTATTTGCTTATTACTTCAACATAATAACAAAATGGGATGGAATGTTCTAAAAATCCAACTAATTTCTAAATGTTCATTCACCTATAATTTTTTTCTTATAAATATTTCAACTTCCTGTATATCTTTAGGTCATTTTATTCTGTAGACTATTGGGAATACAAAAGATATCATGCATTAATTTGCACACATTTGCAGGCTTGCATAGAACTTAACCTATTCAATATATCATGAATATCATTACGTTTTTTAATTAATTCCAATTTAAAATTGATTAAAAAATACTTTTTTCACTAGATCCGTAAGCAATTCAATAATATTTGTCTGTTTCACTCTGGAAAGAGGCCCTTTGTAGTGGAATGGTATTGAAGTAGGCCCTGGTGTTGATGAAGGGATTACTAGATTCTTCAGAGGGTTTTTAATATTACTTCTGGCTAAAATGATGCTGAAAATGCATGGCTTCCGGATAGATTCCGCATCACAATAGTACGACTTGATTCCAACGTTTCGCCAAAGGTGGCATCTTCAGGGTAGAACTGAATCAGTTCAAGCCTCAAGTCTGCTCTGAAGATGTCACCTGTAACGGTTGGCGAAACGTCGTGCTATTGTGACGCGGAATCCATCCGGAAGCTAGAAATTCTCAAGATTAGCTATCCACGGAAGTTTACTATTCAAGATATAAGGATGCTTATAGAAATTATGACGGTAGAAGCAGAAGTCTTTGAATTGCTGCTTAAATGCAAAATTGATATGTCCAAATATTTTTTTCCAAATCTGTTTTAGAAAGTGTTATTCACCACACCAAATATTTGCAGTGAAATTCAATTTGCTAAATATTCCAAATTACCAAAAAAATATTCAACTATAAAAAGTGTAATATTTTGCCAATACGATAACAACTATCGATCAAATCGGCCGAAACCGTGAGCCAATGAAATGTTGGTAACTAAAATTGAGTCATTCATCAACAGGTATCTCCAAAAGCTCAAGCAAATTATCACAAAGTTGTTAGCTACAGGGTACACACTCCTACCAAAAAACAATAACAAAATACTAATTAAATTTGTTGCCTAAATTCTTCATAACTTGAAAGAGCGATTGTTCTGAAAACTTGAAGAGTGCAATCATATATTCTACATCAAGTCTGATTTGATATCCTATTACTTATAAAAACGGTTTAAAGTATTATTGTAAAGTCTAACAATCCAGAACTCCGTTTTTTATTATTTAAGGGTGTAATACGATGCCAATTAATGCAGTCAGATTTTTATAGTAGAAGTTTGTTAAAAAAGTAGCCAGCTAACCTTGTGCAAGACACATTTCGTCCTTATCTTCATGGGAGTATGAGAGCAACATTTTATTATGTCGAATGAACAATTTATTTTTGGATATTAGGGTGGAGCTCATCACTTGAATTATAAAGTACTGACACGTTTCAATATGAGACAATCTGACCACAGTAAAAGAATTGGTTTGCATATCTTCGATACCTGCCAATTTCTGCTTATACATGCGTACTTTTTATTTAAAAACATTTGTTTCGTTAAATATGTATGCATACCATACAGTTGCATGTGCGGATCTGGCTTTGAATGAATTATTTACTGTTTTACTCACGATTTCGATATTTTGCCGTTATTTAAGAACATCTTAAAATCAATATTCGTGTTATGACTTACTGATGAATTAGGTACCTAATAAGAGATATCCTTTAGTTATAAGTTTAGAGATGCCTAATAAAAGAAATACCTGTATTGAAACATAATATAGTATTAATAGTACCTTATATCTTCGATATTATGACCTTCGAATCCCAAACTGTTAGAGCTAATTGTTTGGTATTAATTTACAGCATTATACATGTAAACACTGCCATATTTATTTACTTAGTGATAATTTTATTATTATTATATTAAAATAAATTATTGTTAAAAATCTGGAGTTTCATTTTAAGGATCTATTAGAAACAACTACTTTGGCTTAATAAAATTTCAGTAAATACGAGGGCAAAGTGAAAAGTCCCTGAAAAATAAAACAGATGGCGCCACAATCGAAAATCCCATTTGTGAGGTACCATATATAACTAGAACGCATTAACATTTTCAGACTGATATGTCATTCAGTTCTGTTTTGACACCCATCGAAAGCAAGCAACAATGAAGATTTTTGTAAACATGGAAAAAAGTGAATTTCGCGTCTTAAACATTATTTCTTGCGTGGAATAGTACATTGTGTATCTAGTAGTGAAAGCAATACATTCCCGGACGACAATGTAAATTGTTGGCCGAGACGTTAAGCCGAGGCCAACAAGTATTGAAATCTGGGAATGTGCTTTTACTACGAGGTATACATACTATTTTTTCTGAAATCGCAATCAACATTATCATAAATTAAGGAATTTTTATAAATGCACAATTTTTGATTACCATATTATTGCCCATGAAGTCGTTTCCTTGACAATCACTGTTTGTTTATTATTGTGACAAAAGTCAGAGATTCACCACTTACTCCGGTTTGATACCTACTTATCGCTAAAAAAAAATTAAAAATATTTAAAATGGACAGTGATGATGATGTCCAGGTGAGCGGGACACCACCAGAGTTAGTAAAGATGCATGGGAGATGGAAATCCTCAACCGCTGCCGAAGGATATATAGAGGAATATTTTACAAATAAAGTAGACATACCAGATAAAATATTTAAAGGGGGAAGTGACAAAGAGGAATCTGCTAATAAATACTATTAGTATTATTGCCGAAGAAGAAAACAGCAATAACGTCGCTAACTATTCAGGTAACATAACAGATAAATTTAGAGGGGGAAGTGACAAAGAGAATGACTTTTCAGGTAGAGTTCAGCCTATGTTTAATAACTGTACAAACTGCAACTATAAATATAAAATAGTTATAATAAACGTTCCATATGAGTAATATAATATATTCAATAAATAATCTTAATGTGAGTTGGTTGTTTGCGTGTATTTATTTTCTGTCTAAAACGCAAATAAAAAAACCCGGTAGGGACCGATTTTGATGGCCTAAGTCGGTCAAAATTTTTCCGGGCAGTTTTTGGTTGCGATTATTTAAATATGAATCTCTTTTATTTAACAAAGACAAATTCGTCGAATAGAAAACTTCGTTTAAATAAATAAATCAGTAAACTGGAACTCTGGCCTCCAGGCCCGTCAACTTATTTACAATCCATCCCAACAAATTGAACATTTGAACGGGGACCGGGTCTTACAACCGAACAGAAAACGTCAAAATTTGAATATGCTAGAACCTTTCGTTTTTGAGTTATCGTGTGGACAAGTATCCTGTGATCGACAAACAGACGGATTTATTCAGAGTTGCATTCGATGAAAAATACTGTGGTGAAGGAGTTTTCACGCTAGGACTTTTTTTTAACGATTTTAGAAATAAATAAAGGATAATACGGGCACCCTCCTGGAAAAACAGATTGCAAAAAAGGAATAGCACAAAAGGATTCGAAAGATCCATTCTGAGAGCTACACCCTTCTGTGTGAATAACCATATTTCCATTTTGACAGCTAATAATTTTTTCAAATCTGGACATTTTCTCGTAGGGTACTGAGAAAATTATTCGGACCCTACTTAGATAATGAACCCGAAAGACAGAATTTTATTGCCGGTAAAAGCAGCTTTAAATTAACTTAAATTTAATGTAAAAGTTTTGAATCGATTCAATGTAAATTTTGGGAGTTATGATTTTTAAAATACGAATCTCTTTTATTTAACAAAGAGAAATTCGTCGAACAGAAAAATTCATTCAAATAAATAAATCAATAAACTAGAGCTCTGGCCTTCTTCCAAAGAAGAAACCCAGGCCCGTCAACTTCTTACTATCCATCCTACACCCTTCTGCGGAATAACCATTAGTATTTTCATTTTGACACCTAATAATCTTAAGGAATAATTTTTTCATATCTTTGGACATTTTCTCTTAGGGCTACTTATTATTGGCACATCATTACAACAACTTGATTATCGTGTACTCAACATGAACAAAAGATTTGTTCCAAGTTTGGTGAACAAATTGGTTAAAATGATTTGCACACATTCATGTGTGATCGTGAAACCTGAAAAAATCGTTCAAACGCTACTTAAATGATAAACCCGTGTGGTTGATAATCTCCAAGAGACAGTATTTTATTGCCGCTAAAAATTGGAGGCAATATGGAAAAGGCAGTGCATATTAATGATGGTTGTGACCGATGATGGAGTAATACAGATGAAACGGTAGGTTCTACCGCTAACGTAACACGTTGCTGTTGATCTATATTAACTAAGACATAGACAACTTGTCTGAAGATATCAGCCCAAAACAACATACGTTTCGTTTACGTTTATTTATTTATAATTGACCTTGTGATTTGCCCCCAAAGGACGAATAACTAATACAGCGCCTCATACGCGTTTTCATGTAAGTACATATGGCGCTATCAAAAAGGAACTAATTATTATGATAACACAACTACTATTATCAACATGAAGTACATAAATATTCGTAATCGAAGGGAATATGTGGCGCATGTGCGTGTGAATGCAATGTGTTGAATTCACTCGTTGAATGAAAATTTTAGCATTTTGTAGTCTGTCGGTGCCCGCCGGGAAAGCTCAAAAGCTCTAGTGACGTACGCGTCCCGATCCAATGGAAAACTCGGTATGTTATTGATTAGTTTCGAAAATGGAAGATCTCTAGAAACATATGGAGCGAACCGAGTAGACGTACACAATATGAAATTCACCTTCATATGTATTGTCATCGTGTTATCATGTAGTGTTTGTGCTTCCGGGAACTTGGAAATCTATCCTGGTGAGTTTTTGACGTTTTCGCTCGAAACCGCACACTAATTCGCTGACTTTAAACTTTTCACTAATGCATTTCTATTTAAAATTGTTACGAGACCTTGCCCTAGGCATGCAATGTTTCCGGTCACTGAACCAAATGCACCAAATATCGATAAATCATCATGTATTTATTATGGTTATTTGGTTCCATTTCCATTATCATAATATGTTAGAAGATGGTTCAAATATTGTTATTTCTAATAAACAGTAGGTAATAATATGATTAGTCGAGGATTCCTCAAGTTAGAAGTAAGATACAGGACCTCATATCAAGCTTCTATTCAAAATCCAGGAGAAAAGTTCCACCTGAATCTTAAAAGACCATAAGGTTTCCTTCAAATTTGGATTAACATGCTGGGTGAAGTTAAGGGTCAATGTTTCATTTAAGAATAAAAAATCATTCATCTAAATGTATTTAACGTTTTATTTAGTGGAAATAATGAGAGGAACTGGAACCGAGATTAGATTTAGCAATTTGGATCTCTGCAGATAGAAAAATATCAACTCCTCTTTAATAAATGCACCACTTAGTTGCATAGATCTGAGTCGTCTATATTCAGTATGCCTGCCATTAATATTTAAGTAATCTCGGAGTTGTCTTCCTGAAGTTTGAATATAATGGAATGAATATAATATACCAGTGTAATGGTAGGAACATATTGTCTATCATTCTCTTATACACCGAAAAAATTTAAGGGGTGTTTCTCTACTGGAAATTAAGGGGGTCTTTGGTATATATTTTTTTTTGGGAAAACCGTAACCTGAAAAGTTATACATCTCCAAAAAATTAATTTTCCCTATATACTAAGCTAAAGAAACAAAACTTGCTGAACATTATCTGTCAATAAAACTACACTGTTTGAAATTTTTTCAAGGAGTTGAAATGATCAACCCCTGAAACATTTTTTTTAGAACTTTTTTTTTGATAAAACTTTTTCCTCTTAAAATACACGTCTAAAAAGCCTCATTCATTCACTAACTTTTTGATCTTTTCAAGTTTTCTCGAAAAGTTAATGATTCACGAGAAAAAACAATGTATTGCAACGAATTTCCATGGTAAGTTGTAAAACTGATTAAATAAAGGTGTTGATAGCGGCCCATTTTCTTCAAATGTATTGTTTTGAAATTATTCAACATTAGATTTTTCACTTGGTTAGGTTAGTTGAAGTTGGGTCAGTTAATTTCTGAGTAACTTGGAAAGATAATGATTGAGAAAAGTTGGGAACATTAGGGCTCATATTAAATAACATTTTATTAAACAGTAGTCAACCGAATAGTTAACCTATGATTCTACTAGGCTAAGAAGCTTAGAACTAAGAAAAGGGAACAAACGATGAATAAATTAATGTTATAACAATTTAACAAAAAACAAGAACATGTCGAATATTGACAATACAATGTACAAAAAATGTTGAAAGTGATCGCCTTTTGCTTCAATACAAGCATCTACTTTTTTTCTAATAGAATTGCGTATGCGTTGAAATATTCCTGGGGAATTTCTATCGCTTCATACCCCGATTCAATGCGGTTTCGCAAATCATCTAATTTTACACTGTGCTTGAATATACCAAAGATTTCAGATATCCCCACATGAAAAAATCCATAGGATTACGGTCAGGAGAGCAGGCTGGACAGTTTACAAGTCCTCCTCCATCGATTGGCATATACCTAATCCAAGTGACTTTTTGCACGTATACTAAAATGGGCTGGCGCACTGTCGTGCATAAGCCATAAATGTCGCCCAAGTTGACTGGTAACGTCTTCAAGAAGAACAGGTAATTCTTCAAGAAGATGACAATATGAGTCACCATCTAATCGTAGTGGAAGAAAATAGGCACCAATTAGATGATCGTCAATAATTCCGAGCCACACATTCAATCAAAACTCATACTGATGATTTCCTTCAAAAAAGCCATAAGGATTCTCTTCAGCCCAAATGTGATTGTTAACAAAATTTCTAATATAATCTTTTGAGAAATTCGCCTCGTCAGTAAATAAAATATTTCTTCAGAACTGTGGTGCTTAGGTTATCATATTAATAAGCCATTGACAAAAAACGATTCAGTAACGCCTGCACCCGTTGAAGAAGATAGGGATACAACTGTTCTTTTGAAATTCTAAAAACTACAGAATGGCTTACATGTAGGACACGAGCTATCTTCTGGGAATTCTTCTATTGAATTAAGTACGGCTTCTTCTACAGCGTCAGTTCTAACTTCTCGGTTTGGGCAGTCATAACTTCTCTTTTCAAAAGTACCAGCAGGCATTGGTCAATATTTGTGAACGTAGTATGATGGGTACTGTTTAGAATAAAGTCTTTGCGCTTCCAATGCATTACCGTTAGTACGCCCATATGTATGCATATGCATATCTGCCATTTCTAAATTCGAATAGTTAACCATAATTTTGGTCTATCAACTAATATTTTCCACACAAAATCATAAAACTTAAGAAAAAGAAACAATAATTGACATTGCAAAATCCCGCTTTCTAGATATTATGGCGAAATACATTTATTTTTTTCTCGTAAATCCTTAACTTTTCGAGAAAACTTGAAGAGATCAAAAAGTTAGTAAATGAATGGCGCTTCTTAGACGTGTTTTTTAAAGGAAAATATTTTTATCGAAAAAAAGTTCTAAGAGTTCTCCTTACAAAAATAATACAGAACTGAAAAAATTTAAAAGTGTAGTTCTATTGGCAGATAATGTTCACCAAGTTTCGTTTCTTTAGCACAATATACAGGGAAGATGAAAAAGAAGAAAATTTTTGAATTACTTGAAGGGGCGTAACGTTTCAGGGGTATTTTTCCACAAAATGTTATACAAACGACCCTCTTAATTTTCATCAGAGAATCACCCCTTTTCGGTCTTATTTCGGTGATTTTTAGATAAATTCTGTATTCATGAGATGTACCTACACCTTAAACTATTACTACTAAAGCTATGTATAGTATTTTTATATAAATTAAGAACATGAGTAATGATTATGGTGTAGTTTTATGTCATTCATCTCATCTTCATCGTCAATGAGTGATATAGTACTTGCAAATACGTCTTTATCCATATCTGAATCATGGGGAGAACTATTTTCTTGCTTCGATTTTGAAAATTTATTTTCTCTGAGCAACTGAGAATCGACGGTTCAATGGTTTTTAAGTTTCAGTCAAACTCCTAAGGATGGTTTCGATATTAGACCGGAATAATTTATTACATTTGGTAATATTACCCAGCCTGGTTTTTGATATCTATATTTTCTGTTGACTCTGAACTTTTCAATTACAATTTTCGTGTTACGTTTATCATCCCAGGAACTCTGACAACGATGAGCGCGGATCGAAGCGTTATTCCTGCAAAACGGAGAATAATTTTTGTTTCATATAATACGACTTTAACATTTCAATATTTACCAGAAGCAATCATAATCTTCTTGCCTGAATGCAAAGATGTATACGAAATTGTAATGTTATCAATATTAACACAGAAGAGCGCTAACAAACTTCCAGGTTCACAAGTTGAGGTAAAATTTATGCATAAAGTGAAACTTAAATATAACTACAAATGTGTCGTCGCATGGAGAATGGATAAATAGTGTGCATGGCAAAGTTGCTCTTAGCAAATAACTTGATTTCGTTACTGATTTTTATATAATTATTTCACATTCTACCGGCTGTCCGGAAATGGAGTATACAACGGTAGACCACAAGTTCCTTGCCCGAAAATATGATGATTCAACTCAACTTACGTATATACAATGTTGCTTAGTTTGGGCGCTAGAGGGCTTCAAAAATGATTAATTTTTTTACATTTTTTTAAATAAGTCGAAAAATCTTTGTTAGATTTCATCCATTTTTCAGCCAGGTGTTTATACCTGCAAATAACAGCTTTTTATGTAAAGAACCCCAATTTAGAAAATTACAGGATGTTTAAAAACTTGGTCACAATAAATTATACACCCATATTTTTGTAACCCCTTGTATAATCAATACAATTTTTTTTCTTTTTTTTTCTGGATCGTTACTTTTATTCAGAAGCTATTTATTCTCGTACAAAATTTTAGTTGGGCAAACGGTTTCGTCATAAAAAAATATTTTCTAAATCCCTACAAGCCTGAATCAGTAATTGTAACTTGACACAAATAAAGTTTTTATTAAAAGTTGGCTATGATTTAGGCATCTAATGGGAGTGTAATGAACAATTAATTACCTTATGTTTCAACAAATGTTCAAAATGGCCACCATTTTCTTGTAAACATGCGTTAATTCTACGTCGAAAATTAAGTTGTACTCTTCGTAGTGTAGCGGGATTCCGAAGGGTGTTGGCAATATTTAAAATTCTGCAATTTAAATTTTCCTCGTTTCCAGTAGGAGAGGAGTGCATTTTTGTTTTCATGGCACCCCATAAAAAAAAAATCACATCGTGTTAGGTCCGGTGATCTTGCTGGCCATTTTGCAGGAGCATCATTTCCTCTTCCAATCCACCGATTTGGATAAATCGTTTTTAAATACTGACGCACTGCTGAGGAAAAATGTAGGCAAGCCATCTAGTAAAGTAGGTAATGTTTCTTGTAAAAAAAATAAATAATTATTTCCATTTAAGTTATTTGGTATAATAACTGGATCTATTAGGAAATTGTCAATAATTCCTCCCCACATATTAACTTTAAATTCATGTTGGTAATGAGTAAATTTTGTTTCATGGGGATTTTCATCAAAGTAAACATGTTCATTATGTAAGTTAGTTACACAGGATCTTGTAAACGAAGCTTCGTCGGTAAATAAAATTATCCTGTGGAAATTTGGAGCTTCTGCTATCTGATTTTCAATAAAATTGCAAAATGTTGAGCATGCTATGGATGTATAAGTTGTTCCTTTAAAACCTCATTAACAATTGATTTGGGAACCGATAATTCCAGACCCAGGTGTCTAGTACTTAATCTTGAGTTTTCCTCAACTCTGTCTAAAATTTGTTCCTCCGTATCTACCGTTCTTGTAGTACGCTGATGTTCACAATCAAAAAATCGTGGCTTTAGACTATCATTTTCACGGAGATGTCTAATGTTTGCAAAGGTTTGGTGATTTGGTACTATACGGTTAGGAAACCTATCCCTCTAGACTCGCGACCATTGCATTCACAAAACCCATAAACTAACAACATATCTACTTGTTCTGTATATGAATAGTCAAAACATAAACCGTATGAGAAATTTTGAACGCAGTTCAGTTTAAATGACATTGAAGTAATATGCTATTTTTTATTTGTCAAATTAATCACAGCCAACTTTTAATAAAAATTTTATTTGTATTAAGTTACAATTACTGATTTAAGCTTGTAGGGACCTAGAAAATATTTTTTTTGTGGCTAAACTATTTGCCAACTAAAATTTTGTAAGAGAGTAAATAGCTGCTAAATAAAAGTAAATATCCAGAAAAAAATTGGTAGTGATTATACATAGGGTTAAAAATGTAAAGTAGTAACTTTGTAAGTTGAGTTAAATCATCATATTTTCGGGTAAGAAACTTGTGGTCTGCCGTTGTACGCCATTCCCGGACACCCTGATAAGATACTCTTCGCATTTGTGTTTGTTTATTTCATTATCGTTACACAACTAAATAATAATCAAAATAATAACGTTCTTATGAAAATGTACAACAACAAATTGAGAATCGAACCCGGGCCTGCATAGTGGGAACCGAGAATACATCGCCGTTTGTTATAAATTATTAAGGTACGGTGCAAATAAGTTTACTTCAATAAATGTTTTTGTTGTTGTTGAACGATTTTGTTGAAATTTCGGTGAAAGCAGTTTTAAATTAACTCAAATTTAATGTAAAAGTTTTGAATCGATTCAATGTATATTTTCGGAGTTATGATTATTAAATTTGAATCTCTATTTAGTAAATTCGTCGAACATAAGCTTCATTCGAATGAATAAATCAATAAACTAGAACTCTGGCCTTCTTCGAAGGAAGAAAACCCAGGCCCGTCAACTTTTTGACAATCCCTCCTCAAGCAAATTGAATATTTGAACGGGGACTAGGCGGTACAACCGAACAGCAAACGGACCTTTCGTTTTTGAGTTATCGTGTAGACAAGCATCCTGTGATGGACATCCAAACAGACAAACACACGGATTTATTGAAAATTGCATTCGATGAAAAATACTATGGTGAAGAACTTTTCACTCTAGTACTTCATTTAACCATTTTAGAAATCTGCGAAGAGTATAATAATATAATAAAGCAAGAATAATACGGTTACCCTCTTGGAAAAACACATCGGAAAAAAGAAATAGGAAAAAGGATCCGAAAGACCAATTCTGGGAGCTACACCCTTCTACGGAATAACCACTAGTACAATACTGGAAGAACTCAGTCCCCTATCCCTATCCAAGTCCCTACTGGTTCTGCATGGTCAGTTCCCGAGCATAAACGTAGCTCACCCGTCGAATGTGAAGGATTGTAACAATGTCACACTCCAATACCTGCTAACCAGCATGCGGCTTTCAACCACTGCCCTACAGAAGCCTATGCCTTTCAGAAAGGAGACGGAGGGTGTCCTCCTCCTGGGCCCCTTTCTCCCTGTCACCTCACGTTACCTGTGAACTGTATACGATTGATGAGTAACCGTCAGCCTCGTTCAAGTTTGGTGTACCCCATATATCTTACCCCTACCGCAAGTGCATTGCCCAGAAACCTAAGACAGAAAACACAAACACTGTGGCTTCAGGTGTACACGCCATATGATGCAGCGCGTACATACCAGTTCGCAGAGGCGCAACAGTTAGTTTCACACCATATGGTGCTATTAGCTAGGCTAAGCTCTCTGAAGAAAGACGAAGCCACTCTCAGGAAGGAAAAGTACATTTAGAATATCAACGGGAATTCTAACAGGACACTGCAGGGTTGGGAAGACAACTTGAGACGCTCAAATTAGTAGAGGGAGAAGACCGCAGTTTCTGCAAAGAGGAGGACGAAACATCAACATTCTCTCAGAATGCACTATCTTCCAAAACTCAAGGATACGACATTTGGGAGCGTATCAAATAGAAAAGGGAAACTTACCTAACCTGAAGCCATCCTATATCCTGATATTTCTAAGAGCTATAGGACTGGAGGAACTGCTCTAGTTGTTGAGAAATCCTGGAAGGCACAGCAGAAGAATGGGACGCAATATATATTTTAAGGTCGGAAAGTGCAGATATCCCCAACATATACAACACTAAAATATAAGAGTTTTTTAAAATAAATTATCACTACAGATAGGCTGGTGTCGAACTCAATTCGTACGGTTAAGATTGATCATTTTAATTGAACCAAGCTAAACAGAGCTTATTTCATTGGCTTCTAAATTGAATAACCGATGTTGCTATAGATGTTTCCACTGTGAGAACCTTCGATTAAGCAGAAAAATCACCTGTAAGCACCACTGGAAGTTCATTCCTTGAATTTGAGTGGGTATCCGTAAAATTTAAGATAAGCCAATTTAGCGTTGGTGGAATGGTTTAAAATACTTTATCGAATCCTCACTTATGCTTCAGTTTATTATACATTGAGTCTTGCAAGTCGTTCTTCATACGATAATGGGTAGACACCTTTTGTAGATTTTGACAGTTTGCTGTTAGACCTTTTACTGTTATTCATGACAAGGTTTCAAACATAGTTGCATAGTTGAAAGCTACATCTATATCTATAACGTACGATGATAGTCTTCAAAGCTTTTTTGGATGATATATTTCTCGAAAATTCTTGGCTTCCGGATCGATACCGCGTCACAGTAGCATGACTTGATGCCGACGTTCAGCCAACCGTTTACAGGTGCAATCTTCAGGGCAGGCTTGAGGCTTGAACTGAAACTGGTCAGGTTGATTTGAAATTTCAGGCGAAGCGTATTTCGACTCTTGAATGTTATAATGGCAGGAATTAGTTGATAATAACACAGATAAAAGATGTTTCAATTCTGATTTCAATGATTGGGGTTGGGATAAGTTGACAGCTCTGTGGACCAAGGAGCTTATGACAGATTGCTCTTGGGTAGGGTGGAGGTGGGAAAGGCCATTGAGGTATCTATCGGTGTGAGTGGATTTTCGATACACAAAATGTCTGTCGACTAACTAAAACATCTAGGAACGGGAGTGAACCTTTTGATACAACTTCCATGGTGAAAAGGATATTGGGATGTTATGAATTGAAATGATTGAAGAAAGGAACAATATTTTCGCGACCATGTTACCAAATAACAAAAGTGTCGTCGACATATCTAAACCAACATTTCGGCTTGAGAACAGATGGGTCAATAGCATCTTCCTCAAAAGTTTCCATGAAGATATCAGCTATGACCGTAGAAAGTGGGAACCAACGGTAGTTCCCGAGGACTGATCGTAAAATTTGCCATATTGGAATGGGAGTAAAGAGTAATTCGACGTCAAAGCTGACGAGCAAATTGCCTGGGGCAACTTTTACCATTTGGAGTCTTTCAACAAAATGAAAAGAATTTAGGATAAAACTGTTGGAATTAACTACAAGAGGTTTGAAATAAATGACAGATATTTGAAGAGAGTAGGGGATGCGATAGTGCTGACAATTGGTCTTAGGGGAACTGAGGACTTATGAACTTTAGGCAAACCATATAATCGGGGGCTTCTTGAACAATGAGGATAAGAAATTTCTTACCTGGAACATGAAGGGAAGAATGACGGATAATTTGTGAAACAGAACGTTCTATAGAGGGGGTATTAGTTTATAGGAATTAGTTTTGAGATGTTGCAAAATTTTGGTATCATCATAATCTTAACGATTCATGACAACAGTGGAGTGTCCTTTACCAGATTTTAAAACAACCAAATCAGGATTTGATTTGAGGAAATTAAAAGCTTGGGTTAAAGGTTTTGGGCAATTTGATTTAGGATTGTTGGAATGACGAAGAATTTTCGCAGTTTCAAAAGAATTTCATCTGCCTAACGTTCCCATTCCACTTCGCACATGATCACACAACGACAGGGTCAGGTGCCAGAACGAAGTTAACCACCAGAATAAAGGATGGGAACAGTGTAGCGTGAAGGTTTTTTCCTACAATAATTACCGCTACAGAAACTAGAAGAATCAGTTTCAGTTCAAGCCTCAAGCCTACCCTGAAGATGCCATCTGTAATGGTTAGCGAAACGTCGCCATCAAGTCGTGCTATTGTGACTCGGAATCCATCCGGAACCAAGAATTTTCAAGATTGCTATCCGCGGAAGTCTACTATTCAAGATATATTCCTCAGAACTTGCTCCTTTAATATTCTGATTTCTTTTATTCGTTCTATGATAAGCCAGAAGCCATGATCACACCAAGGTTATTGTAAAACTAACACTCTGCAGCTGAATGCTTCAAGACTCGCTTCTCAAAAATCGTAAGAATAATCCGAAATGAGGATCTCCAATATAGTTTCAATTCTCCGGCATATAGGTGTTTGCTACCCTTATGAGGTATTTGAGGTCATAGGTGAAGGTCAGAAAGGTAAGCGGTCCGAGGGCACTCACCTCAGGGTTTTCATGTTTTTTAACTTTTAGCACCCCCAATGAGAAAACAAAGAAGTTAATCAACATCGCATCATAGAATGATGATGAATTACGCTCATCATTATTGTGATGAAAAAGAATACGAATATTTCACGTTTTAAATTGAGTTGCTCATTCATGTGCCAAGGAACACATCTGTGAATTATAAATACATTCTAATGATGGTTATTGTATCAAATCTACTACTATATTAGCAGACTACATGTCAATCAAAACGTGAGTTAGAAGCTGGGATCGCAATCCACCCACGACATGAAAATGATTACCCAACTTCTAACACGTTGGCAATAATTTGGCACGTGTTTCAATTACTTATTGTAATTCACAACATCTCTGAGGCGGTGCAACCGCGCCACTATAATCATTACAAATACTTGGTTATGCATTCTATCTTCAATATGTTCTAGAAAATACTGATCAATTCTGAGTTGAATGATGATTGTCAATGTAACAACGGTGATCATTTATGACTTCCCCCACTTTTGTTAGCATAATAGCTTTCGGACACTCCTACGGGTCAAATGTAAATGACTGTAGAAACAGAAAATTATTAGAGATGATTTAGAAACCGCTAATTGAAATTTTATCGAGATTATCTATGTAATGAATTTCACAACTCCATGTTTCATACTGACACCTGAAGTATGGTTGACTACCGGTGTGAAGTTGGGAGCCAAATCTAAGCAGCCAAATCACCAGAAACAGCTAAACGACCAAAGGCGTTGAAAAATGACAACAAAAATTCATACAATGAGAGTGTATTGTTTAAAGTTTTCCTCTACTCTTAGACAATTTGAAATCATCATTTATGTCAAAGGGAATTAAACAATAGATTTATATAAATACCTACTAAACTAATTAATGATAGCAAAGTATTTGAAACAGAGAAAATAATAGTCTATCTATAAATAGTAAAACTATGTATGGAAGGAAAGTCTCTCCCATGCCTTGCGAGTGTAGTATTATTACCCTTAATGTAATGAAAATCAAGTTCATTCTTAATGAAACCAGAAGCCAGGATGGTATTGATACATAAAATAGATAATTATGTAGGAAAACTTTGTACGAGGGGAAAATGTCTTTGGTGCCGTCGAAGCAGTAGACCCTTCGACGGCACCAAAGATATTTTTCACTCGTACGAAGTTTTGTCATATATTTATCAATTTTATGTATTAATACCAAGCTAGCTTCTCATTTCCTTCAGCATGATATCAATTTTTATTATAATAAGGGTGGCAATACTAACACTTCGACAGCGTCGAAGAGATTTTCCAATGGTACGAAGTTTTATCATATAGTTTATCAATTTTCTATATTAATACCAAACTGGCTTCCCGTTTCCTTCTGCATTAAACCAATTTTCATTATAATGAGGGTAGCAATACTAACAGTTTGACGGCACCGAAAAGATTTTCCAACAGTACTTAGTTTCCTTATATGGGCAATTCTAAATTAAAGGAGACGGCAGAGGGGGGGGTCTGCAGAACTTGCCGCAGAAATTTTTTTCCGTTTCTACATCGTATTTGAACTCCTTTACCGGCATTTAGAGATTAAAATACCTTTTAAAAAGTTTTTTATGCATCTTTTCAGTTCAACAAAAATGTCAAAAAACTGTTTTTGACCCCAGAAATCGATATTTTATGATAAATAAACGTCCAAGAAGTCATTTCCAATCGGAAATCGGCCGCTGAATCCGAAAATGGTGTTAGTTTCCTTACACAACGCATCATTTTCTATCCATTGACTGATTTCCGGCAAAATACCTTTTTTTGACGGCGTCATATCGGTGTGAGCAGTCACTTAAATTTTTTTTTCCTTAGCAAAATCTGCCGGTTTTTACCTCAGCTTTGCGATAAAATAAGAATTCTTTTGACTAAATGAATTTTGGAGGTCGAAAAAACGACAAAAAAGCGAAATTACTGTAAAAAAATCTGTCGTCAGGTCGGTGAAAAGTCTTTTCTTGGGACACATGACTTCGGAATCGGATTCAGCGGGAAATTTTACGATAAGGAAACAGTTCCCGAACGTCATCCAACAGTTTTTACACTCCAGTATACCATTAATTTTCCACCAAAAACAAAGTAAACGTAATTTTCTTCCAGTTTTTGATCTTTTTCGACCTCAAAATTGCAGAATTTAGAATTGTAAGTAGGATATTTGGATTACTTGGACAATTTTCGATCGAACACATGCTATAACATTATTTTTTTTAAATATTTTGGTGCTTTGGAAAAGCAGTTTAAAAAAAAGCTTTTTCGTAGCTGCAAATCTAGAGACTTCGTTTTTTTGTAATGTTTGAAGTTTGTTTCTTGAAACTTTAAATCGACTAAAATCGTGATCAAAATGACTGATTTTGATGTAAAATTTCCCAAGCATTTTGATTCTGACAATTTTTCAATCACACATGATGACCCAGAGCCACAAAATTACTAAATTAAACTAATTTACATTCGGTTTCGTTGTTTTGCCTCCTATTGTTTGCGCTTTGTTGAATTTTGTGGCTCTGGGTCATCATGTGGGATTGAAAAATTGTCAGAATCAGAATGCTTGGGAAATTTTACATCAAAATCAGTCATTCGATCACGATTTTAGTAGATTTGAAAATTTAAGAAACAAACTTCAAACATTACAAAAAAACGAAGTCTGTAGACTTGCAGCTACGAAAAAGCTTTTATTCAAACTGCTTTTCCAAAGTACCAAAATATTTAAAAAAATAATGTAATAGCATGGTTTCCCTCGAAAACTGTCCAAGGAATCCAAATATTCTACTTACGATTCTAAATTCTGCAACTTTGAGGTTGAAAAAGGTCAAAAACTGGAAGAAAATTGCGTTTACTTGGTTTTTGGCGGAAAATTAATGGTATACTGGAGTGTAAAAACTGTTGGATGACGTTCGGGAACTGTTTTCTTATCGTACAATTTCCCGCTGAATCCGATACCGAGGTCATATGTCCTAAGAAAAGTCTTGTCAGCGGCCTGACGACAGATTTTTGTACAGTAATATCGGTTTTTTGTCGTTTTTTTCAGTTTTTTCAATTTTACGACCTCTAAAACCCATTTAGTCAGAAGAATTCTTATTTGATCGTAAAGCTGACGTGAAAATAAGCAGATTTCGCTGAAGAAATTTTTTTTTTAAATGGCTGCTTACACCGATATGACGCCGTCAAAAAAAAGGTATTTTGCCGAAAATCAATGGATAGAAAAAATGGATTATGGAAGGAAACTGACACCATTTTTGAATTCAGCGGCCAATTTTCGATCGGAAATGACTTCTTGGGCGTTTATTTACTATAAAATGTCGATTTCTGGGGTCAAACACAGTTTTTTGGCATTTTCGTTGAAAAAAAACAAAAAATTGAAAAAGTTAAACTTTTTTTTATTCAAAACTTTTTGAAGCGTATTTTAATCTCTAATTGCCGGTAATTGGGTTCAAATACGATATAGAAACGGAAAAAAATTGCCCGTCAAGATCCACAGACCCCCTCTCCCCCTTGGCCGTCTCCTTTAATTTAGAATTGCCCATATAGTAATCTATTTTCTGTCAATACCGAGCTGGCTTCTCGTTTCCTTCAACATGAAATCAATTTATATTATAATAAGGGTAGAAATACTAACCCTTAGACGGCACCGCAGACATTTTCCACTCTGACGAAGTTTCCCTACATAATTTTCTATTTTCTGTATCAATACCATCCTGGCTTCTCGTTTCCTTCATTTTTATTACATTAAGGGCAACAATACTACACTTGCAAGGAATGAAAGAGAATTTCCTTCCATACATAGTTTTCCTATTTATAGATAGACTATCATTTTCTGTTTCAAATAATTTGTATCATTAATTAGTTTAGTAGGTATTCATGTAAATCTGTTGTTCAATTCCCTTTGGCATAAATGATGATTTCAAATTGTCTAAGAGTAGACGAAAATTTTAAACAATAGACTCTCATTGTATGAATTTTTATGATTATTAAATTTCGACGCCTATGATCGTTCTGCTGTTTCCGGTGATTTGGTTGCTTACTTTTGGTTGCCAACTTCACACCGGTTAATATAACCTTCTTTTATACTGACTGTTGGTGTCTCATGAACCTTTAAAAGGTTCCACAGAATCAAGAAGTCTAGGACTTCCTGCACAGAATAAAGAGAAAAATAAATCGTGACGTCAGTTAAAATGATAATTTCGAACACTTCTGCAGGTTTAATATATACGTGTGACATATATCGAGAGGATTATTAGTACACACACGCACGCATTCTCGCTCGCACGCACTCACATACGCATACACACACACAACTTTTTTATTGTAGGTATTCAATAAAAAAAATGTATCAATCAATGTATCGCAAGAGATATCTCGCTATTTGATTTTTAATGTTGGGGCTTCTAGTTGTTAGGGGTAAAAGGGTGAGAAGTTGAAAATTACATGTCTAAATGGAGGTTTAAAAATAAAAATCGATGTTGCCGAACATTTTCTAGGATATTTTTGTCAACGATTTTATAGAATTTATCCAACACTTTTGGGAAGCACTGTATAAGTTTCTATATTTAAAAAGTAATAACGATAGCAACCCGGAAACCGGAAAATAGTCAACACATAGATACGCTAACGTATTTAGAGGTTGATGTAGTAAATCAAATAAAATTGCAATTTCTCACTAGCTCTAGGGAGTTATTTGGAATCAAATATCAAACTAACATGAGTTATGGGATTAACAGTGAAGGTTTCAATAATAAGTTTCAAGTGCTTAGAAATTATGATGTAACGAAGCAAATATAAGCTATATAAAAGGTTATGAGTGGGCTAATAATAAGAAAGATGAACAATATTGATCTTCATAACTTTAACATCAGAATTATTAATTGGAAATAATATACATGAAACTTTTACACAAACTGGGCGGAGATATTTTGCCTTTGCTTTTCTTCGAGTTACGTAGTACAAGGAAAAGTTTATTAAACGGGCCATATTCTTAAAACATTCTTGGCCTAACGTTAATGTTGAACATTTTTATTGATTGAATTCAATCAAACTTTTCTAAATAAATCATGGTTTCGGCATTTACGTTGTGTAAAGTCGTTTTAAACTTTCTGAAGTTGGGGAATAAAATTCAAATTTAGACAAAAACATGTAATATGACCCAAGTGTGATTTCATCATGATTGGAAATTTCAACTAGATCTGATACATACTCACAAACATTATCTAATTTCGAAAATTTAATTTTAAACAATTAACGCTGATAAATTGTTTTACCACATTGTGGCATTCTCAAAGCACTTACCAACTAAAGCTAAATGTAAAATGGTGTCCTTAAATATTAGAAATCAATCTGAATGTGGTACAAATTGAGGGATGGGGTGGGACTTTATTTACAAAGTTGTTGTCTAGTTCCCTACTATTATGTTGTAAATATTTTTGAAATTTCTATTGATTCTTGAATATTGAGCTTGTCCTTTTTCAGAATATGTAAAATATCAGGATCAAGGTAGAAATTGTGATTATGTTTCACTGAAACTACGACCAGTTTGTCCTATGTACATCACACTTCAGTCTATAAGCTCCAGATTTCTTCAATTTATCTGTTTCAGATTTTGAATTATTAATATATGAGTATAGGTATTATTTGTTGTTTTAAAGGCGACGTTTTTATTCCAGTTCTTAAAAAATTTACATATTTGTAATCTAAATATGTTAGACATGTAAAATTTGATTTGGTATTATTATTAATCTGAGGATGAATTAGGTTTAGGTTTTTTTTATTAAGTTCATTTTGCAGTATTCCACTTATTATCTTGACATTATAACTAATCTATGTAACATAAAGTTATATGCTGCTAACTTTTATGATTGCATGTGTACAGAAGTTTTGTGTTTGGTGGTATACGTGCGGGTGGGCTTGCGATAAAAAGCGAAAAAAGGGTTATTTTTCTACTTGATCTAAAAAAGTTTGAGCAGTTGTTGTTTTCTATCTCTAAAGTGAATTCCATTATTAGGATGTAAGATGTTAATATAGAGAAATTAATTTATTTTCCGGATATTTCCCCTATATTATTCGTTGGGGGAATCAACAGGCTTAAGCTTTCAATAGGCTTTTTCACTTCACATGTTTGGAAATTGAGAGGAGTTTACACCTGATCTTTAGAAGCACTAACAACTGAAAAATCTGATGGCAAAACGATTTGAGTTTGAATCTGATTTTATACACTACCAAATGTTATTCTTGAAACATATCGTTAATTGCCAGATTAATTGTAAACAATTTGTAGTTACTACGGTTCGGTATAGAGGGTGTTTGGTAAACATACGGCAAAAATTGAGGGGGTTCTTTTAAGCGGAAAACTTAAATTAAGTCCCATTTCCATATTCTACTAAGTAAATTATTCTATTAAGTAAATTGAGACCCACAGATAAAATCATACTACGTAAATTGAGTCCCGGGTTTCAATATAATTCTCCGAATATTCTTAGGAATGATAGTGTTAAGATTAGCGCGATTACAATATCTGCATTATATGTCAACAAAGTTAGGTTAGTAGGTTAGGTTAGGTTAGGTTATGTTAGGTTACGTTGGGTTACAAACAAAGGGGGTACAATAAACAATCATTATTAGTTATTATGAGAGTGTTAGATTAGGATGATTACAACATTTGCATTCTATATCAACAAAGTGAGGTTAGATCAGGTTACAAACGAAGAAAAGAAAACCCACAGATAAAATCATACTACGTAAATTGAGTCCCCGGTTTCAATATAATTTTCCGAATATTCTTAGAAATGAGAGTGTTAAGATTAGCTCGAATACAATATTTGCATTATATATCAACAAAGTTACCTTAGTAGTTAGGTTAGGTTAGGTTAGGTTAGGTAAAGTTAGGTTAGGTTAGGTTGGGTTATAAACAAAGGGGGTACAATAAGCAATCATTATTGGTTATTATGAGAGTGTTAAGATTAGCATGATTACAATATTTGAATTATGTATCAACAAAGTTAGGCTAGTAGGTTAGGTTAGGTTAGGTTAGATTAGGTTAAGTTACAGACAAAGGGGATACAATAAACAATCATTATTGGTTATTATGAGTGTTAAGGTTAGCACGATTACAATATTTCCATTCATTATTGGTTATTGTGCAAATATTTGCGTACAGAAGGGTGGTTGGACTAGGCAGTAGGTACTACATGCTAATTATCTGACGTTTATGTAAACCTTAAAAACACCCGGAACTGAATTTACCTACATAGAAAGGCAATTAATAGATGTTGGACTCAATTTACGTCGACCCCTTTTAATAAACTGTTGGCCCTTTATGATTTTCGGTAAGGCGCTTTGTTCCGAAGGTACAGACTGATAATGATTGTTCGACAATTGTTTATTACCTAAATCCTAACAAATTATAAACGAATTCACACTGTGGATACACTATAACACTATAAAAAGAAACAAACACCCTTATTCACCAAAAGCTAGTATTTGTTAGTGCTTAACGGTGATTGATTATTTTCATAGACCTAACTATTATATGTCAAACTTCTTAATCTACAAGAACTGTTGGAAACTACTACCACCAGCTAGGATGCATGAATCCAATATTCTCCTCATTGATTGCCAAATTTTTTGAAAGACACCATGGTCGTTTCTTATTGAATTGCACCCACCAATTATCTGATTTCTCAAATCTTCCATTTATTCTACTACAGATGGCCCCTTAGGAAAAAATCCAGTGACCTTGACTCCGGGGATCGACATAAGTTGTTTAATATTTTCTGTTGAACGCAATCCTCTTCGGCCAATCCAGCAATCTCTATATGATACTAAAATGCGCCGGGGTATCATCGGCATGAACAAAATTGCATTTATCATCTTCCAACAATGCAGGTAGCGATTGTTCCTAAATGTTACGATACACCTCGCCGGTCCAATCGGCCAGTCTTCCACAATTCTAACCCAAACGTTTAATGAAAACTTCCAGTTTTTCGTGTGGATTTTCTTGAGTCCATACATGGTTATTGTGAAAATTCCTCAATGAACTTCTTAATAAATTAGCTTCATCGCTAAAAAGAATCAGCGTCAGTTGTTGAGAGATTTGAACCAATATGAACAAAAGTCATTGCGAATATGTAATACGTGAAGAAAAGATAGCAGGATGAAGTGTCTCAACGTGATATGTTTATACAAATCTCTCCTCTAAAATTTCCACCCAGTTCAAATACTTACATTACCATATTTCTTAATAAAGGGTTTTCCATTAAGAGTTACCGGATGTTTGCGGTGTGTTTTTATCATGGGGTGCCATGATTTGATGACTACGTCATTATTCTGTCATTTAAAGGCTAGTATATACAAGTGTGAAGATGGAGTGACATCCAATAGAGCAGCGTGTACATAGTTAAAACCTATTATGAAAGTGCATCTTCTGTAATTAATACATTTCACAGGATTCGTGATTACTTTGGTCCAACTAATCGCCCAACTGAAAAAAATATTCGTAATATTGTGCGCAAATTTGAAACTACAGTTCAAAACTTGAAGGCATCACTACGTAATTGGTCGAAACGTGCGACTGAAAATATTGCGGCAGTTCGCGAAACTAGCTGAAATTCCAAAAATGTCCATACCACGCAGTTCTCAGCATTTGAGTCTTACTCCTGAGTTCCAGGTCCTCCATTCTGTCTAAATAGACCTGTATCATGAATTCATGATTTTGTGAATTGTACCTAAGCTGCTGATTATTTCAAACGACACCCACGTTCAGCCCTAATTAATTGCTTTCTGGATTAGTTAGTTTTGATAATCTGATAACATTTATCAGATAACTGTGTAATTATTTCTGTTTCAGACACATGGCAATTATTACATATTTCTCAATACGTTTATAAACTATTTTAGGTATAATAACCGTAAAATATGGATAGAGTGACTTGTTGACCATGGCAGAGAAAATGATAGATTGTGTATCCATTTTTAGGTCAAACATCCATCTTCAGTTCTTCAAATCTAATTTTAATACTTTATTCAATCATGACAACCGTGTTTTTCTGGTTGATATGACACGTACATATTTAACCCACACAAGTGACCGAAATTCTCATTTTAAGATTCGAGTGACGTCATCGATATGAAATCACAGTCTATCGTATGCGTTGTTGAGGATTTGAAGAAGTTAAATAAAAATTACAGCACATACAACTATTTATTTGACAAGTTATCAGCTAACTATATAAAAATACAAAATACTTTACTATGGAACAAAGATAAACACAGTAGAGTAAACGATAGTGTTAGTTTTATATTAGACAATTATTTATTTTCTTCAACATGCGTTTACTCTCTGGCAAATTTCGATAGTTCATGTGACACCAGGTGGTTCGAAAGTCAACCTGACACCAGGGCCAGGCATAGTCAAAGTATACCAGGTCTGCCGGAGCCTCCCTTCTACTCTTTTTAAAATTTTAGTGCAATCTGATTGGTCGTTTATTTCGTTTATTCAATGTCATAGACGACGACATAATATGATGTTGTTACGTGCCGGCGACGAGCTGATGAGAGCAAGGCTGTGATTGGAGGAGCTGGGTGACGTCACCCAGCGCGAGAAACGATGGAAGGGAGGCTCCGGCAGACCTGGTATACTTTGACTATGACACCAGGTGTTAGTATGAAACATAGAGTTGTGGAATACATTACGTAGATCATTTCGATATAATTCCAATGTAACATAGAGTTTAAGTTAACATTAGCGGTTTTAATTCTAAATCATTTCAATATAGTTTTTGTATTCACATTTTCGCATAGATGTACCTACATGTAACGACATATTCTATATCATATAAGATTTAATTTCAACATCAGTTGAAAGACGCAGGAACAGCGGTAAGAGGTTGGGCTTGCGTGTTATATGTGTCGTTTGATATCTCATTACTTTTACTTGTCATAATTATTTAGCTATTTGTGTTCTTATAGTATTGTTACAAACTCTCGCCGATAGATGACTTTCATAGTGGTTCAATTTACCACAGAATTATAATGTATGGTTAACTCATTATAGTAGAGCTACAAACCCTCGCCGATAGATGCGCTTCTACTTGTAGTTACTGATTCCTGCAATGGTACATCCATTCAGTAGCGATATAAACGCTCGCCAATAGATGGCGATTCTACGTGTAGTTACAGATTCCTGTTATATACCTATCTATTTCTAATATATGCAATTCAGCAGGCTTTCCCTCTCATACATACGCATTTCCCTATACCTGTGCTCCTGTTGGTGTGGGAACTCTACTACTATATCTTGCTTATTTTTGAATTATTCGAAAAAAGTTGTTTATTCCAATATGTTTTAGACACAGTCAAAAAAAAAGTATCTGGTTAGAAATCGCCCTATATAAAATGATTAATAAACACAATTCAGAGCTAAACGAATCCTTTTATAATGTAGTTACTGTTTTAATGATTTTTTTCATTTTGTTAAAGTATTACATACTTTTGTTACTTATACTGTTACCATTGGTTTTCTATTTCATGTCGATTTTGTTCTTTTGTTTATATTTGACCAGAATATTTGTGCCTGTGATACTTTGTGTTTTATTGTATTACGATATTTGAATAATTGAATCAGCTCACGTATAAATACAATTCAATACTTGATACTTTATTGATTCAAAATTGACATTTATTTTTGTATTGTAGATTGGAAATTCAGCTTGCATCGAAACACACGACGGCAAGCCCTAGACTACGATGACGGTCCATATCCGCCAAAAACATGGCGTTTCGAAGAAGGCCCCGCAGAAGAATACGTCGATGATAGAAGGAGCGACCCACAATTCGATTTTGCAATTCCAGCAAATGAATTTGGAGGGAACGAAAAGAATAGTTATAGATCTAGAAATCATAAAACCGTTGATCCTGACTTATTTTACAGTCCACGACAAGCGCTAATGAATATTATGGAACGTTACAACAAATTAGAAAAATCTCGAAACTACAATCATTACAAGGTGAAATTCCCAAACTCCCAAATTTTGGACGACGTTCGACCTTATCCCAACGCTGATGATTTTGGTGGTGAGATTGAAGTGCAGACCGATCGTCATCCTCCGATTCGGATACAAAATTTTGATACAGCAATCAATAAGGCTCATGCGAACCAAGACAAAAATCATGAGAATACACCTCAAGAAGTTGTGAGAGATTATAGGGAATCATCTGCAAATAGTCCTAAAATTCCAATCGACGACCCAACTGAATTCGCCTACGTTCCACCGGATCCCAGATATTATGAAACATCTAAAAATCCAGGTAGGTCTTTTTTTGTAAGCTCAAATTCACCTAATATAAAGTTATATTATCATAAAGTAAGAGATATATCTCTACTTATTATTCTTGATTAAGGAGGGGAAATGTATGTTCTCGTGTGGCGGCCAAATGATAAATGCAATTCACTTGAAATTTTGAAACAAACTACATATGACGCTCGAAACTTACTGGCATAAAAACGCAGTGTCCTACCTCGAGCCGTTTTTGAGTTATTGATCAGAGTGGTCCGTCGAAATACTCGTCGCTGTTAGCTTTGCTTGGTGTCCTGTTCAGTGCGCCAATAGTAGAGAGGAATAGTGCCTATAAACTCAGCGATTAGTATACGTACCGGAGCGCACTCAACAATTTACAGGCGGCCGTTGAGAGATCTAGGTTTGCCAAATGTCTTACCAGTCAACGCGACAAGACAGACTGCGGCGCGCGATCTTCATTTATCGGCTAATGCGAAATATGGACTGAGCATAGCGCTGGTATAAGTCGATCCTTTCAGCACACTCACTCACTTCGTCTTAACTCTTCAGGTATGCGTAGCATATTGGCCGACCTCCTAGTATATTTTTAACAAACTATGCTAATAACAAAAAGTAACCAGATGTTAGTTGCTTACATAATAGGAATTATCATGTCCAACACTGGTTCGATATGACTTCCATTTTCTTGTTCTAAAATCATCAACCGTTCTTCCAAATTATTATTACACAGCATTATTCAACATCCTGGTTGAATTGCACCAATTTAATCCCTACAGTCTTTTAATCCTTCAAGTACTGTAGGTCGTATCTATCCACTAAATTTTTCTAGTAACCCCACAACCATTAATCTGCTGGGTTAAGATCAGGTGATCTTATAAAACGTTTGTTTATAACAAGATAGTGAAAAATTGCAGTTAACAAAATTCTTTACCCGGTCGGTAAATATACCGGGTGTTCCATTCTGCATATAAATCATGTTTGCAATTCCTTCATGCTCGTTTGCCAACTGTGGAATTTCACGATCGCTTAACATTTGCCGATACCTGCACAGTAGTGCACACTGACAGTTATAACATAACAATCAGGCATCACTGAAGGCACTCTTGAACCTGAAAGTGACATCGAGAAGTATGGTAATGCCCTGGCCGAACACAGCAAAATAAATTTGATGTGAGTCCCAGGACATTTTGACATCGCTGTCCATGGAAAAGCAGATGATAGCTAGACTAGGCTCATCAATCTCATGCACTGCCCCAGAACCTGTACTCGGAGTGACAGAAGTGTCATGTGCTTTACGACGTCACAGCACGTAAAAATCCCTACCTGTACTTGAAAATTTCACGATTCGGCGAAATTTCCAGGTTGAGATGAACTAGATTGGTGTTGGTGTAAGCCACAATAGCAAAAATAGGCCGATTTGGAATAAATATAATTAAAAAAAAGAATATGAAGTTCTTTCACTTAGATTCCTCTCGTCTGTCCATACAGCTAATGATTCGTAAACAACTAATTCCGTTAGTTCATGCTTCGACGAATGAAATATTACATATCCTTAAAAAGTAGAAATTAGAGCACAACAGTCTGTCTCAATCATTTCACATAGATATACGAAAATTTGGAAGTATATGTGACCTAATAACGAGAATTGGCCCTAACAATAAACTGGTCATGCACATATTCGTACCATTCATTACTCGCCATTTATCAGACCATTTGGCACAAATATTGTTACTCGATCGGTACAATTCTTATTATTGGCAACTAAGTTGCCAAATAATTTTAAAAAGAAGCCAATAAATAAGTTTAATGTGTGTGTCAAGAAAGTTTTTATTGAGAAAGCCTTTTGCATTTTTATGCTAATTTATGCATTAGTATTAATATTCAAACTACTTTAGAATGCATTTGGAATGCAATCTAGAATCTAGAAATGTCATGAAATAGTCCTTTTATGTTTGTAGTACATGTGTTCTTATCAGTTGTATCACAACGTTTAGAAAGCCACAAAGATTTCTTTTATCGTTATTCTACATACGGATAGTAGGTTATACTTTTAGAAACTTCAGAAAAGTGGTTCCAATCCAACGGTATAATAATGAAAGCCGCAAAGGCCCAGCAGTTAGTGATATCAACCAACCCTACAAGTAAAGTTGAAACAGTTCCTCTCCTTAATTTTATTGTGGATAGTTCAATCTCTTGGAAACTCCACATCATTCAAGTTTGCAAGAATTTGTCATCACCAATAATTACCGTACGAAGGATCAAACTAATCATGAGTAAACATTGAGCGCAAATTCTCACAGTGTTGCTAAATATGGCATTGTCATTAGGGGTTCATCACTTCATCAGTACATGCAGAAAAAGTAGTAAAGAGTTAATGCTGAAATTACCCAAAATACCGGCTGTAGAGAAATTTTCCAGGGATACTCACCATTCCTTGATGTTTCATACTGGCCTGCCTTGTATTGGTTCATAATCGTAAGGATTCGCTACTCAAACAGAAGGACATTCACGAGTACAGAACGAGAACAAACGTGCAATTGCGAACACCACAATGTAAGATAAAGACCACCCAATTTTGGTACCTTGGCCTAAAAATATACCACAAGCTACCTGACAGAATACAGAAAATGAATGTTGAACTATTCTGAAGGAAACCCGGAAAACCCTATAGTGTCTACAGTACAGATGAATTTATGTCTATTAAAATCTTTTAATTGTCGCCATAAATGTTGCTAATTGCTTGTCAACACTAAGTCCATTGTCTTTTACAACTTATTAATTATTCATATCTGACATATCTTGTATATATTAAAGGAATACGTAATCTATCTATATCTAGTTAAAAAAGTAAGTGCGCAAAAATTCTGAAAAATCTTACAAAATACAAATTATCCTTAGAGTAATGCTGAACTAACTAATTAGGCAGGTTGTCAATTTTCTACAGTTACGAATAATTCACACAGATTTTCAATAAACAATACATGTATTTTCTTCATTTTCAGTCAATGATGTTCTTCCAGAAATAAACCCATCAGCAACATCAACATTATCTGAAAGTGTAGATGCCGGATCACAAGAAAAGTTTGTGGTGAATTCGAGAAGTGGAGACAGGTTTGAAAATATGAATGTCGGTGGTGATGAACGTGAACGTCTCTACAGTAGTGATGTGGTAGCAGTTCAACCTCACAATGATGAAAAGGAAACCACCGGAGTGTACATTATAGCGATAGTAGCTGGAATTAGTGCAGCAGCTACTGTAGGGCTGATTGCTGTTGGCATTGGATGGTACAAGTGAGTATTATGAAAAGAAACAATGATTTATACTAAATAATAATAATGATGCTAACGCTCTCCGGTGATCGTTCAAACAGTTGCTGATGGGCACATTAATTGATTTGAAATACATTCAGCTCTGAGAGAGGAAAGTACTCCTCGTACTCAATGCCAAACTCTACTGTCCTATCCAGCCAATAGAAAAGTACAAGGAGTTTTAGCTATAATAAATAATATAGGTAGCAGCATTTTCACTTCAAAAATTAAACTATAAAATATATATAACCCAACATAATTATAAAAACTTAGAGACTTAGAAATCAAACCTTGTTATTGCGTAGGGGAGTGGAAACGCCTGGGGGCCCGTGTGCCAGATTCTTACCGACTAAAACCCCTCCCCCGTGAGGTAGGTTCTCCTTCCCAGAGGGAGGCCCACCACACTGCGGTCATTAGTGTCCTATTGTGCCCTCACATATTGCTATCTCCTTATCAGTTCGGTGTATTGCAAGAAATGCATTAGCCTGATATAGGGGATACTTCTGATTTCCTCTGGTGTAGTTTTATCGTCTTCGAGGTATGTCCGACGACCAACCGCGTATGCCGTGCACTGACACAGCACATGCCTGGGTGTCTCTTCTTCCACGCCGCAACCCCTGCGTGGGGGCGTGTCCGATCAGGAATGCAACAAGATTCCATATTTCTTGTTTGCTGAACGTCAGCAGATTTATCACTCGTTGCTGCTGGAGATCTCCCATTAGTCGCTTGGAGTGCGACATACGGGGCAGATCCCTCCAGTAGGCACAGCTCTCTGTCTCGAGTCATTTTTGGATTACAGATTTCGCTGTGGCATGAGAAATGCCACAGGTTGGCTTTGGTCCAATCAGTGATTGTTGCGCCCCCGCTTTAGCGAGTGCGACTACAGTTTCAGTCCCTTCTCGTCTGGTTTCCTCAGGCTCGCATACGAGTGTCACTCTATTGGGGTTCGTTACTAGTGCCGTTAGTTCTTTTACACAATCGAGTACACATTATGAGGTGATTATGTATGGGTCCAGTGCCTTGAGTACGGTTAGGTGCTCACTATGATTGTAATTTGTCTATTCTCATAGGTTCTCCTCCTCATAATTCGGGCACATGTTGTAATTGCTACTATTTTTGCTTGGAATTCTGTCGCTAGGTGTCTCTAGGTTCAAAGAAATTATTTCTCCTTGGTCTGATGTCTCGACTATTCCAGCACCTGTACTTTTTTCGGTCTTGGTGCCTTCCGTAAACCATACGGAATCCCCTGGTATCATATGAGGATTGTCCCCGCTCCCCGTTCTCCCTCCCATTCAAGGTTTGAATCGTGAACGGTACGGAAGTGCTGTGAACCTTGATCCTGTCGGATCTCATCCCCAATGGCCCAGGTGATCCAAGCAATCCAAGATCGGCCTTTTTGGTCGACCTTTCCCTGTCCAATAAGATCGAAGCGATACGCTCCTCTTATGGCTTCTGCGTGAACGGCGAGGTGCAGTGGCTCCAACCCCAACATTCTCTCCATCGCAGCCGTTGGGGTGGTTGACATTTTTATTCCTAAACATGCCAGCCTCTGAACTCAGTTCGCCCCGTTATCCTTTTTTTATACATTGACTACACGAGAGGGAAACCTATAATATTCGAAGAACATCGTGTGAGCCAGTGGTGGAATTTTGAGTGAGGAGATAGGCATTCGAATTTTTCTTGAAGGTTTGGAGGTTATAGGAATAGGGAAAGACCTCACTAGGTAAAAAGTTCCACAACTTAGCTGTTTGATAGAAAAATGATGTCTGATACGAAGAAGTTCCGTAGGTCTCTAGCTTGACAATGAAGGGGTGACTAGTTTGAGCTCATCTAGTCCGCCTATTTGGAATCTCTCGTGGTGGAACAACAAACGAGATTTCTGATGAACACCTTTCTACGTTGTTCTAGAGAGATCAATGAACTCGTAAGTGTGACACCATCAATCAGACAAATACCTCTCTTCTGAATAGAATCCAAGAGCTTCAGCGTTTGTTTGGGAGTCGAATTCCAAACATGTGAACAGTACTCTCCAGGTCAGGTCGATTCTGTGATTTGTAGATTATGAGGAGCTGCCAGGATGTAAAGTAGCTCTTGGCACGGAATAGATAACCAAGCTTTTGTGAAGTGGTTTTCGCAATGGATCTCACATGATAGTCCCATGAGAGGGTACTGCCTCAAGGTATTCAGCATACTACAAGAACAGAATCAAGTCATGCAGTGTTCCAACGCATGCCATTACATACAATTTCGCCAAAATAAATACAATGTAACGGTGAACACTCATTAAGTCAGAACCGCTTCACTAGGCCGACAATAAACAATATCCTTGATTATATACACTGGTCTATATACTCAAGGATAATATATCAAGAAGATGGTATTAACCTCTTCACCTGGGGGAGCTTTGTGAACACTCCCGAATGGGAACTGCCCTTGGTTGCTCGTGAGTGACAACCGCTCCACTAGGTGACTCGAGACCCTGGGTACAAAGGACTTTGGGCTAGGCATTAAGGGACCTCAATTTCCCCCTTAAAAATAATAATATACAATATAATCTTGAAGCAACAAAAGGAAGTTTCCAAGATAGAACGTCTTAACACCAGAACAAACTCATAATCAGTATAAACGGATACACAATCTATAAGCACATCGTTCATTATTTTGTCGGAGATAACAGATAATGTTAATTCACTTATTGTAACGATTTGAACATGAAAATACTCAAATCGTGTATGGATCCAGGAACTATAATTGAAGTCTGGTAGGGGAAGACTCAAGGGTCAGTAGTTAGTAAACAAATATATTAGAATATAATAAAATTGAATGTACTTTCACAAAAAACAAGACTAAGGATCACCACAGCTATCGCAGCATGGTCCTAATGTGGAATATTTTCGTAATATTACAGCTCTTGTTGACAGGCGTAGTTGAGGAACTTTTTGCCTAGTGAGGTCTTTTATTGTGCTTATAATCTCCGAAGTTTCAAGAAAAACTCCAATGCCTACCTCCTCTCTCAATACTACTAATATTTTGCGAAATTTATAGGCTTTCCTCTCATGTAGTCAAGATATATAAACCATTTATGAATAGGGGGGGATCTTATTATAAGTGTCTTGTATTGTATTACATATAATAGAAGAATAATTCTTCCATATGTCATATTCTTGAATTGAAAACCTGATTGAACGCATATGCCAGAAGAAATTAGTACATTAATAAAAAATTGTGTCAGTTAGTCCAAGATGCATATATAACAACTTAAGATTGATATCTAAGTGGCTATCTCGATCAAATTGAAATAAATTTATAAAATCTGTTCTTTCGAACATCAATTCTAGGTTACTAGTATGCTGTAATTCTTCAATAACATTTTCTGATAATGCTCTTTCACATACTACCGATCCCATGTTTTCTGCAGTTTTAATTGGAATTTAATATACAAGTCGGCTGCAGATATGTTTCATCAATAATAGTCATCTATCTATTTCCAAATTACATGGAAATATTTATTAACGTAACAATTTTCGATAAATATAGAAATAAACTGTCGAAACGTCAAGAACAAGTCTTATTTCATCCATAGTAATGATGATCTGAAATACCAAGAACACATATAAAACGTACATCTACACTTTAGCTTAGCAAATAAGTGAATGTATGTAGTCTTTTTGAACCCAGAATGACTGCCTTCTGCATTCCGTCTATCAAGATTTGCGCCGAGTTCTTACAGGCTGGAATGATCTTGAATGATCTTCAAGTTCGAACGCAGCGAAGACCGAATTCCGCCCAAAACACCGATGATCAGAACCAACTAATACGAATTGTGGCAGGGGTATAGCGTGCGGAGCTCGAACACGAGATCTTGATACTTTGTTCATTTTTCCTCCTCTTTCAAGACTATGTTCTTTTCTGCCGGATTAGAGAATTCGATGGCATACATAGTCTTGGTTAGTTTGTCGAGGAGGACAACGTCAGGCATATTTGCATATATGGACCTGAAAAAATAGTAGATCATTGAAAGTGTACTGTCAGAGTTATTACCAACCATGATAATAGTCATAACTACACTCCTCAATTCAAAACGATTGAACTTTAGATGAATGTGCGTGAATCTATGGCAGGGCATCAAATCGATTGTGTTCATCAATGATCTACTATCCTTTTGAGGTTTATATTTACAAAAATATAAGACTCTGATGGGACCAAAATGGAGCAATTGGTTAGCACGCTGGACTAGACATCCAAGTTATCTTCATGATTCAGAAAATTTAATCTTTATTCTTGACGTTTTGTGAGTTTATCTCTCGATTCATCAAAAATTGTTACAATAAATGTTTCCATGTAATTTAGAAAAAAAATAATGACTATTATTAATGAAACGTATCTGTAGATTAAAGTTCAATTGAAACCTCAGACCTACAGATTGCCGCTTGGAAGTACATGAGGTACGTAAGTTTATTTTAGTTTGATGCATTCTGTAGAACTTCGAATTATTTGATTTTGATAAACATCGCAAAATCTAATGTTTCTGTTGTTGTTTGTTCTTGTATACCTACACTGTGCGGTGAACTATATTCTATTTATGTTTATCTTCAGAAGCATTATCAATATATTTACATCGCAAAACTATCCAAATGACGTCATTACAGCAATTTCATTATATCATCCGAGAGTAAATATCAACAAAGAATCTAAAATTATACGATTTTAGTTGCCATTATGATACAATTTAAACGCATTCACTCTAGAGATGTAAGCGAAAAAATTCGGTAAAGCTCTGAAGGTACAGTGCCCTTTAAAGTGAATAGTTATTGATACATGCAATCATGCATTTGATTAGCAAAATCTTTTGCAGTGAATATAGAACGTTTTAATGGTATTCTAATAGCTGTTTTATGGTAAACTAATTATAAATTAGGATTAACCACCCTCTAGAGAATTAATGGAATGTAGTATGTATAATAATATTTCGATAAAATCGATAGTGCTTTTTCCTAGAGAAACTGAATAAAATCTGTAGTATTATCATTACCTCGACATTATATCTTATACCATTTTTCATTTCCAGTAGCTATGGGAGACCAAAGTAGAAAAAACAAAATCGAAGGAGTAAAGTATAAGCTAGGTGCTTGTTCTTCAGATAATATGTTGTATCATACATTTAATAACTGACTTTATCGGCTATGAATTTGAGGTGTTTCGGTGTGAAAAGAACAAAATCGCGAATTAAATATGGTTTATCAATACATAGACCCTCATTTGCAATAAAAATATAATCTCACTAAAATTACATGAACCCAAGAGTTTATATTATTGATAAATTACTGAACTGAACTGATATTCATGGTCTTCAAGAATTGTTATGCGATTTAATTATCTTTGTGTCCTGTCCTCACACGAACAAACTAATTTCCCAAATTGTCCAAAACCGATAAATTCGTTGAGAATTCGATTTGAAATATCGATTCAAATGCAATATTTTCCTTATTTGCAGTTGGGAGAAAGTAGCGAACTTTTTTATTCGCGTAATTGTTATTTCCTTCTTCAGGTGTTCTGGAGACTAGTTCGGAATCCAAGTTTGGGAGAGATGGGAATTTAAGCAACCTATTATTTATTTCGAACTGGACTTTATAACCCTGGTATAACATTGAGAACTATTCAAATACTTCAAGATAGTCATCCATATTAACATCGTCAGTATTCATCACGCACCGGGATCCACGCCCTCCTACTGGATATACAGTAGCTCTCGGTCTGGCGTGGTTCCCCGGCATGGGGTAGGGGAAGCTCCACATTAGGGAGTTCTCGCCTAAACTCTCTAAAACCCTACTCTCTATGAGCAGGAGAGACCTAAAACTGGTGACAGGACTCCTCACAAGAAATTGTCATCTGAATAAACCTCTACACACAATGGGCATTGTTGAAGACCCAGCTTGTAGTAGATATGGAGAGGGGGATGAAACTGCCTCTCACATCCTAGCAGAATGTCCAGTACTGGCTTCTCTCAGGCTACAATACCTCTGCACAATACATAAGCCGCTTGAAGCCATAAGAGATATCAGTCCATGCAAAATCTTAGCCTTCGGTACTGCCTTAGGCCTGCTAAACTCATTCAAGGGGAGCGCTCCGGACTTGTCCGCCTCCGTTTTGATTGATTGATTGATTCATCACGCAAAGATAGGTTAGGACTCAAATAATTTATTACTTCTCCTCGCTTCGAAATATATAACATAATCTTGACTATATTTTTCCTAAGAAATATTTACAGTTAAAGTATATTGCATTAAAAACAGATTAACTATTTACAAATATCTATACGTTTAGGAGAGTTTAATTGTGGATTGTTCTCTCAATATTTCAGCTGCTTTTTCAGGCGAAATGTCTCTTTGGTCTTGAGCTACAAGCTCGTAAGCTGCTTTGAACTTCTTCACTGTAGCAGATCGTAATAAAGGGGGATAATAAACGGCATGGAAAGTCCAATATGGCATACTGGTAGTAAATTTTTCTCCGGTGGGGGCACCATGCCAGCCCATTGAATATGGAAAGGAGCACCCAAATAAATTATCATACTTTCCAATCAATGCTTGCAACGTCTCCGCTAAATCTCTTCTTTGGTCATCGTCGACATCGGTAAACCTCTGGATTTGTTTCTTTGGTAGAACCATAGTTTCGAACGGCCAAAATGCCCAGTAGGGGATTAGAACCACCCAAGAGCTATTTTCGTAAATTATTCGGTCGCCTTTTTGGAGTTCTCGCTCCAAATAATCTTGCAGCAACGGCCTATTATATTTCTCGTAATATTGTCGTAAATGTTGATCTTTTATCCTTGGTTCGTTTGGAAAGTAATTCGACGCCCATATTTGACAATGAGGATGAGGATTTGAACAACCCATCATGTCGCCCCTGTTCTCCATTATTTGAACCCAAAGATATTTTTCCCCTATTTCTTTCAATTGCTTCTTCCATTCGTCTATTACGTTTTCGACTTCTTCCACAGACATACTTGTAAAATGAACATCTGAATGAGGATGATAGCATAGCACTTTACACACACCTCTTGCACCTTTCGTCTGAAATAGGGGATCGTCACTTTCCGGAGGCAGTGGAGTGTTTTCCAGTAACGCAGGAAAATCGTTCGGGAACACAAAGGTAGACTTATAATCTGGATTTACAATTCCCGAAGAGCGAGTATTCCTTGGGCATAAGGGATTGTACGGATCATATTTTGGGACAACTTCAGATGCTGTTATTTCTATCAGACCATCCCATGGACGAAGAGCTCTGTTTGGAGATACTAATATCCACTCACCTCTCAGGGGATTGTATCGAACATGTGGATGTTCTGAAAAATTCAAAAGTGTACAAATTAGGAATTATTGTAAACGTTTTTTGATTTGGAAATTGTACCAAGGTGTTTCCAGAAGCAATCCCACCCCCCTTATTTTGCTAAGGTTTGAAATTTTTCAAAGGGAAAAAACGTTTATTGAATAATTCCTTCCAAATCTGCAGGCAAACAATTGGGCATCAATCAAAAAAGTTACCACTATAACTTATTTTTCCTTAAATTCATAGGAAATGTCATTCCCTTTACGATATATAATTTGACAGTATTATTTTTTAATTAGGCAAAGGCTTAGTCAAAAATTGTTGAAATTCATTTTTACTATTTATTTCTATAATACATTAGTATCTCCATTACAACGAGAATTTTTTCAATAAACAGTGGGCAGCTGTTTTTATCTGAAAAAGCACTTGTGTAATTTTTCTTTACTCAGTTCCACTGTTTTTTAAAATACCTTGCTACACTTTATTTAGAGGAAGTAGTAGTAGCTATGGAATAATATGACAGATATTATCCGACCTCTGTCAAACTGTATGCTGTGATACTCTATATTAAAAATAATAAAAAGCTGTGATCAATGTGACTTCCCTCGCTTTCGGACACTCATGCGGATCAAATGTATATGATTGTAGGAAAATAATTGTTAAAGACAAGCTTTATTTTGAAAGTGTGCTAAAAATAGATAAAAGAGCATGATCTGCGAACCCAAAAACCCCCTTATACCAATTTTGAATAGAATCTGACGATAATCACAAAACTCGTCCGCCATCTTAGCCGCCATTTTGACTTTTTCAATTTTGACTGAAAAATCATGATCTCCGACCCCAAAGACCTCCATGTATCAATTTTAACAGCCATCTTGTTTTTTTCTTATAAATATGCCATAATACATTGTCACCCGAATGAATCGAGTTTGAAAAGAATCTCTTAATCAAAAAGGTTACATCAACGAGACATTGAAACGATTGAAATGTGTAACTGTAACACAGTTAGTACGTAGTTTGACTCAAGCGTGACATTAATAAAAGGATTAAGAAACTGTAGGAAGATATGCCATACAGAGAACTGGTGGGATGTTTCACGTATTTGGCACCATCCACTAGACCCGACATGACATAGCTTTTGCTGCTAGTTATCTTGGACAGTTTTGATGAATCGCATTGGAAACTCGCTAAACGAGTATTGAGATATCTAAAGAGAACTATGGACAATGATCTAGTATCTTCCGGGTTCGAAACCTATAGTATGTTATGCGAACTCCGATTTGGTCAATTGTTAAAAAACCGTTGCTTTTTCTACTTGAGATCCGAATACCATATATTCGGCCTCTCAAATAGAAAAAGACAGAAGGGACCAAAGGAGCAATATTTTTACAACGTTTTCTGATTGAATTAGGTTTCGATAAGTTGAGTAATGTCACTATTTTGGCAGCCTAGGACGTATCAAGTTAGCCTCGTATCCTGTTTTCCATAAGAGCAGTAAACATTCTGACATTAAATATTACTATGTTCGGGACGTTCTTAAAGATGGACAAATCAAGAAACGTGTTGAGTTTCGGCGACAGACATAGTTGTGGATTTCTTAACTAAAGGACATCAGAAGAAAAAAACACGCTTACTGTCTTGAACAGTGTGAAATTCGTAGCATTCATAATGTATAATACATCACGATTCGAGGGGAGTGAATATCTCATTTTGCGGCGGTCAAATTTAGATTCAAAACAGCAAAAGTACAACCGAAAATTCCGACATAAATTGTCCAAGACCATTAATTCACACTGCCAAATATCTCGAATCCTATTATGGTATAGGCATTTTGAAAGCCGATTAGGCAGTCATGAACATAGAGATCTTGATAGATATTGTTCCTGTGAATATTTAATATTCATTGTTTAAACTGTGTCATTTTGTATTAATCTAGATACATAATAAGAATAGAATTGGCGTGTGTGTCAGATAAATAACAAACTTGTTTGAATACCAAAATTTGTTTCTTTTGAAAAAGCAATAAAACCAGTCTTTATAAAAAACAAGTAGCTGGGAGCAATTACAGATATAATACTCGAATTGTACATTCCTAATGCTTCCACACTGACCCGGTATCATTCTGTCGCGTAATCCCTACTTGGACCAGTGGTGGGGAGTAGGCGACCGCTCTGAAACGGAGTCAGGATTTTACAACTCTATATATTAAATCTCTATGGTCATGAATCGTACTGATAACACAATTCAGATCTTAAATCTAATTTTCAGAATAACATCCTCGACATATGACTTGACAACATTATTCGACAAGAAAGTTCACTAACAATGCTTTTTCAAAACTTTCTGTCCTTTCAGTTGGACTCGTCAGTTCAGTTTCTTTCAGGTATAAAGTTTTACATCATTATTTACTCAAGAGGAATACTTTCCATTCCGTCTGGTTTTTATATCATTGAGCAATATTAAAACTTGTATTCAACAAAGTGAGCGTTATAAATATTTACGGCGTTTTCATACATTTACGACATTTTCAGGCTACGATAAATACTTTTTATCAGATTAGACTTGACTGAATTTTCAATTACAGTGAAGGAATGTTGTTACATTATTCAATATTACACTTTTACAGGAACTTCATTTATCATTTCGAGTGGTATACGGAAGAACAATGACATTCTAAGTTCCGAAACTATAAAAGTGTTGAAAACAACAACCGCATCATGAACTTTTCTGTGAATTATTGAATGAAACGCCATTGACAATAATTGCCAATTTCCGTGAGTATAAATGAAACTACTTCATTCTGTTGGGTAATTATATAAAGAAATAACTAGTTCGCGAAAAAAAAATTGCACATAGTTCTAAAGTTTATAAAATACTAATACCTGTATCGACAGTTAAAACGTCGGCCCCGCCGCCGCTATGTCATTCCCCAAATTTCAAGACCTAATGCATGTTTCAAATGAGTAGAAACCTCAGAATAAATAGTGTAGGTAATCTAAGGTAGAAACAGCTAAAGGCTAAAATAGAAATGTAAAATTATACTCTATGCTTTGTGAAAGTCTATTTGAATTAACAAGAACATCTGTGTTATAGAGTAGCTATCAATGTATCAGCTGACTGTCATGTAAACGTTACCTGTCTATTTGAAGGGTTAGGTGTGGCCTATGATAAACAGTCAGAACCAGTGTTGCCAGGTTAAGGGTTTTCCCCTAAATATCTATTTTTCTTGGCTTTGGGTATCTTAGGGGGGAAATTGCTTAGGGATTTTCATTTGGATAATTTCTTTTGGTCATTTTTAAACATTACAAATTTTTGAATTAATCAACCGAACAATAACAACATTTACAAGTTACAAGAGTCTAAGAAATTCGTCATTCAAATGTCCGCGGTTATCTGCGTTATTACCCTTGAAGTAGAGGGCGATACACGATTCCCTGGAAACGTGCACAAGCAGGAAGTTTAAGACTCACATTTTATAATGTGTATATTATTTAAAAGTTTAGGGGTTCATTTCAAATTTATGGGGAATTTGCAGCGCCATCTGGGGGTTATTGGGGAAACTACCTGGCAACTCTGGTCTGAACTCTGATAATGATCCCTCGAATTATGGAGTTGTCTGTCATGAAGACTACGTGTCAAAGTCATCAAAATATATCGAATACCTTTTACCCCTTTGGGATTGAGTTTCGAAAAATCCGTTCTTAACGGGTGCCTATGTCGATAAGGAACCTACCTGCTACGTTCAAGTCGGTATCGTTCCGAAGATTTCGTGATGAGTGGGTCAGTGAGTTGTATTTGCCTCTTATATATGATGTGAATTAATATACATTCGATAGATTTGTGGATTTCTAGGACTGATTGGCGTTGCCCCGTTCTACAGAATCGAAGAATTTTATCGGTCGTTTTCGATTATTAATACATATTAGAACCTTCTCATCCCACCCCTAACACCCCTAGGGCTAAAACTTAGACTCAAAACCCTTTCAGAAAAAAAAAACTTTAGTGGATTGAAAATTTTGCTTTTTACATTATTTGTTAGTCGATTGTAGTGGAAATTCTTGGTCAAAATTTTTATGTCCCAACTGCCCTCGTTATAAATCTTTTATTTATATGAACACAACATGTCTAGCCAGAAGTCCGACCTGAGACAATGAGTTGCAAAATCTAAAAAATACGTAGTACAGAACAATTCAAATAAACATTAACTTCATTTATTTTCCAATTGAAAATCATGACACCAGTTCTCAACTTCAGACAGGGAAATCTGGAACAGATTTACATAAATTCAAACTGTGTTCGCCTTTCTCGTAACTTGCTGTGCTTGAGCAAAGTTTGAAAGTGAAGAATTTAAATATTCTGATAACACATGGTCAAGTTTTCCATATCCCCAAGCTATTCGTTCTCAATTCATTATAGAAAATCAATTATTGACTCTGATAAGATTATTGAGATTACTTATCAATAATATAAATCAAGCTGAACGTAGTTGATCCAATATTATGTAATGCAGATAATATGATAGATTAAAGACATTTAATAATATGAACTATATTCATAGCTAGATAGAAAGTTGGGACTCAATCACACAAACGAAATGGTCAAAATGAAAAATTATATACATTATATGTGTATACTTATAGTTGATTCGTATAACTGCAGATAATGTTGAAAATTTGATAATTATTGTTCATTGATTCTGAGATGAAAAAGATCAGAGAAACCGTAATCAAAACTTAGAAATGTGTTACAAAACAGGTTTAAAATTGAAACAAAAAGAAAGATAATAAAAAATTTGTTCTCATGTAAATACCGGGATATCAAAAAATATCTTGGTCAAGGGTGGTTGTGGAATCTAAAACGTATGTCTTAGTTTACGTTTGAAATAATTATGTCACTGTCACACTGACATCTTCAATAACCTACAAATATCATGTCAGAATCTGTTAAGTCGTTGTGCTGAAATTTTCTAATCCAGTTTTTGAATCATGCCTCTTACCACACAGCACAAAATTTTCATGATTGAAGCCTATTTTCGAACGGGTGCGCTAGTTAATGGAAATTGGCAATACAGTCAACGTTTCTGTTTGGACAATTTTCGAGAGCACTTCCCAAACGTGGAAATATTACCGGACAATTTTTATGCGTGCCTTACAAATTGGTGTTGAAGTATTCCGCGAAACTGGTTGTGTGAGTCATAAAAAAGTTGCTGGTAGACCTAGAGTTCGTACAGAAGAAGTTGTCAATGACGTTCGTCAACGTATGGAAGAGGAGCCTGCAAAACCTTTGAAACGTCTTTCTCAGGAAATTGGACTTTCTTATGGAACATGTCAGAAGATTTTAAAGAAAGACTTGAACATGCATCCATATAAGATGCAAGCATATCAAGCTCTTCTGCCCGCAGACCACCCCAGACGCCTTGCTTACTGCCATTGGTTTGTCAAATTTAATGAATGACGATCTTCTGGACTTAACTTTTTTTTCTGACGAAGCGTGGTTCCATCTTTCGGGATACATCAATTCTCAAAATATGCGAATGTGGAGCAATGATAACCCTCATGTTTTTACTGAATCGCCACTACATGCTCAAAAAATCGGTGTTTGGATGGCAGTTTCTCGCAGAAGAATAATTGGGCCAATTTTTTTCGATTTCACCGTCAACGCAGAAAGGTACAGACACAACTTTTTGGCTGAATTTGTGCAACAGTTAAACGATGATGAACTTCGGTACGGTTATTTCCAGCATGACGGTGCAACAGCACATACTACACGAGAAAATATTGCTTTTCTCCACTAAGTCAAATGGGGGTGAGCACACTTTTCGGGGATCCCCGAAACCCATAAAATATAGATTATTAGATTAAGAGTCAACTTCTCAAATTTCCAACTTTGATTTCAAGGGGTTTGACCTTGAACTTCCTGAAAATTCTCGTCTATGACGCATAAGCCCTCCACTGCACTTGGTGGCATCGCTGCTTGCCCACCACTGCGAGTACCTTAAGCAATGTTCAAGTTCCGGGTTATCGTGCTACTGATGTCAAATTTTCGGGTTCGTGGTTCTGAAGAATTTGGAAAACACTGCACTAAGTAGTTCCACCTTCACCTGCCTATCTGAATAGAATCGGTTTATCTGATATAGCGAAACTTAAATAGTCATTGAAATATTGGAACAAAACCAAAACGAACCTGCAACAACATCGTTAATTGACCAAAAGTGAAACGGCAATTATTGAAGTATAAATTCTATAGTTATTTAAATTAAAGCACGCAATAGCACAGCCATGGTCGAATTTTTGACTTGACCCTAGGAACTTTTGGTGGGCGGGGGCTAAGTAAGGGGATTACTTTTTTGGAAAAATTTTACATCTTACATTCAAAACAAATTTCTGCGCTCGAAATTGGTGGTCTTTCATGGTGGATGCTATTGTAGGCAGCTGCTTGAATCTAGTCCTGAATCCGGCCCTGAGCACAGCCACAGAGTTTGAATGCTACTCGATGTTCATTTAGTAAATTAATTGCTAATTCAAGACTATTCATTAACCTCCTTGGGTGATATATCCTCCGGATTCACTGCATTACAAATAGCTTTGGCATATTACAGATAATATTTATAGTGGTACAATAAAAAACGGATCATTCTTATCGACTGCTTGATTATATCTCTGTTCACAATGTGAGTAAATTGAAAGCAAATGAGTAAATACTATAACTATACTTACCGCTTGGATTGAATTCCATTATAGGGGTTTACTCAATATTGGCGATTATAGTATGAACACAAATCTATGATGACAGTGTTACAGTGAATGGTGGGATCGTAATCGTAACCGCGTGCGAGCATTCTCCTTCTCTTCCAAGTTAATATGTAGATAAGTTTACGCGTCACTTCAAGGCCTCGAAATTATATGTGCTGTTTTTGACATAAGGATGACATTCAATATATCAATAATTAGAGAGATAAGAATATTCATATTTCCCAGATCGGTCACTTTCTTTTGCAACTATCTTATTCATATGCCCATTAATTGAGCTTTAACGTTCGTATTTTGTATCTCTTAGAAATAATAAAAACGAAAAAGTGAACAGTTCTGGCCACGTCTGTGTTTGCTGAAGAACTATCTTTTATTGGTATGATGCTATGAGTGAACAACTCATTCTGTGATGTAATATTCTGATTGATCATCCTAGTTTCATTCTATGCTTTCATTATTTGTTTGTTCCGAATGAAAACTTGATTTTATATGCGCAACGTTTTACTCATCAAACTATCCAACGCCGGATTTAGGGGAGGGCAACCGGGGCTACAGCCCCGGGGCCTCCACAAAAGAGGGCCCCCACAATAGACTTCGAAAAAAAAATCTTTTAAATTCCGACTAGTAAACACTAGTAAACAACTTTTCCTTTGATACTTTTTTTCGCTGTTTTACCTCTATCTTTACCTTTGTACAAACATGATTATATTGTTCTTAAATATTAACAGAAATCATTGATCTATATTTGTTCACTCCAATCAGGCAATCAGTAAAATATCAAAATCTCAAATGGCCCTGATGAGCACTTGCAATCTACTACCCATCTTGAGGGAGTATGCCATATGTCTTTGATCGACTCATAGAGAAAGGACTTCGGAAATAACCAATCTCCAGAACTATTTTACTACCAAATTCACGAAGATAAAAATTTCAGAGCTACATTCCCAAACCTTGAAATTGCATTGAGAATGTATTTGGTTTTGATGGTATCAAATTGCACTGGAGAGCGCTCATTTTCAAAAATGAAAATTATAAAAAATAGGCTTCGAACGACGATGGGACAAAACCGACTATCAAAGCTTCATCTCCTGAGCATTGAAAGTGACTTACTTCGGGAACTGGATTTCGGCGAAATCAACGATTTTTCGGTGAAAAAGCTCGGAAGGTTCCGTTCGTTAACGCTAAAATTTAATTTCAAATAATTCTTGTTTCCGATTATATTTATATTTGTTTGTTAAATACTAAAAGAATTTAATTGGTTTCACAATAAATTATTTATTGAAAAACTCGACTGAAAAAATTGTTCATTTTATTTGGAAAATAATTTGGGGCCAGGGGGCCTCCACTCCTTTGTTGCCCCGAGGCCTCCAGACCTCTGAATCCGGCCCTGAAACCAGCAATATCAACATCAGAGTCTTATAAATTGATTATTGTACTTTTATATGAAAGACAATGCTTGAAGTAGCATGTCACACTTATAAAATTGATTTGTTTTGGAATCATTTCTGAGAATGCAAAGTTAATGAGAAAGCATTATTATTCCATATGCGCTCAAGCGCTTTTGTTTTATATACAAGATTTGACTCCGTCCAATTTCATACTCTTCTATGAATACCTACTACTCTCTATATAACCTATAAATGTCAAAGTGACATACGATCTATACCATAGAATAACGTGTAACACGTGCTTATAGTAAATTTTTCTATGAACGCGTACTTATCTCTATACAACCTACAACTGTCAAAGTGACGTCCATCAGAGTGACAACATAAAGGTACCCATACACCTCACATAAAGGTTACCATGCACTATCCGACTAAACCCTTACAAAGGCGTTGCACATAAAAAACAACTGTATGTCAGTGGGGCGTAGTCCGTAAAATAGCTAGTATATGAAATACATACCTTCTGAAAAACATTACCAATTGAAGTCTGAGCCAACCTATTTTATTTCAAGAATATAAATACAAGAATATATATACCCCTGAAAAATAAAACAGATGGCGCCACAATACCATGTGACATTTGTGATGTACCATCTTTAACTACAATGCATTAAAATGATATGTCATTCAGTTCTGTTTTGACTTTTTGACACCCATCGAAAGAAAGCTACCTTGAAGATTTTTGTAAACATGGAGAAAAAAGTGAATTAATTAAACATTATTTCTTGCGTGGAAAAAACATTATGCAAGCCGAAGCATCGTATGAACATTATGGGGACTTTACTGATTTTCATTGTGATAGTATGACCACAAATGCGCCGAACGTTCTGGTCGTCCAATTGAGGTTACAACGCCAGAAATCGTGGATAAAATCCATGGTATGATGAAATGGTTCAAGAATACAAATACAAGAATTCACGCACATTCATCTAAAGTTCAATCCAACCTACACTCCTCACTTCAAAACGATTGAACTTTAGATGAATGTGCGTGAAAGTTGATCTATGGCGAAACATCGGATGGCATTGTATTCATCAATGATCCTTTCAGAGGTTTATATTTACAAAAGTACAAGACTCTGATGATGGGACCAACGTGGTCTAATTGGTAAACACCCTGGACTAGACATTCAGAATTCGATTTTTTAATACGTTTGATAATATAACGCATTTCTATGTAATTTATTCTAAAGTTAAAATGTACATTTATAAAAGTTTCGGATTTATCTGTATCTACCGGAAGTTGATATGACAATGTTTCAACTATGTTACAAAAGTAATAATTCGTTTGTAGTGGTAGTCGAGGAATAAAGCACTAAAATAGGCCAAATCTGGGAAAGTTGGCGCAGTTGGATGGATTGAGATGCGGTTTTCTGCATTCGATTCAGAAAGTTATTTAGAAACTTTGTCCGGTATTTTTGTTTTGTGGAAAAAATTTGTTGCATTTCTACAGCCAAAAAATGCATTTTTCTAAGTGCACTTTTTGAGGTGGATAAAAAAACGGTCGCTGAACACGAATATGATATTTAAAAAATTCCCTGAGGTCCCCTTGGACCTCCCCGGGGGTATACTAGCGTCCTGACGTCCTGGATATCGACGAAATTAATGAAAAAAATATTTTTAATGTTTGTCAAGTGTTCGAAAGGTGATATGAAGGTTGCTAGTGATGATAACGACATGAAAAACTCTTCTGCAATACCTGGTGTACCCTGCGTCCGGGTAACGACGTCATCTTCTAGGAATTTGCTAATTTTTCTTCATAAAAGGTAACAAATTCTAGCTCTCGGGGGTTTTTAAAGTCGCCGATCACGACTGTGACACTAACTATGTTCTGCAAATTACCTGGGGGTATTTCCGAGACCCTCGAGCCCTGTGTATCCAAGTCATCTTCTAGGAATTTCTTGTTTTTTTTAAATTAAATGTAATAAATTCTAGGTCTCGGGGGTTTTCAAAGTCGCTGATCACGACTGTGACCCTCACAATGTTCTGCAAATTACCTGGGGGTATTTCCGGGACACTCGAGCCCTGTGTATCCACGTCATCTTCTAGGAATTTTTTGTTTTTTCTAAATTAAATGTAATGAATTCTAGCTCTCGGGGGTTTTCAAAGTCGCTGATCACGACTGTGACACTCACAATGTTCTGCAAATTACCTGGGGGTATTTCCGGGACACTCGAGCCCTGTGTATCCACGTCATCTTCTAGGAATTTCTTGTTTTTTTTAAATTAAATGTAATAAATTCTACCACTCGGGGGTTTTCGAAGTTGCCAATCACGACTATGCATGAATGTGTCACAGTCGAGATCCGCAACTTTGAAAACCCCCGAGAGCTAGAATTTATTACATTCAATTTGAAAACACAAGAAATTCCTAGAAGATGACGTGGATACACAGGGCTCGAGTGTCACGGAAATACCCCCAGGTAATTTGCAGAACATTGTGAGTGTCACAGTCGTGATCGGCGACTTTAAAAACCCCCGAGAGCTAGAGCTTGTTACCTTTTATTAAGAAAAATTAGAAAATTCCTAGAAGATGACGTCGTTATCCGGACGCAGGGTACACCAGGTATTGTAGAAGAGTTTTTTCATGTCGATATCATCACTAGCAACCTTCATATCACCTTTCGAACAGTTGACAAACATTAAAAATAATTTTTTCACTAATTTCGTCGATATCCAGGACGTCAGGATGCTAGTATACCCCCGGGGAGGTCCAAGGGGACCTCAGGGAATTTTTTAAATATCACATTCGTGTTCAGCGACGCCAAAACCCCCCTAGAAACCAATTCGAGTCCGTTTTTTTATTCACCTCAAAAAGTGCACTTAGAAAAATGCATTTTTTGGCTGTAGAAATGCAACAAATTTTTTCCGCAAAACAAAAATACCGGACAAAGTTTCTAAATCACTTTCTGAATCGAATGCAGAAAACCGCATTTCAATCCATCCAACTGCGCCAACTTTCCCAGGTTCAATGCTTTATTTCCTCGACTGTGGAGGTATATTACAGATGTAATATTCGACTTGGTTTTATAGCCTTGCATTGATGATGTTTCACATTATCTTACAGGATTACCAGATACTCTAACTAGATTGTTATTGAATTACTTTTTGGCTGTTTCATTTGGTTTGTATTTCTTTTTGAATGTGATACATGCATCCAAAACTTTTCTATATGGCTTGGATTGATACAGTTCATTTAGCAAGAATGTTGTTCTCTTAATTCTCTGAGATGTTTGTAAGCCAAGGGCTCTTGAACGTTCTATCTTTTATTGATATAATAAAATAAAACACTTTAACTTTGTGTTTTATCACATATATTACAGAAACAAATCGTGACTATAGTTTCGACACTGGCGTGTCATCTTCAAACGATACTAATGTATGAAAATATGGATAATCTTGCCCATTTATGGTACAATATAAGACACAAGTAACAAGTGGGATTCCAGTTGGGGAAATACATTGTTAGATTAGAATAGTATAATTGAGATTGAATAGTGAGGTAGAGTCAATATTTTGATAAGGAAATTTTAATGAGGAGGTTTATGAGAGGATTATGGGAAAGTTTACGTTATCAAGACATCAAACAGGATGCTGTAGTACACATCTAATTGATCATTTAAAATTTTATTGTCATTATTTTTTTTTAATACCTTTGAACATTTCTATCGATTCTAGTGTGTTTAATTTAAAGCCTCTACTCTCGTTATGTAAAATATTTCAACTTATCTAAGTTTGGAAAAATGTGCCCTGTTTCTAAAACATGGTTAGAGAAAGATGAATGTGAATCTTTAGCATTGAACAAAAAATAGGATAATTTATTTTGAGGTTTGAAGGTAACTTTTATATTATGTTCCGATAAAATGTCTGCAATTCTGTCACTTACGGTACCAACATATGTGAAGGAACATATTTTGATGAAGAATCAACATTTTTTGTAAAAGGATAGATACTTGAGTAAGTTAATTTCTGCTTTCTGTCAATTAATTTGGATATAATTTGTGGTTGAAAACCATGGTTAATGGCTATAACCTTGATTATATTCAATTCTTCATTCTGGTTTTCAGGAGAAAAAGGAAGTGAATATACTCTATGTATCATTGAGTTGTATGCTGCTAATTTGTGAGTACGGGGACTAAAAGATGAATTGGCATTAGTTGTATCTGTGAATGTAGGTTTTCTATAAATTTTGAAAGTGATGATATTATTATGGTGCGTGAGGGTAAGGTTTATTTTGTTATCTTTCTGTTTCTAGAGTGAACTTAATGTTAGGATGGATATTATTAATGAAGGATAAGAAAACATTCAATTGTCGCGATGTACCTTTGAAGAAGTATAAAATATCATCTACATATCTAAACCAGTAATGAATATGATTTTATCTATCTCATTATAGTTTCTTCAATATAAGACTTAAAAATATCTGCCAAAAGAGGACTTCATGGGGATCCCATAGCTCATCCATTATTCAGTGTGAAACACAAAAAACAAATTAATTTAATTTTTTTTTGAAGTGAAAACTTCTTTAGGCGCGTTGAGCTATTTCAGATGGGAGGTAAAACCATGAGTCTGTCACGAGCAGTCACGCTGTAGCTATATATATTAGGTATTATGTATACTGCCGCCAGCGCAACTACTTGGGTCAGACGTCAGGCAGTCTCTCTATACGCTTACACACGTGTGCATATCTGAGTCAGATACTCGACGTTATTTATTTATGTGTATTTATTATAATGACTATCGGGTTACATTCATACTCTTTACAGGGATTGTACCGCCCATTATACGTTTTTTATTGTTAAATATAAAAATGTATATAATTGCTGATTGAAATGCTGACAGTTGTGAAAACTAAAGACAAACTAATTATATTAATTTTCATTTAAAAATAATAAAATTGTAATTTAGGATGCTACAACGAGTACAACAAATACTAAACTCCGTAGACAATAGTATCTGTGGCATCGGATGTCTTCGTTGGTTGTCATAATGCTGAGCAACAAAATTTCGTCAGTGAGAAGTTGCATAAAATAAGAACCGATGATACGGGTGCATTCCCATACGAGTTAATTTTAGTTCTTAACCGACCATACATGATTACTAATAACATAGATGTTGGGGATGGATTATCCAATGGCACTGTCGGAAAATTGTGTCATGTAGAAAGAGATAATCCTGGTGAAATCATACGAATTTGGATGAAATTCCCAAAATAAATTGGTTACTTCATAATATCAGCTTTCACTTCTGTCAGCAGTGTTCGGTGACTGCCCGTATTTTTTTAATTATATCAATATGATAAATTATCACAAAGTAACGGCTTACACCATTGAATTTTTATATTTTTAATACGAATTATTATACATCAGTATTCAAGTTAGGTACATCTATAAAAGACCAAAACTGTTTACTTGTGAATATATGGTTGTACTATTCAACCGGAGGATCAATATTGTTGGTGAAAATTATTAACGTAAATATACGGAATCTTTTGTATAATTTTCTACAAATAGGTACAATAACTTCCAATGGTTATTTATGCCAAGAATGATTCATCTTCACAGACTTCACAATCTTCACAGAGTGAGATATATTTGTAACATTCAACGTGACTAGTATATAATTGAGAACCAACTGTCACCTATTCACTTAATAAGTACTTCGAAACAGAGATTAAACTTGCCAGGAAGCAATATCGGTATCCCATAGAAATTTAACTCCTCCCGCATTAGAAGTTTCGAAATAATACTGTAACCCTAGCAGCCGTGTTATTGGTGAATTGAGAACAGTTAGACCGCAAAGTTTTTGTTGAAACTTTGAATTGCTTGCCTTCAATTCACCTACGTGTTATTGCTTTCCAGCATCACTTGAAAGTAGGAGAATTGATATTATTCTACTACCAATAATGAGCGATAACACAGCTAGCTTACAAAAACATCAGTCCGTCATTTCTTGAAGCTTTTCATATGATTGAAACTCCGTCCCACACACAAAGATAGGTGATCCAAAATTTCTACACGATTATCTTATTCCTGAGAAGATTCTTCCATTTAAAACCAAGCCAACAACATTCTTATTAAAATCAACTATATCCCAACTTTCAAATGCCTGGGATCATTGCAAATCTGATCACATTAATGCTATGCTAAATGGAGAATTGGGAAATTTCCCTCCAATGATAACAAACCAAATATATTAATATAATTGTATTCATAGCACGAGAGTTGCTTACTGCATTGGCAAACTCTACATTCAACATAAATTTGATGACTAAGGGAGATGAGGCATTGTTGAAAAGCAGCGATACATCTCATGGAGCTTTAATGAGGAAACTGAACCAAATCCATATACTAAGCTAATGAACTTCCATTGTAATATCGTGGTAAAATTAAAATTCCCCTTGTGAATTTTAATTTTATCTTGCCTCAGGTCAAATATTCTAAGCTATATTACAAAGCGCCTGAATATTTCAATCCACACATTCATTAACACACTATATAATGAAAAAATAAGGTGACGATTGATGTGTAATTATTATGTCTTGTCGACGGCGTCAAGCTTTTTTAATGGGATCCAAACAGACGCTCTTTCTATATACTAATGCCAATGGGCATTATACAAAATGTCCCATAACATTTTCCCATAGCTGGAAAAATTTCAACTCAAACATTTCTAATGAACATTTGTCATTTGCCCAGAAGCTCATCGTAATTGAGCTACAGCATTAAAAGTTTTAGAAAACCCTACTGGTACCACTGTTGTTTACGGCTTCTGTAATGGAAACGGACCAGCCGGAGTTGAAGAACGTCCATCGGTGCTTAAGAGAAACGGGCAAGTTTCCTCCAGCTACTCCTGTTCCGTGCAACAAGAGCTTGAATATTTTACTAGTATCCCAAGAATATCCAATAGAATTAATTTAAGCCGCATGAGAGTATGGAGAACATCTCAATTTCGATTTGTACCGTTACCATATCTTACCTGTACCTATACGTGTACAAGCTTCTGAATCTGCCGACTAGGCAACAAGAACAAGACAGTAGTCGTTTGATAATCCAAGGCTATGTCGCAACATATTGTTTTATCTTCATCATCATTTGAAGGGAGGGGGTTTAGCCACTGAATGCGCACTTTGTTTGGCTCATTGTGCGTCCCGTGGTCAGAACCCTATTCTATTCTAGCAGATTTTGGGACCGCCAGAAACCCAGAAACATATTGTTTAGTGATGAAGATAGCTCCACACGAAATGGCATCAATAACACTAGAAATTCACATTCTTGTTTTATCTTCATCATCATTTGAAGGAAGGGGGTTTAGCCACTGAATGCGCACTTTGTTTGGCTCATTGTGCGTCCCGTGGTCAGAACCCTATTCTATTCTAGCAGGTTTTGGGACCGCCAGAAACCCAGAAACATATTGTTTAGTGATGAAGATAGCTCCACACGAAATGGCATCAATAACACTAGAAATTCACATTCTTGAACAATTGAAAATTCTCAAGAAATAAGGAAAATTAATTTTCAAAACAGATTTTTGGTGAATGTTTGATGTGGATTTATTGATGACCATTTAATTGATTTTATAATAGAAGATCGTTTAACAGCAGCTCATTATTCACATTTCTTGGATAATGTCCATCCAACATTACTCCATGAAATTCCTCTCAATGTAAGACAACGAATGTGAATAGAACACGATGACGCACCTCATTACTTTGGTAGAAAAGTAACAGATTTTCTTACTCAAAAATTGGAAGGGGTTCAGCAGTTGCTCGGCCAGCAAGGTCGCTCGACCTTAATGACCTAGATTATTTTCTTTGGGGAAGGCTAAGGAGTATTGTTTATACAAAAACAGAGATCAACTTGTTACTAGGGTTATGGATGCCGTAAAAAAGATTATGATCCTGAGACTGTTGGTAGAGCTAGGTACTTCTTCAGTTCTTTCTGAGAAGAGTTCGAGTATGTACACAGTAATTAAGTGGATATTTTGAACAATTAATACAATAAACTTTTCTGATTGTCATTAAACTGTTCTATATTATAAAATTAAACACTACTATGTTGATATCACTTTTATTTGTAACTTCCATTACTAGAGTTTCAGCGTTATTAAGCCATCTTCAGACGGTATTCAAATGTATTTGAAGATGGCGTGATAACGCGGAAACTCTAATAATGGAAGTTACAATTAAAAGTGATATCAACATAGTAGTGTTTAGCAAATAAAGCACAACATTAGGCCAAACCTGGAATTTTTGAACGAATGAACGGATTTTGATGTAATTGGGGTCATTCGATTCGATAAGTCGAGTGAAAAAAATGTAGGGTATTGGATTTTCTTGGAAAAATTTTTCCGGATTTTAACACGTGAAAAATGGACATGTTCATGCCATTTTCTGGAGATGATTTATCTAATTATATAACTTTGAAAATAAGCACTGAAAATAGCTGGAATTGGTGACTGAGAGGTTTTCGAGGGTGTTGAACAGGAATATGACGTTTAAAAATGCCTATAATGCACCTGGAGGTCAGTAACCCGGGGTACCACGTCGGTCTCCGAGAATTTACAGAAATTTTGTTGAAAACGGTCCCAAATTTTTCACCCGTGGTTTTCGAGAATGCTGAACATTACTATGTTGCTTAAGATATTCTATAATGCACCTGGTGATCGGTAACCCTGACTATAACGTCGGTGACGGGGAATTTCTCAATTATTTCATTGTAATTGATACCAAACTTGTTATTTGAGGTTTTTTTCGAGGGTGCTAATTGATATTCATGATCCTTACACCTGAAATATTAAGAAAAGATGTTCCATATCATAATTTTTATTGACTAATTGTTATTTTATGAAGATATATTATGTCAAAAAAGTTTTTTATATCTATTAGATATAAAAAACTAGCAAAAAATAGACGCTACGCTTTACGTTTTTAAAGGAGAGAAGATAATTAGTTTAATAACAGCTGTCGCAGCATCTTCACTTAGGTGGGCGCGCAGTATATAAGCCGATATACAATTCGAGCTCAGGGGTGACTGTATATGATTCGGTACCACGATATAGATATTTGAATGGGTGGGGCATGAATAAAATCTATTTTATTTATACACATGGGCCTTGGTGTGACGGACACAGGCCTGTTAAACGAGCAGTAAGAAATTATATAAGAAGTACCTCGGAGATCATGTACTAATATTATCTATGAAAGATAGTTTTATTTAATAAAAGCTATAATACAGATTCTTTACCCACGTATGAATTATATATAAAATTCTCGGGAAATAGGTCACATTAACACTTATATTTTATATTTTCTCGTCTTTACGTACGTTACGGTCTCCCGACCATCATCAGAAGACTTATGTTTAAAACTGGATTACTTAAAACTGATTGTATCAACACAAAGCGTCCTTATCGCACCAATCTCAATTAAAATGCCCACGTCGCCGAAACGAACAGAAACAGGAACATCGAAATTGTAATACATCAATGTTATAAGTACCGGGACATCAAAAAGTATCTTGGTCAAGGGTGGTTGTGGAATCTGCCGATTTGGAATTCTGCGATGCGGATATCTTTCCCTTCTCCGGCCATTGCAACGACAAAGTCCATAAATCAATAACATATCAACCATTTCAGTGTTAGTAAAATTTTGATCCATAATTTTATAAAATTTTTACGGAAAGCAAAGTAAAAACTGACAGTTTTGAGAATAAATTCTTCAAATGCCAAAATGACATTAGAAAAGCAAAGGCAACTAAGGTATTTTAATCAAGTAAAATTAGTAAGCCAAAATTGCAGAGACTCGAAAATTAATTTTTTCAAGCTAATCCGTTGATTTTATCAAAATTTTCTAAGAGTAAGAAAAGTTTTCAAATTAGATAAGCTATCTACATAAAAATATAGAGTGAATTACATTGACCACAAGAAAGTTCTGGACACTTTTCCAGTTACATCCTCAAGTTTGAGCCATTTCTATGGTCTCTAAGGTTCTATGCTCCACTCTCAAAAATGGCCATTATTGACAGTAACTCACCTGCTAAATATGGTAGAAGGTCTTCATCACGTTCTCAAGTTATACCGAAAAAACAAAATTATTTTTACAATTTTGAAGCCCTCTACCTGGTAAACAGGACACTTGAGGCAAAAGTAAAAAGGCTCATCAACTTTTTTTCGAATCAAAGAATCTTCGGCTTTATTTTGGCCACGCAGTTCGAGGATACCCTGTATAATTAGATAAATCATCCCCAGAAAATGGCATGAAAATATCCATTTTTAACGTGTTAAAATTCAGAGGCAATGTTCCAAGAAAATCCAATACCCACATTTTTTTCACTCGACTTCCCGAAACGAATGAGCCCAATTACATCAAAATCTGTTCATTCGTTCAAAGATTCCAGGTGTAATGCTTTATTTCCTCGACTAGTTTAATGTTGCAATATGGATAAAATTCCATATCACATAGTAAAGGGTGAAACGATAGCATATTTTATAAACTGTTCTGACTCCAATGATATTTCATTTCAGTAAACTTTATTAACTTCTTATTTTTCTTCAACTATGGCATTTCACGAGACACCTGTATAAGGTCATGTTCTACAATTTGTGGAGCTTGTCGTTAGATCCATATTTATTGTGAACTGTAACATGCAAGAGTATTAAATTACTTACATTTTAAAAAACCGTTGGAACACACATAGACTGGACGTAACAGGATACTTAGCTTCCTCGTTTTTGTTTGACAAAGTTAAAAGTAAATTCTTTCGAAGGTATTGTTACTTTAGGGTGTTAAAGGGATCCACAAAGATACCGGGTTTGTTTCTAACGACTCAAAAGGATGTCAGCAAAATGTTATTGAACAAAGACCAGAAAGGTTGAAGAAAACGAATAAGTTTCGGGATGTTTCACAAGTATTGTTTATTTATGGCTGTTGAATGAAAGGCAAGTGGACAGCCGTGCTCTGGTCCTAAGAAAATAGGTTTTCCTGATTCCCTTTATGTAAGTTAGCAAAACAGGTGGCCAGATTGTTAATCGCATCAGAGCGTTTATACATTCATTCAATTTGTAATTAGAATAGTTATTTCATTTATTTAATCGTAATTAGAGTAACGAGAAATTCTCATTATCACTTAAAGTTAGTTTTTCCTCACCAGACAGATATAGTTCTTTTATGCAGCTTACAATACAGAGTCAAAAGCATCTCTTTTGTTGGTTAGAGTAATCCCCTGCTCAAGCTTACTGATTGAGAGGGATGTTAATTCAATCTTATAAAACCCAAAACCTAAGCAGTAATATTCAGTTATATTTTATTATCTGTGATTGTTCCTTACTTTGATAAATTTATGAACCACTTAATATTTGTTAGTGATACTATTTAAGTTTGCTATTATTTAAAAGTATCATTTGGCTAAGTCAAGTTTCAATTCAAGTTACATTCTCTTTAAAATCAAAATAAATTCATAAAATTGGAATTCCTTCGGTTAATTCATTTTCATATTAGTTTGTAAGTTCAAATCTGGTGCATCCTGATTTGGAGCTTACGTAGTTTATTTACTGTTATATTTAGTTCAATTAATGTATATTCTATATTTGCTGATTAGACCTAAATAAATTGTAAAATTCCTTTAATCTATTTAATTGATTATTCTTTTCATTATTATAATTGTTCTCTATTATTTCTATTTCATTAAATACATATTATAATTGTTATGGACTGTAACATTTTATTAGCGCAACCGTATACCGTCCGTACCATATTTAAGAAAAGTCAGAATTTCTGAATCATATGATAGTCCAGTAGCACTATTTTCAAAATCGACGATTTTGAAAATTTCATATATAATTTTTCTAAGGTGGCTATTATTATGCAAATCGACCATCTAAAAACGATGGTAACATTATTTCTGGGTCAAGCCTTTGTGCTTCATGCCATAACCTCACTTTTTGTGTAACACAAACGAAATAAGGGGTCCAAAATCGTCGTTTTTAATGATATCAACTTCAAATTCTGGTGGTGATAGACAACATCAGAATACAGAATCATTTGCAAAAAAAACTCCCACCCCTCTCCAGTCACGTGGTATAAGCAAGAGAAAAAATGTGTTCATGATTTTTTTGGGGAGAACTACATTTTAGTTCTAGAATATACTCACATTTTTCCAATTCGATATCGTCAATAGGTGGCACGCAAATCGAACTTCCATTTTTTGACTTCAGAACCTTCTGCAGTTTCTCAGGTTCGTCTGAACAACTTCTAATTTAGCTCATCATCCTTTATCCTATATCCTATATGGTGTAGGAAAAAATATTGCAATATTTTTGCTCGGAGCGGCCATTATAGGTTAGGGTCGAAATTTGAACTCGAAAATCTCGATTCTCGAAAGCCGCATCGAATCGCGGTTTGGACCATTCGAATACATTTATTTTTCCCTTTAATTTAAGCCCAAGCAAACCTTGGTACGATAAGTAGATTCCTAGGGGCAGATTTGAGCCCTACATTGGGCCCCTTTTATCTGTTGGATCCAAAACTAGATTCACATGAAAGGAAAGACCCACAGGACCTCAAGTTTCCACGTCAGTATCACTTCTCTCATAAGAAGTGGGTGTTTTTCGGATTTGGCCGAAACTCCACCACAATTTGTAAAGAAATATTCAATAAAAATTGTAGGCAAGTTAATAATGAATAATAAAATTGAATTTTAATCAAACAAAGTTCAATAACTCCGTTGTTTTTGCTTTTATCGCAAAACTTGTAAGAACAAAAAGTATTTAAAATATATTTTTGAATACGAATTCATATTTCAGTTTTCCAATTTTCATTATTTTACCTGGGAACTTCGGAAAATTCGATGTATCGCATATACAGGATGGTTCAGTCTATATCATCAGGATTTCACCAGCCAATAGTTTATCGAAAAATAAAGGTAGTTTGTATAATAAACTATGGTCGAAGAAGGCTTCGTTTTCGAGAATGAAATTGAAAAAAGAATTTCGTTTTTTGCGAATATCTCCGGAACCGTTTATCGTACAGAAAACAGTTTTGGTAAGCATTTTCTACTCATAATAAGCTATGTTCTGTGTGATAAAAAAATTTTTTTCAGTCATAATTGGTGAAGATTTTGAAGGGGCAGTGGGTGTTTTTCTCCCCAACTTCTACGCCACTGGAAAAAGTACGGTTTTGAGACAACCATTTGAACCGCCAGTGTTATAAGCTCTAAAGTTGACCGTTTTCGAGAAAAATCAACTTTATGTTGAAAAACATGGTCAATTCTTTGAAATAAAATTTATTTTTTACTAATTAAACAAAATTTATTTAAACGTTAGAACAAGTAACAAAACCAAAAAATTGACCATGTTTTTCAACATAAAAGTTGATTTTTCTCAAAAACGGTCAACTTTAGAGCTTATAACCAGTACTTTTTTTGTGTAGAAAACATTGGCGGTTTAAATGGTTGTCTCAAAACCGTACTTTATCCAGTGGCGTAGAAGTTGGGGAGAAAAACACCCACTACCCCTTCAAAATCTTCACCAATTATGAGTAAAAAAAAAATTTTTATCGCACAGAACATAGCTTACTATGAGTAGAAAATGCTTACAGAGGCTGTTTTCTGTACGATAAACGGTTCCGGAGATATTCGCAAAAAACAAATTTTTTTTTTCAATTTCAACACCCTGTATCTCGAAAACGAAGCCTTCTTCGACCATAGTTTATTCCACAAACTACCTTTATTTTTCGATAAACTGTTGGCTGGTGAAATCCTGATGATATAAACTGGACCATTCTGTATAAATAAACTACTTTTGGCAACAAATTGTGTTATAACTCCGTTGCTTTTGCTTTTATCGCAAAACTTATAGGAAGAAAAAGTATTTAAAATATGTTTTTGAGTACGAATTCATATCTCAGTTTTCCATTTTTCTTTATTTTACCTGAGTAATTCGGAAAACTCGATGCTTATACCACGTGACTTTAGGGGGTGGGGGTTTCTGTTTGAAAAAAATTTCGTGCTTTAGTGTTGTCTATCACCACCAAAAATTTGAGGTCGATATCTTCAACGGCGTCGGTTTGAGACCACATAATGCTTTTTGTTTAACACAAAAGTGATATCACCATCATTCTTAGACCGCCGATTTGTATGATAATAGAATTTCCTTTTCCTATTTTGTTGTCCACGAACTGCATTCATAGTAGAAAGGAGTCTTAAGTAATCTCAGTTCTTGAATAATAACCAAAAGTATTGAGTAACCCTTTCCTAAGAAGTTTACCAAGTAAATAATTAAAGTGTTGATTATTGGCCTACATTAATTATTAAAATGGTTGATTAATAACGAGTAACGAGAGATGAAGACTTTATTGTCGCGCCTCTTGAAAGAAAAAATTGCTACACCGAAGCACATATCAAGTTAAGAGGTGAGTCAGTAGCTTAATATTTTTAAGTTTGTAGAGTTCAATTCTTCTTCAAGAGATTAGAATTTTTGTCGTGACGCTACACCACTGCTTAACTGATGATTTTGATAACGCAATAAACGGTCCCGTGAAAGAGAGTTACGGGCGCCACTCACAGAGTCTTATTAATGAATCCAGCAGGAGCCGTAGAATCGCTCGTAGTGGCAGTTTAGACCGAGCGTGTGCGGAAGAAGGTTGAGGGTGGCTTTTCCACTCATATAATGTATCATAATGTAGTGGAATGCATAGTATTTCTGAAAAAAGGATTATATCATATCTCTCAGGAAATGTAAGATTGATTTATAAACGATTTTACATAATTTTAAATAGGTACCCAATATTTATGAAAATATATTTTTATGTCCCGATAAAATATAAAAAACAACTATTAAAAGTTTGATTTTCACTAATTTAATAAATAAAGGTATATAAAGTTTCGCAAACTCCGCAGCTTCTTAAAAAGATATTTCAAAGTACTAACTTACAACAAAACAACTAAACTAACGGTAAATCTAATTATTCAAATTTAAAAGGGGGTTATTATTTGTTGATTGTTCAGCAGAATATCGGACTTCTCATGCTTATCAATTCTTAGGGATTCCAGCAAATTTGATTTATTACTTTTATTCTAGCAAACGGAAAACCCTAATTATAAAATTTAACAAGGGAGAATTATTAAGTATTTTTTAATCGTTCAATAGGATATCGTACTTATATTTATTAATTTCTAGGGATTCCAGCAAATTTAATTTATCAGTTATCTTGAAATTATTTATTTATTTATCAACAGGACGAACTTTTCTACAGTTTAACGAATGAAATAAGATAAAATGTATCGTGAATTTGAAAAAATATATATATAGAGTTGCAAATATACACAGACATGTACATACATTCGAGTTTACACAATTAATCTATGTTGAGTCAATTTAAAGTTCTTTGAAAAGTAACCAAAGAAATATTCCAAAAATTGAGATTACTAGAAGTAATGATTTGCTGAAGTTAAAATACGGAAAAATAGATAATGCATTAGGTAGATTATTCAGCTCAATAGTATGTGAAATATATTGGCATTATTCGAGCGTCATTAAGAGTTATGGTTTTCCATAAATAAGTGTTCTGTAAAGATTTAATCAGATTTATTATTATTGAAATTACGCATATGTTCTATAATACGTTTTTTTAAAGATTCTTCCTGTGTAACCAATAAATATTTCTGGGCAAAACACACATGTCAGCTTGTAAACCCCTCATGTTTGTCCTCATCGGATGATTTATCTTTATCGTTTTTGATAAACCTAGATAATCTTCGCTAGATCATTATGTATTTTATTATATAATAAATAAAAAATTAATATTATATAATTTACTAAGAAATTTTGAAACTTTAGTAGTGGGTGGCCACATATCAGCATATCAGTGATACCAACATAAGAATTGTTTTGTTTTATTTTAGGAAATACTGAGGTGATGGCTACAGTTAGGCCAATCTTTGATTATCACATGGCGATCCTTCGCCAGTTGTATTGACAGATATATAGAATGAAGCATTTATACTGTAATAAAATGAAAAATGAGAATATTGTGACAAATTCATATTCTACTTTCTGTTACATCATTAATTTATTAATAAAAGTTCGATTTTCTCTAATTTAAATTTAAATTAGTAAAAATTTTAATGGCTATTTGATTCAAGTTGAGAATAGATTTTCAGTAAATATTGACTGATTCTATCTATTAACGAAGATGTGTTTTCAAGTTTCAATGGAAAGACTTTTAATACAAACCAAATTAGAGCTTTTATTCTTCTTGACATACAAAATACAGAGTCCTACGCCTATTCGTGAAGAATAGTCTATTATTATGATTCAATCGAATATTCATAAAGTTACGGAAACTTTTGAGGATTACTATACCATTAAATATGTTCATTATTATTCAATAATGTTCCACAATATCAATTTTCTTTGTCCACAAGTTCAATAGTGATATATCAATGTTAAAACAAGCAACTGAAAACGTCTTTCCGTGAATCAAACGCAATTAAATATTCAGCAGATGCTTCATAGAATTGTTCATTATTATTTACATACTTTCGTATTTATTCGAATTATCAATACTAACAATCAGTCTCCAACGTTGTGAATTAGCATCCAATATTAGAGCACCCGATCGTATAATTTTCAATGTTCAGTGGCCGTAATAATTAGCCTTTAAATCAAGCAATAAACCATTGATCGCAATTTTGTAGTGGCCCAAACGCTCACATATTTCAATAAACTCGACAACAGGTTGTCCAATAAATAAATTGCTTCATTCATTCAATCAGTCAATTAAATGTATAGTATCGCATTTGTGAAGTCACTTCAAAAAAATCGTAATGAAATACGGAATCAGACTTGATTACTTGTTTTATCTTGTGGAGACATTATTTCAAAAAAAGGAAAGATGATTTGTTGGGATGAAAACGTGTTTATCTTCAGAAAATGTAAAACTCACATATTTAGATCCTTTTAATTTTTTTAAACTTCAAAGATATGAGTAATGAAAGTCGAATGTTCCACTTTTTTGTTTTTTAAATAGACATTAAAACTTTTTTCTTGTAGATATTTGTATTTAGTAGCAATCAACATAATTCTATATAAATTTGATGTTGATATAGTTCGAACTTGTCAAGTTAATAGTTAACAGGTAGCTGAATATTAAATCCCTCTAATTTCCAATTTTCTTGGGATTCCTATTTTCCGAACCATAATAATCAAGCCCCAGCGTTTTCCACATCAAAGGACTAAATGTGTAAAATAAAACTCAGATAAGTGATGAATTTTTATACTGATGCTTGATTAAGGTGTGAATGAAATTCGAAATGTCTGAAAATGAGTATTCACTGTGTTGACAAGTGTCTTTTCGAATAAATGTGAAAAAACATAATATCCTGAGAGGTTTTTTATTTACTTCATTTTAGATATGTCAATGTCTATCGAAATTCATTTAAAATTCACGCCAGAAGATAAAAGTTTGTATGTAAATCGCATTATAATAGTTATTTACGTTGAAAGGATCATAATAACGATCATTACGGTACTAGCCGTGAATATCATCAGGCAAGTCTGATTACACGGCGTGTATCATAATGATCGGTTTTGATCCGAAATACATAGGTACAGAATTTTATCTTCCGGCGTGAATTCAAGTGGACACCGTTGCTACGACGCGTACAAGCTACTAAGATACTGTTTATGGATTGTTTATATTCACGTCATAGTAATATTTTTTACTGAAGTTTTCTTCTTGAGCGATTCTGAGAATAGTTTGCCACCAGAGATTGAAGAACTGGCTGAAACACAATTTCCGCTCTTCTTCCAGAAAAATCTAAAAACGCCAATGAAAAAAGTTATAACCGGTATGAAAATTAGTGGAATATCACAAATGAAAAGGTATCTTAAGCTTATTTTAAGGAATTTTCAAGGTATAAAATATTTTTAACTTTAATGATACTGTGTATGTTGTTAATTAGAAAAAATGTTGATATAAAGAAAATATGTTCAATTAATTGTTTTTTAAAGCCAAACTCAGATTCATAACGAACAAAAACTCTAGAATAATGACTAAAGAAAACATCACAAACTATTTGCTGGACGCAGAGGATGAAACATTTCTCCTAGTAAAAGTAGTAACGGTAATTGGCATAAGTGGTGCTTGTAGAAGGGAAGAATTGAAAACCTAAGTACAGAAGACGTTCATGATGAAGGTTGGGTACTTAGGATTGTTATGCCCTATAGTAAAATTTTTTTGACTCCTGGGGATATGAATGAAGTGAACATGGTCCAACTTATCCAAAAATATGTAATATTCGCGTTTCTTTTTATCATTAAGAAATATCAAATGTAGTGAGCAGTCAGTGGTATTCATACTTTTGGAAATATTCCTAAGAATGTTGCTGTTTTCTTGAAGCTGCCTCATTCCGAAGAATACACAGGGCACTGTTTTAGAAGGTCTTCGGCTTCTCTACTAGCATATTTTGGTGTAGATATTCTCGCTGTCAAACGCCATGGTGGCTGGAAAAGTAATAGTGTTGCTGAAGGATATATTGAAAACTCCCTTGGGAATAAGGAAAAGATTTCTGCTGCTATTCATGGCGAAAAGTCATCACCGAAATCCTTACCCCGTATTTGTTCACCATAAGAAACTGAAACAATCAAACCAATGCAACCATTTCGACAGGATGAACATTATCACTAGGAACACCCATATATACAAAGCGAATATTCTCCATATTTTGCATAGTATTAAATGCATTTTTTTAAATATTTGCATATATGCTTAATGAATAGCATTGTGTGCATTATTGAAACAATTTTGAGCGAAGGGGTTCAAAAAAAAATAATTTTTATGAACCTTCGTCTCATTAAGAAGTAATTTATTATTTCATTTGGTATACTTAAGAATTTCAAGTGTAGTTCCCGCGGTCCTTCATAGGAGGTACAAGCGCATAGTTATTCCCAGTATTAAATTCCGAGAATTCAAAATAGGTCGTTTTAAACCCCTAACAGGGGTTTTACTGTACCTATATTTACAATAAAATAACCTATATTTACATAGGTAGGGAAATAAAATAATAAATCTATTTATGAATTTTGATTCTGATTGTACTTTTGAAGAGATAACATCGATTTTGTTTTGTAGTGTTGTGGTATTTTATTTATTTTTTATTAGTAAAATGCCTAAAGTCAGTAGTGCGTCAGTGTGGGTTAAGCCATACAAAGAACTATTTATAGATATGGGAGAAGTCTACTGTTCTACGTGCTTCATAATTGTAAGTATAATTTTTAAATATTGAATAAAGAGGGTGGTGCGAAATCGGTCGATATCTGTTATTTTTGGGATACAACAAAAAGGTTTTCTTTTTGAGAGACATACACAATGAAAATACAGTTTTGTCCTGTCAGTATTAGCTTAATTTTTTATTCGGAACCCTAGGTATATGTTTCATTTATTTTTCCACCTGTATTTTTTTATCTCAAAAAATAACAGAGATATCGACCGTTCGGCAGTGCCTTAATGTGGGTGGATTGGAAGAAGAGGTGATGTAGAATAGCCCGCAAGATTCCCAGATCTTCATCCATTTAATTTTATTATATGAGGTTACCTTGAAAAAAAAGTGTTTCAAATAATACCGGACAATATGAATGAACTCATGGAACGTATCAAAGAGGATATGAAGCAAATATTACGTAGTAATTACTCTTTTATTCTCGTTTACGGATTGGTCAAGAAAAGAATGGTGATCATTTCGAATATTTTTTTCAATAAAGTAATAATTTAAAATATTTGTCTTTTTTTTCTCAGTGTACCTACTGATTTGTAAAAAAATTTGATTGCATTCCCTTTAAGTGATCTTTCAAATTGTATGTCACAACATATATCATTACAATTAAAAATAAAAAGTTGTGGTAGCTTTCACCCAAATTTATTCCACTTAGAATTTCCACACTATATAATACCTAAAGTTTAACAATTTACGTTGCCATCAATAATTTAATGCATCCATATCACTAACTTTATCATCACCGAAATTGCTTACTTTGATAGGTTACTTTATTCCATGTAGTAAAACTTTTCTAGACAAAATTTGGCATTAATTTGTCAATACCTTTTCGTGAATATTCACTGTATCGTCATTAACAGCAAGTAATGATTTACTTCCAGGTATGTCAGGAAAGTTTTTAGGTAATTCGAAAGCATAGTAAAATTAAATAGATACCTGTAGTTTTCGAAATAAATCACTTCATTATCTACATTTCGTTATGTTGTAAGCTTGTACTTATTTATTGAGAAACATTTCATTTCAAAAAAGTAATTCAGGGGAAATTGATCCAAAACAAACGCTCCCGGTGATTGAAAACTATATCATATATCATCTGCGAAGTTCAAGGTATAGACGTATGAGACTAATTACAAATACACACTTATTCGTGGAGAAAGATAAATTGATATTCGTTATGGCCCACACCTATCTTGCTTTACCTTTAGCGATCAGTTTCCAACGTTATCCTCATCCTGCTTTCCAAATCAATTTACCTTTAGCCTTTACCACCACCAATTCTATCAAAGGTTGTTTTACAATCAGTATTTCCCTCTATTAAAACGAAACAAATAATTGGGATCATAACAGATTATATTGTATGAAGTAATTTTATTCTAACTAGGTAACGATTTAACCAGAACTAAAGAGAAGTAGTTAATAAACAGCTCCGTTTATTATCGCTGTACGATCGTTCTCCTTTATATCCTGTGTTTCTGGTGAGGTGTTTCCAGTATCTCCACTATAAATCTATGTACCATAGCCTACCAGTGGCGGCTCGTGAACTTTTTAAGAGAGGAGGCTGGACATAAAACGTTCTTGTAAAAATATACTCTATTCAGCCAATAAATTTAACCTTTGAACAGCGACCGTACCAGCACTTCAGTGACAAAATTAATTGTTGCCAAGCAAGAACCAGGTGTAGAGTTTCTCTTGGCAAAAAATTTTTTTGTTCGTTTTTTTTTTCTTTGGATTTTTGATATTTTTTATTTTTTTTTTTAATTTTTCATATTTTGTTTTTTTTAATTATTTTTATTAACTTTTTTTATATATTAACGAAATTCTACGGTCTTTAGTTTGCGAAAAATGATCAATAATATTATCATAAAATGTATCATTTTGTTTTAAGTGTTTTACTGAATCTTTTTCAATAGATATCAAACTAACATTGTATAAACGATTTTGGCCCATTGTATTTCGCATGTAAGTTTTAATTCGTTTGAGAGTAGAAAATGATCTCTCCACCGATGCCGACGTGACAGGAATGGTGACTGTTAAACAAAGTAGTTTATAAAACTGAGGTAAAACTTGTTGCAAATCATTGTCTATCATATATTTTATCATATCGGCATGAATGTCGTACTGGCCTAAAATATCTTTATCCGAGTAGGTATATAACCCATAATTCATTGTGCAGTGCTATTTTATCAAAAAATTTATATTTTAGAACTAAGTTATCTAAAAGTGTATTGGGAAACTCTCTTGAAAAAGATTCGAAAAATCTTCTATTCGTCAAGTCGAAAAACTTCAATTCATGTAAATCGGAAAATCGAATCTCAATTTGACCTTTAATAGTATCTAAAATTTCATAAAAAAAGATGTTTATAATGTAGTTTCTTGTCTACCAAATTATATGTTTTCCTCCTTTAACAATATTCTGTTTGCCGGTCAATTTAAACTTAATACTCGATGTAATATGTTCCTGCGATTTTTCATGTCTGTCTATACCACGGGCTAAATTTTTCAAATCATCATAACCCGAGTGCCCCCAACATGAAGTTGTATCAGATGTAAATAGCAAGCAATATAATTTATTGTGTATTTCGATTTTGAAACATACCTGTCATCGTCACCACTTATCCTTTCAAATCCGGTAAAGGCCGTTTATTTTTAACAAAACACTTTTCTATCATATGTGAATCCACTAAATGGATTTTCTAAGAACCCAGCAACTACGTCACTCATCATTCTAACGTTCACTGATTAGATAAATTATAACTTAACTACTTAACCTTACTTCGCCTCGCGGCACAAAAACAAGAACTAACGGAACACGACACGTGTCGCATTCTTCTAGCGGAAGGGCGGTAGCAAGTAATCGTATTTCATTCGACCGACGATTCCGTACGAGAAGCTAGCCTACATAGGGTGAAGCCACATTCGCTCTTTTACCCTATCTGGCAATCGAACTGCTTGGAAAACGGCAACTGTGTTGACCACACGTATTTAGCGTTTGAGATATATAGAGAATCTAGCCTCTGGCCACTTTTACCAGATTAAAAATAACTACTGAGAACGGGGAATTAATTGTAAAATTTAAAGAATTATCAGAGAAACAGGAAATAAAATGGAGAATGATCATTAAGATAAATTGGTGAGGAAGCTGAGCCTCCTTAGCCTCCGTCGAGGAGCCGCCACTGTAGCCTACTCTAACTACGTGACGCCCGTGTGTCATGACAAAAAAAAATCTGATCAACAGGGTATCTCCAGGGTTGAATATTTTGTCCATTTTTACGAAGCCAGACCGTAGAGATATATAAATAGAGTATGCGTTCCGTAAGCGAATTTGAATCAGTGCTCTCTGTCGCTGTTCTCACGAATGGGAGCCACGAAAAGGGTAGCTGTATGGGCCTGCTGCCTGATGTATACAATAATAACTGGGCCGGGGCGCGCAGCTACCCCTCTCGTGCCCCCCAAACATGAGGAGAGGAAAATTGATAACACACTATATCTCCGAATGTCCCATTTTCAATGAAAGATCTTGTATAGCACAATCATACATTAAACCTGCAAAAATCTATATGCCATGCCAGTCAAATCAAATATACTTCCAATGTCATGTCATAGAGTATAATTACATTTATTTGGTGAATTAATGAAAATTGAACTTTAATAGTTGTTTTATTTAGGTTTAGACAGTCACGTAGCCAAAAACTTGCTTCGGGGGGTGCCCAAAGACAAATATCCCGGAAAAAGTATATATTCTTGAGATAAGGTAATTATATCTCAATGAATAAAGAGCATAACTTCGATAATCGGATTAGAATGTATTTTCATCACGGAATGGCCGATTCTATTCAATTTTTTCAATTAGTTACTATGATATTGTTCCTCGGGAACCAGAATTTTGTTCGACACATCAATTTGATTTCCCTTGAAAATGTGCTTCTTGAAGAAGATCTGAATATTTAAATATTATGGATACTATGGAAACATGTATAAAGATCAATTCCCCGGTTTTAAATGTAATGTGAAATGTATCTTTTTGGATTTATCGGAGTTGTAGATTCAAAACTATGGACGCTGCAATTAAATTTAAATTTCAAACTAAACCTTTCCAGTTCAAACGAATCGTAATTTGCTTTCAGTTTGCTGCAATGCAAAGGATGTTCCACGTTATCTAGTTGACCTCAAAGTATAAAGCAGTAGAGATTTCCTTCGCTTTTGAGATGTAGCGGTCGCTTATTTCAAATTGTATTATCTGAATTCGGTGATCCCATTCGACTGATTTAATTCAAAAAGTTGTGGATGCTTCAGCGTCATTTATCTGAAGGATTCGTAGCAGTGATCGTTATCAATTCAATTATAAAGGTAACTGGTTCCTGCCTCTTCTTTTCATTCAACGTTCGATATTTTTTTAATGTACGAAGGACCATTACAGACCCTCCGTCCTTTAGGATGTGAGAAAATGTGAATAATTTTAGGCTTGAATGTACCAAAGAACGAATGTTATTCTAACGCGAGAGATTCCAGGTAGGCGAACTAGATCAAAACCCTCTTTAGGACATATATAAAAACTTCCTGTTTAAACGGGGTTGCCAGACGTGAGTCCCTAGTTGCACCCCATTTACTTGTATTAAAGTGAAAAACTTGTCTTCTAATGGTTTTGTTTGAAATTTTCCTAACAATATCGAATTTAAACAATATGAAGTTATTTCTAAAATTTCGTGAACCATGTGTGACCATGCAGTATGTGTAGGTGATGTCAATTCATTTGAAGCCGAACTAGACTTCCACGTACCTAACCAATTTAATGAATTTCTTAAAAACTTGATTTTCAAATCATCCTCTATGTTACTTTTGACGATAGGTTCCTGAAAAATCTCTCGTAATCGTTGCCTTTTGAGGGGAGTTTTTACATTCATTATTTTTCACCAAGTTAAACAATATTAATAAACTGGGCTGTGGATTTGGAATTCTCTATATTTATACCAAATTGAGGTACAGCCTGTATAGCATATTCATTGAATAACTTAAGGGCTACTTCAACATGTCGGCATTCCAAATTTGTAGAGTGCTCTCAAATTCAAAGAATATCCAATTATTAACAATTTATCATGTTCTAGTTCATGCATTTTTTAAAGTATAACATGAGGCAATGTCCTCGTCTCCCGAGTCAAAGTTGGGATACTGCATAATTTGTATCGATTTTGAATTCAGCCAATTATTCCTTATATATTTGAGAATGTGAACTGAATCGAATAGATAAAATAATGGTCTTGAATTATCAACTGGATGAGGATACACGATACTTATCTTGTTATGTTTAGAAAAATTGTGCACTTCTGTACCCCAGAATAAAAGTGTATTAACTCACAAACACGAAACACAGCTAATTAAAAACTTTAAAAACCTTTTTTGTGTTACTCTCTTGTGTTTTATTTCACAAACTTGAAGTATATAATGAGGATACTTCAAACTAACATCTCAGATATCACATATTTGGAAGAGGGTAGACGATATTATTTCTGACTTTAATTATTTTTTTATTATAGCTCCTGATAATGCATTCAATAAGATGCATTTTCCTCTGTAGAAATGCTAAAATACACATGGAAAAAAAATGGTAACATTTTTTGTAAATGACCTCTAGAATCGATTTTTTTTTAAATTATCAAAATCGGTTCATCCGATATTTTTTTCGACCTTTTTTGCTTTATTTCCTCGACTATTATAGCTAATCACGTCTAAAAGATTGAAATCACGTCATGAATTTTTATTGCACAAACCCCTTATGTGGATGTGTTAAATGCAACCATTATATAATAAACAAATTCAGGAGCAAAAGGAATTTTCATTGATTCATAAAACTAAGTCTTGAAAGAGTTTTTACGGTCTATTAAACTGTGAAAGTATGTGGGGCAATTTCCTTGATATCGCCTTTTCTAGTTCCCATAGTGAAACCGAAGTCGAAGGGTTTCCACTCGAACCGAGTGAATTCCTAAGTTCCGAGAACGAAGAATGTACAGTTCCGCGCCCTTGCTAATGGTTCTTGTTTAATTTCAGTTTGCACAAGCACGTGAAGAATGCGTCCGACGTCGAATATCCCGCTTATGGCGTCACGGGACCAAATAAAGACGTCTCTCCTTCGACTGATCGGCGACTGGCTCAATCTGCTCAGATGTACCACTATCAACATCAGAAGCAACAAATCATAGCCATGGAAAAGTGAGTAGCTGTTCTACTTCCTTTGTTTTTGATGACACACATTGTTCACATCACTTGATTTTATTATTCGCATCGATGGAGAAGATTAATGGCTTCAATTTTATTAAGGTTGTTTTTGAGGCATTATAAATTACACAGTAAAGACACGGTTTTGAATTACATTAGCAGCCCATAGAAGATTACAACCGAAAACACCAGTTACACTGTGAATAACAAGAGAAAATAAAGAGATAGAATATTTATTCCGCATATACTGTTCACAATACAATGTTTGAATTTCTACGTAAATCTCTGCCTAACCACACTCGAATTGAAGCTATTATTTATTGTACATTTGAATGAGTCCTTGTTTACATGCTCGACCCTATAAAACAGAGCCGACCATGGCCTATAGCCCCAGGCCCCACCATTCAAATAAGGCCCCTAACCAGAAGTATTTAAAATTCAGAGGACTTAATACACTACGTAGATAAAACAACTATTTTTCAACCACCAGAAATGTGCACGAGAGCTAGAGCAAAGGCAACGTGCTCGCAGGTCGATAAAAAATTTCCGACAGTCTGCGGGTCTGAAAGCGATTGGTTCCTATCGTTGTAACTTTATCGGTATGTAACTGTCAAAGAGCTCTTGCATCCCATGCAATAAGAACAATAAAGTGATTCTTATCTAGATTCCCGGTCACTGGGGCATTTAGGGAAATGAAGCAGCGGACTCTCTATCCAAAGAGGGTGCAGCCTCAAAATGTATCGAATCAGTACCAGTTTTTGGCATATCTGCAAGCACAGTCAAAATAGCTATATCACCCTTATCTGAAATTAGAATAATTCACTACTGGCAAACCTCACCAGGTTTAACCACCATCTACGAAGGCTCGGATAAAAGTGAACCAAGCTCAATGCCGACTATATTTCGAGAATAAAGAAATGGCGGAACACGGCATTCAAATACCAAGCTGGGAGAAGATTCGAATCTAAGGTTGTTTGCCTTTTCATACAAACTTGGTATATTTCCTCCCAGCTGGAAGGCAGCTAGAGTCCAACCAATTCCAAACAAAGGAAGGAAGACCCTTCCTAATAATTATAGACACATTGAACTATTATCTGTTTCCGAAATTGCTTTCGTCTAGCAGAGATCAAAAGGAGACTCTAACTGTAGCATTGGATATCTCCAAAGCATTTGACCGAGTCTCAAAGCCTTCTTGGGGAACTTCCGCCATATGGTTTGCCGCTTCAACTTGTTGTTGATTATCATCGAGTTTGATTACTCCATGTAGTAGTTGTACCCCCGATGCAATTATAGCTGGTGTTGGAAGTGACCTCCTGTCCTGTCCACAGCTGTGCAGATGATGGTACATTTCATACCGCTTTCTCATCTAGAGCCCTATCTGATGATAACCGGTAGAGTTCAATGCAACAAAAACTCAAGCGTGTATTTTCTCCAGGAAAGCAGATACCCAATACCTAATGTGATGATGTCAGGTACAACTATTTCTATGATGTCTTCCATATCCATGCTGGGTATCACCAACAACAGAACCTTCCCATGGGACGATCATGTAAGATCCATTGCAAAAATCCCTTCTTAGAAACTTGGTTTTCTAATGCGAGCTACTTCACATAACTTCTCATAATCTAAAACGCACAGATTCGGCCTGTCCTGGATTACTCTTCACATGTTTGGACCACAGCTCCTAAACATACGCTGAAGCTCTTAGATTCTATCAAGAAAAGAGCTATTCGTCTGATTGATGATATCACACGTATGAATTCTTTGACCTCTCTAGAACGTCGTAGAAAGGTGGGCTATATCTCCCTCTTCTATAAACCTTTCAATGGTCGGTGTTCATCAACAATCTCGTCTATTATTGTACCACCTGAGATTCCATTCCAGGTAGACGGACTAGATAAGCTCAAGCTAGTCACACCTTCATTGTTAAGCCATAGACCTGGCTTACTTCTTCCTATCAGACTTTATTATTCTAGTTGCCTAGTGAGGTCTTTCCTTATGCCTACAACCTTCAAACTTTCGAGAAAAATTTGAATGCCTATCTCCTCTGATATAAAAATTACAGAAATAGTATCAAAAAATAGCTCAAAATATTCTTGGATTCTTTAGTTAACAATTCTTTCTTCTGAAGGAATAACTGCCAATGCTAGAAACCTAATTTTTCATTATTCCAACGATTTACAAGACATATTTGTTCACGAACTACTTCAGTTTTCTGCATATTTAAAAAGTTTGAATAATGAACCTATCACTAGTGTTCCATTCCTTTTAAGCCTTTTAATTGAAACAGATTTTTCAGAAGTATTTCCGGAAATGTATATGGTTGTTCCGGTTTGTTTCGGTCAAACTGTAACAGGTGATAGAACTCATCATTTTAAACAAGGTTCCAAATCTCCATCAGTAGCTAGTACAGCTAAAGTTTAAGCATTCTCATAATAATATTAAAGTACTATGGACCTTTCAGCTACCAAGTAGCCATCATCAGAGTAAACTTCCCTAATACTTAATCAATAGCATTTATAGCGGGTGAGGGTGATTATTTCGTACTTATTAGGCAGTTAAGTGGATTACGGGGACATTTTTAACTTATGAAGATACCAAAAAAAATAAGAAGTTTTACTATCATTATTTTTTATACTTTTAAGGATGTCTATTGATAATTCTAGGGTATTTACATTGAAACTTCTACTCTGAATATGCAAAATTTTAACACCATCCAAATTTGGAAAGGAATAACGTCATGGCTCGAGGTCAGCCATTGTTGTCAGTTTGGGCAGGTTTTCATGAGTTTTGAATACAATAACTAACCATTTGATACAATAAACTGGGTTACTATCAAATTTAGAAGTCCTTTACTTCCATATTATCAAACGATACAAATTATTTGTAATTTTAAATGTAATTCACAAACTATTGTAATGTTTACCATAGGTGAGAATAAAAATAAAGTACCTACCTACTCATTGGTTATGCTTGCATAATTTTTATGGATAATCTCCCACGGGCACCTCATCATTATCATCATCTATGCCTTTACTCTGATAATTGACATTTTGCCCAAATATAACTGGAGTAAATTCATACTTAATTAAGTATAAAGAAGAGTAATATTTCCCATTTAGTGGATGAATATGTTAAATCAGTAACTAATGGCTATTATTCTAGTAGAGCAGCTACTTCTGATGGCCAAGGATCAGTGTCGGAAGGAGATAGTGAAGAAGAAAACGAAGAAGGCGATTACACTGTGTATGAATGTCCAGGGTTAGCTCCAGTAAGTATATAATAGGTGAAGTCGTTCTCTTCATGAACCTACTCGTAAGGGCTACATTTCGAGTTGTAATGTGTTGCTATAAAGCAGTGGCTGCTCCTCGAAGGAGGCTAAGGAGGGTCAGCCTCCTCACCAATTTATCTTAATGATCATTCTCCATTTTATTTCCTGTTTCTCTGATAATTCTTTAAATTTTACAATTAATTCCCCGTTCTCAGTAGTTATTTTTAATCTGGCAACAGTGGCCAGAGACTAGATTCTCTATATATCTCAAACGCTAAATACGTGTGGTCAACACAGTTGCCGTTTTTCCAACCAGTTCAATTGCCAAATACGGTAAAGCAGCGAATATGGCAACACTCTATGTAGGCTAGCTTCTCGTACGTACTCGGTCGGTCGTATGAATACGATTACTTGCCGCCGCTGCAAACTGCGACACGTGCTCTGTCAGTTGTTGTTTTTGTTTCACGATGCGATGTAAGGTTAAGTTATAATTCATCTGTTCGGTGAGTTATTAACAAAGAGTTCTTTGGTTATTAAACGTTAAAATGAGTAGTGATTTAGTTGCTGAAAAGATTAGTGATGACAGGTATGTTTCAAAATCGATCATTTGAAACTGATAATTGTAAAAAATATTTATGGTTAACGGGATCTGAGGTACACAATAAATTATATTGCTGGTATTGCTTGCTATTTACATCTGATACAACTTCATGTTGGGAGCAGTCGGGTTATGATGATTTGAAAAATTTAGCTCGTGGTATAGACACTAGACAGACATGAAAAATCGCAGGAACATATTACATCGAGTATAAAGTTTAAATTAACCGGTAAACAGAATATTGTTAAAAGAGGAAAACATATAATTTGGTAGACAAGAAACTACATTAAAAACACTTTTTTTATGAAATTTTAGATACTATTAAAGGTCAAATTGAGATTCTATTTTCCGATTTATATGAATTGAAGTTTTTTGTATACCCTAGTTCTAAAATATAAATTTTTTGATAAAATAGCACTGCACAATGAATTATGCGTTATATACTCGGATAAAGATATTTTAAGCCAGTACGACATTTCACGCCGATATGATAAAATATATGATAGACAATGATTTGCAAAAGTTTTACCTCAGTTTTATAAACTACTTTGTTTGACAGTCACCATTCCTGTCACGTCGGCATCGGTGGAGAGATCATTTTCTACTCTCAAACGAATTAAAACTTACATGCGATCATGCGAAATACAATGGGCCAAAATCGTTTATACAATGTTACTTTGATATCTATTGAAAACGATTTAGTAAAACACTTAAAAAAAATGATACTTTTTATGATAATATTATTGTAATAAAGATTCTTGGCCCAGGTATGAATTATATATAAATTCTCGGGAAATAGGTCACAATAACACTTATGCTTTATATTTTTCTTGTCTATACGTAAGTTTCGGTCTCACGACCATCATCAGAAGACTTATTATGTCTAAAACTTGATTACTTAAAACTAACAACAGAAACACGATTAAACGAAATTGTAAACAATTTCGTTTAATCGTGTTTCTGTTCGTTTCGACGACGTGGGCATTTTAATTAAAATCGGTGCGATTAGGACGCTTTGTGTAATACAATTAGTTTTAAGTAATCAAGTTTTAGACATAATAAGTCTTCTGATGATGGTTGTGAGACCGAAACGTACGTGAAGACAAGAAAAATATAAAGCATAAGTGTTATTGTTACCTATTTCCCGAGAATTTATATATAAAAGATAATATTATTGATCATTTTTCGCAAACTAAAGACCGTAGAATTCCGTTGATATATAAAAAAAGTTAATAAAAGTAATAAAAAAAAACAAAATATGAAAAATTTCAAAAAGAAAAAATATTTCAAAAATCCAAAAAAAAAATATAAAAAAAAACGAACAAACAAATTTTTTGCCAAGAGAAACTCTACACCTTCACGTTGGTTCTTGCTGGGCAACAATTAATTTTGTCACTGAAGTAGCTGATCGGTCGCTGTGTAAAGGTTAAATTAATTGGTTGAATAGAGTATATTTTTACAAAACGTTTTATGTCCAGCTTCCTCTCTTAAGAAGTTCACGAGCCGCCACTGCTATGAAGTAAATCCTGATTCAAAATCACATAAATGTGAGTCATAATTTAAAGTTATCACTTGGCCAATTAATTTGAATATATGTCATTATATTAAGGAGACAGCAAAACCAAATTTACATGAGAAATTTGGATAATGTTCTACAATTAATCAATGTAGACATTGCCTAATTGAAATTTCATTTCTTTTGCTATAATAACTTAGCAGGTTACGAGAACTTCTATTGCAAAAACGCGGTCGAGGAAGACATTTTAAAGTGGAACAATTTTGAGACCAAATGATAACGACAGTTTCACGATTCAAAAATTCAACTGTTAATAGTGTCAGACCCTCCGACAATAACATAATAGTGGCATAAATCGCGCATTTATCAATATCCGAAAAATAAAAAACAATTTAATGTTATTATGCTCAATAATGACAGAAGTGAGGTTATTCACCAGAATTGTAACGTATCCTACTGAACATCAATCCTATTTCTGCAAACGGTCAAACGAGAATTTTTGTCGGATAACAAAAATTACACTACTTTATAGTAGTGTAGTAGTAGTAGTAGTAGAGCCTGTATACACATTAAGAAATAAATAACGTCAATCATACACATATACTCGTACATTGTCCAAAAAAAGTACTGATATCGATTAAAATATTTAAATATTTATATTTTGAAATAAAGTAAAATAAATTGTATCCTGTACCGTCGCTTCGCTAGATCGTTCAGCTAATAGCCACGGGCTTATCATTGTCTGCCCTTGTGACACAATGTACTATTGGAAGCTTATATAATATTTATGAACGTCTTGAATATATACACTGAGACAATACTAAAAACAAATAAACGTGTCGGAAGGTTTGAAAGAATAGTTCACAGGCAAATAGAGCATCAATCAAATTGAGTAGAGTGCATTCAATGCTTCATAAAGAAAAGAAACACTAAGAAATAGAAGAAGTTAATCATGTTTTCCTGCTTTTCAATAAAGTAAATAAAATTTTGTAGTACATTTTGTCATTATTATAATACTGGTTCACAATTTTTGAGCATCAGTTATCATCAGAATGTATTTGTATTGTAATATCAAATATTACCTCAAAATAATTAGTAAGTTCTCATAGTGATGCTGCTTATATTTTTAAATAAAGCTTCCAAGACTTTAATATACTTTCAAGCTAGCCAATAGTCATTACCCTCTGCAAATTAATCGATGGAAAAGATGTCATATATTTTTTAATGCTACATTCTCCCTCACTATGTGTTGTTATAATATTTTAAGATAAACTGATTCTTTGAACAAGAAGAGATGGCAGATTGATTTCAATTGCTATTAGCATATTAATAATATTCAGTTTACTCCCTTTATCGCTTATCGAGGGTTATACTATTTGCTTCCCTTAACATAATGTTCTTCAAAAATGGATTAATAGAAATGCATGTCAAATTACAAAATAAAACAACTGTGTGGCGCCTGCCGCGTTTGGTCAACGATGTCATTTTACCAAAGTAAATTACAACTGCTAATAATAATAGGAGTAGCCAAGATAAGAATTAACAAAATAAAAGTATGTTAATTGATAAGTAAAAGAAATTAAATTGATCGGAGCATCATTCAGGTGTTACCGATTAGACTAATTTCATGAAGACGGAGTGAGCGTCAGCGAATTGCTATTATGCATTCGGCATAGAAACTTTAGTTATTGTACCAAATTGCATCATTTTATAAAATGGAGTTTCGGAAATATGCAGAGACTACCATCCTCAGGAGCCCACTTTAAAGAGGCAGTAGCTCCCTTATGAGCCACTTTTCCACCCATGTTCATTCCAATTTTTTTTTCAATTTTTGGTCGTACAAGTTGCTGGAGAAATTTGGCAGGCTAATTATGGGACATCTGTATAAAAATCAGTAACCAAATCAAATGACTTGCGAACAGTAACTTTGCCACGCTCACTATGGATCCATTTTCCAAGCGGCAACACTAGTTTATTTCTAAGATTTTCAAAGATTTAATCTCAAACCTTTACCCTCCGTATGTAATATTTTAAAATCTGAATCAAATAAAAGGTTTCCGGAGATGATATATGAATCATTTGAAAATATCTTCTCCAATGGCACATTAAAGAATCATTTGTTGGGGCAGTTATTGTTGTGAATCTACATATTGGTACTAATAAACAGCTCTTTTGTCATCAAAATGATATACTAAAGCTACTCAAAACTGCTCTGAATTCGATGCCACCACAAAACAAAATAACAGACTAACACAAGATTCAATGGTTACACCCGAGTCTCATACGTTGCTTACCAAATTCTAACGTCACTCTTGGCCAATTATAGAGCCTTTTCGCCCACCTTGTTTAATATTTCAATAATTGATGACTAATTAACGGTTCAGGTTTGGAGTAAGTATTTTGCTAAGCATTGAATACATTTTGCAATAAAAGAAAATTTCATGCAAGTTTCTCATTAGTAAAAAATCCCAGCAATTTATTATTGTTTTATAATTTGTAGAAAGTTTCCATCAAGAAGAGATGACACTGTTGAGAAAAAACATGAATACGAAACTTGGACGGATGACCGATGGCGGGAACTATTCATTAAGTATTGCCTTTATTAAATTACATTCAGAAATATTTTCAGACGGGAGAAATGGAAGTTAAGAACCCATTATTCCAGGACGATCCAACTCCTGCTCAAACTCCTCCTGTGGTGAAATCAGAAGAGAATAAGAAATAGATTATACATGACCATATTGTTCACTACTTTCAAGCCTCAAAGTGTTGACCATTAACAATCAGTTAATCAGAATAAGGTGATGAAAACTTTCTTGAAACATCATATTAAGTAGGTAGTGCAATTAAAATTGAACATCAAACAATTCTCAGTAACCATTACATTTTCTTTGTTGAAATGTATTATTGTTCGCCCATCTATAACTAGTTAATTTACTCCATTTGTACAAACTATAATCCCCAAATCGCAGATATAAATGAAGAAAAATTGATAGATTAGATGGACATTCCAATATCTATGGATTGGAGGCTACTTCAAAACATCGTCAAGTGTACTAACGCACCATCTACCGGTGCATTGCCACTGCGGATGTAAAATTTCTCATTCAATCCTGAAGGGAACATGTAACAAAACTGCATTAAGAAGAGCCAATGGCTCTTGAAAAAAAGTTATTGAATATGTAATTTATAGTTACCTACCTCACTTATATCTTCGTTCATGGGGATATATCTTCGTAAAATTTGCCAAGGCAGAGGCTTCAAAGTACTGAATACTATAAATATTAGTAAATATTGAATATGTAATTATATAAATATACATAGATGTAATTAATACAGGTATATTTTGTTTGTATAAGAATTACAAAAAGTAAGAACGCATTTTTCTGTAATGAAACCAACAATTATTAAATATTATCAGCCAGCAATGTAGGAAAGTTAGAAGTGAATTTACATTATCTTTAAAACTTCCATATCATATTCTTCAATCCACCAGATCTTTCAAAATAAACTCGGTGATATCGATTTACATAATGGACCCAAAATATCATATAATAAAAAATCTGAAATCAGATAGAATAACTATTAAAAATTCGATTTTCACTAATTTAATAAATAAATGTAATATTTATGTTAGCGAAACTGTAGTTACCTTTATTTATTAAATTAGTGAAAATGAACCTTTTAATAGTTATTTTATAACAAATATTAGGGTATTTTGATTATTTTATTCTACATCAGTTGAGAATTCTTCCAATAATTAAACCTCAAACCGAATTCAATTCATGATATGCAGATTTAAGATAATAATATGATTTGAAATGCAAAGCTAATTTATGATTATATCTATTCTCAATTTCATACCTTATATCTCAAACAAGAACAATATGAATAAAATTGTCTGGATGATTTTCATTTGCAGAAAAATGCAACTTTACAATCAATAATTATAATAGAGTATAAAGTATACCAAAGATAAAGTAGTGATACTAAAAATATCCAAATGTAATCAAAATAAATTAAAGTACGTGGTATTCATTAATTTATTTCGATTAAATGAAGTGAAATATTTTCAATTTCGTTTTCTTCAAGACTGAAAAATATCAACTGTATTGGTAAGTAAATTAATTATCCACTAATAATTTAATTATTCTGTTGTGTTATTTTTAAGTTTCCCTTCATTAGCTTAAAGTTAATAATGTAGTATGGTATAAGAAGATTGGAGAAAATGTAACTATTTTTGCTGAAGTATACAAATTAATTGAAAATTATGTGTATTTTATAATTTCACTTTTATAATGTAAGAGTTTCATAACAAATTATTAGTTTTAAAATTAATTTTCCATTCAATAAACCTATTCCGAATCATTTTTTCAATTCTGTATTTCTTAATGCTTTCACAATTATTGAACCACTCTTCCAATTGTAGAAACTTACTCTAAAATAATTATAAAATGAATAGTTAAATTTGAATTATTGTATCATAAATGTTAAGAGTTTATTTAATATATTATAGAAACTGTTGATGCTATTTTACATCTATACGTATTAAGAAACACTTCTCTCAAGTTGATTTTATATTTATGTACAGTTTACAAGAATGCTTCCAAAGTTTGGCTGAATAAAAATTAATAAAACGAGTATTGTGCAAAAATGGATTAACGTATTATCGCTTAGTCTTATTTCTATTTAATAACACAAATTTTAACCCACCAAAATGAATTTTACGATTGGCAAACGAAAGTTAATCTATTATCATCTATGTATATTGTTGATACGTTCTTGAAATTTCATATCAGTTTCAATGAAAACAAGAAATATTAAAATCTAATACTGATGGAATATCAGTTGAAATTTTGGTTGAAATATAAATTACCTATTATATCGATTTGTTAATTTTCCATCTATCAAAATTTTAAAGTTTAGGATGATAAATCATTCTGAACTTCGCAGCCACTGTATCTACAAATTAGAACACGTAGAAAATAGAATAGCATTGTAGGAAAAGAATCACTAATATATTATTAACCAACCATAACTGTCTTGTATTTATTTGCCTTTGGCAATAATAATTATAAGTGGTATATTGAAAAACAATAAATATTTTTATTTCTTTTGGTGTCTTTGAATACTTTGAATTCATCACCATTCACAAAACTGACAAAATGTATGGAGTTTAATACATATCCGTATTCCTATTCCAACTCCAACATGGGGTTGAGATAACCATAATTCAATCATGAATAAGCTTCCAGAGTGGGTTTGAACAAATATTAAATCTGAAAAATTAGATGTCAAGATCTTTATTATAATTTTTCGGAATATATGTCTGCAACATCCTTCACTATAATGTAAGAGTATTCTTCATGAAATGCTTATTCGAATATTTAGAAAAATTACAAATTTTCCATTGGACTGTTTAGAAGTTGATACATTTTAATGAAAATCCTATTTAAATAAATGACCTGCGATCACTTTTGCTTCCGCACACTTCACTGCGGGTGAAATGCTGAAATGTATAGTTTTTTACTCGTTTTATTTATGTTATTCGACTTTAAGAAGAAATAGAATTAGTGGAAAACTTTATCACTCTGAAGAACACTGAAAATAGATATTGTGAACATATAATCATTTATATATCATGTATTGTGGGTAAGACGGCTGAAATTTACAATACAGCACAACCCCAGTGTTTATAAACGGCCGGTTGTAAAGGTGTGTCCACTCCCTATTACCTGAGAAAACAAACATTTTTTGTTAATAGATGAACTCTCAATAGTTTTAAAGATTTCTAATTCAAGTAGTTAAGAAAAGATGTAGCAGCCTGCTAGTACAGTTTTTAAAACCTCTTGAAAGAGTCCAAAATTATCTATTTAAATAAATGTTATTGTTTGAAAACAGTTTTAATTAATCCAGAAAAGACCCATGAAAATACAGTCCACTCGATCGATTTATGGTGAAAACGAAACATTGGTCCTTCGAGCCGGATGCGAAAATAATTAAGATTTCCTGCCACGTGATGATGTTTGATGTTTGAATGCAGTTGGCGACGATTATTTTCTGATATAAATGTGAGTTCCTTTGTTATCCTTTAGATTTGTGTATGTATTCAATTTGTTTAAAAGGGTTTACAGATTCTTCAGGTTAAGATTGTTTCTCGATGCTTTATTATTACATGATTAATATAATATGATTTATTAATGCTTCTGGATTTACTTAAATAGTTTATAGATGATAAATTGATTATAGAGGCTGATTAGATTGATGATATAGATTTGAATAATGATTCAAATCTATATCATCAATCTAATCAGCCTCTATAATCAATTTATCATCTATAAACTATTTAAGTAAATCCAGAAGCATTAATAAATCATATTATATTAATCATGTAATAATAAAGCATCGAGAAACAATCTTAACCTGAAGAATCTGTAAACCCTTTAATAGTTTGAATGATATGTATTCATTTCTGAAATCAAACAATGATCTTATATGTGATTATACTGATCAAAATAGATCTAAATGGCATTTTATTCCTCCAAATTCACCGCATTTTGGAGGTATTTGGGAAGCCAATGTGAAAAGTCTAAAGCGGCATTTATACAAAGTAATCGGCGAAACAATCTTAACATATGAGGAGTTTATTACTGTGTTGACGCAGATTGAAGGCATACTTAATTCTAGACCCCTTTCTCCTCTTTCCGCCGACCCCAATGATCTAAATCCGCTAACCCCCTCTCACTTTCTAATTGGCAAATTACTTACATTACCACCAGATCCAGATGTTCATCATATAACAATTAATAAGTTATCTCGATACCAACTTCTTCAACAATTGCAAGAAAGTTTCTGGAAACGTTGGTCACGTGATTACCTGACTTCATTACAACAGCGTAAGAAATGGAATGCAGATACTGATGTTATATCAATTGGTGCAATGGTTATTGTTAAGGTGGACAATTTACCACCATCCCAATGGGTATTGGGAAGGATTATAAAACTACACCCCGGAAGTGATGGAAAAACTCGTGTTGTGAGTGTTAAGACCAATAAAGGTGTTTATAAACGGCCGGTTGTAAAGGTGTGTCCACTCCCTATTACCTGAGAAAACAAACATTTTTTGTTAATAGATGAACTCTCAATAGTTTTAAAGATTTCTAATTCAAGTAGTTAAGAAAAGATGTAGCAGCCTGCTAGTACAGTTTTTAAAACCTCTTGAAAGAGTCCAAAATTATCTATTTAAATAAATGTTATTGTTTGAAAACAGTTTTAATTAATCCAGAAAAGACCCATGAAAATACAGTCCACTCGATCGATTTATGGTGAAAACGAAACATTGGTCCTACGATACCGGATGCGAAAATAATTAAGATTTCCTGCCACGTGATGATGTTTGATGTTTGAATGCAGTTGGCGACGATTATTTTCTGATATAAATGTGAGTTCCTTTGTTATCCTTTAGATTTGTGTATGTATTCAATTTGTTTAAAAGGGTTTACAGATTCTTCAGGTTAAGATTGTTTCTCGATGCTTTATTATTACATGATTAATATAATATGATTTATTAATGCTTCTGGATTTACTTAAATAGTTTATAGATGATAAATTGATTATAGAGGCTGATTAGATTGATGATATAGATTTGAATAATGATTCACAGATACGTTTGTTTATAAAGTTTATTACTTTAATTTAAGATTTGATTATAAGATTAACAGTTTTTCTGTTGATTATTTAAAATTGAGATTTGTAGTAAATGAATTACGTTTAATCAAAATGGATGCCTTGATTAGGAAAAGGGGTTGCATTAAAAGCAAACTAACCACTCTTTCAAAATCAGTAGATTTATTATATGATCAGATAAAAGTTGATAGAAATCAAGATATTGAAAAGATTACGATGTTAGAATTGAAAATTGAGAGACTAAAACATATTATTGTTGAATCCGATCAAGTTCAAAATGAAATCGAAAATGAGTGCGATGAGCAATTATTGAATGAACAGTTAGAAGAGAGGGAGTCATTTTGTGATAAATATGAAACTATTTTGGCGAGAACAGCATGTTTATTAAAAAGTAGATCTGATTCTGATCTAGCGCCACCTTCTCAAGCTGCTCAATCAAAAAAGCTACCTATTAAATTACCTGTTATAGACTTGCCACATTTTGATGGCTCGTATGAAGGATGGTTAAATTTCAAAGATATATATCAGTCCTTAATTCACGAAAATGTAGAAATTAACGATATACAAAAATTTCATTATTTACGAGCAAGTCTCAATCCCTCAGCTTTCAAAATTATAGGGTCTGTTGAATTATCAGCAAGTAATTATGAAGTAGCTTGGAGTATGTTATGCAATAGATTTGATAAAAAGATGTTATTAGTGTCTACACATATCCAAGGATTGTTTGAGATACCATTGATTAGAAAGGATTCATTTGTAGAGTTGCGAGAATTGATAGATACTTTGTTCAAACATTTGGGTGCATTGAATAATCTGAATGTAGATACTAAAAATTGGGATTTGTTGTTAATATATATTGTCAATTCAAAACTAGATAAAACTACCCAGTCCGAATGGGAAAAGATGAAAAAGATGAAAAAGAATGAATTTCCCACATTAAATGAATTTACTACGTTTATATCAGATAGAGCTGATACAATTGAATCAATAGCTTATAACGTTAATAAAGATATTAGTAAATTCAAAGGTCATGCAGATGTTAAACAAAAATCAACTAAAAGTTTTCTTAGTAATCAGAGTAGTTCAAATAAGATAATTAAATGCAACTTTTGTAGCAAGACAGGTCATAAAATTTATACTTGCAAGATGTTCATTGATTTAGATGTTTCCGAACGCGTGAAACGTATTAATGATTTGAAATTGTGCCACAATTGTTTATGTAAAGACCATAGTGCAAATTCGTGCAAGTCAAAACCTTGTTTTTCATGCAACCAAAAGCATAGTAGATTACTACACACAGATGTTGAGACAAGGGTCGCATTTACAAGCACACTCAAATCTCATGTCCTTTTACCTACTGCGAAGGTTTTCGTTGTTGATTTTTATGGCAATAAACACGTTTGTTATGCTGTATTAGATTCTGGTTCCCAGTCTAATTTTGTTACACAAAATCTCGTTTCGAAACTGAATTTACATCAAACAAACATAGATATTTCAGTTTCAGGTATCGGTTCAGGAATTACTATTGATAAAAAATGTATCGTAAATGCACAATCTATGATCAACGATTTCTGTTTGAATTTGGATTGCTTAGTTTTACCCAAAATTACTGACTATTTACCTAGCCAGTATTTAGATATTTCAAGTTTAAAAATGCCGACAAACATTATGTTGGCGAATCCTGAATTTTATGAGCCCAATAATATAGATTTGTTGATAGGGGTCTCGACCTTTTGGGACGCTTTAAAATCTCACAAAATAGTTCTAGGTAAAGGTTTAGTTCTACAACAAACCATATTCGGTTATATTGTTGGCGGCAATTTGCCAGATGTCTCTACAGATTCGAAAGAAACCAAATGTTTATTATCGGTAGATTTCGTAAACTTAAATCAATCATTACAAAAATTCTGGATGGTTGAACAGATTGATGAGAAATGTAAATTATCTAATGATGATTTGAAATGTGAAAACATATTTAAGGAGACATTCTCGCGAGATCTAAACGGTAGATTTATTGTTAAAATACCGTTAAAACATGACGTTACTAGTTTAGGGAATTCAAAAGAATTAGCTGTAAAAAAGCTAATGTCTCTTGAAAGAAAGTTTGAAAAGTTTCCACATTTTGAAATAGATTATAAGGATTTTATGCGTGAGTATTTGGAAATGGGACATATGAGTTTAATTAATGACGATGTTGATAAAAAAATATCATATTTTATGCCCCATCATTTAGTTATGAAAGAAGATAGCCTCACAACCCGCGCTAGAGTTGTATTCAACGGTTCAGCTCCGCCATCAAATGGAGTTTCATTAAATGACATTCAATATGTAGGTCCCCAAATTTTGAGTAGTTTATTTAATATATTGATCAAATTTAGACAATTTCCGTACGTAGTTTCATCGGACATAACGAAAATGTACCGTCAAGTCTTAATTGATCGTGAGGACAGGTGTCTTCAGAGAATTGTTTGGAGATTTGATAAGTCGGAAAACATTAAAGTATTCGAACTAAATACGGTTACCTATGGCACCGCGAGTGCACCTTACCTAGCAATGAGGTGTTTACACCAACTTGCCGATGAATTTAGAGATGAATTTCCTGTTGCAAGTCAAATGATATTAGAGAATTTCTATGTAGATGATTTTATAGCTGGATTTTCAGATGAAAGGGATGCAATTGAAATTTGTAATCAGATTTCTTATATTTTGGGTACGGGATGTTTTGTTTTAAATAAATGGCGGTCTAATAGTGCACATATTTCAAACAATTTTCAATCAATTAATAAAACCACAGAAACTCTTAAAATATGTGACAAAGATACAAAATGTTTAGGTATACAATGGTGTTGTACAAACGATCACTTATCATTTAAATTCACTGATGATGAACAGATTTCAGGAAAATGCTCAAAACGAAGTATATTGTCACAAATTTCGAAGTTATATGATCCGTTAGGTTTATTATCACCTTGTATAATAATTGCTAAAAGGTTAATTCAAAGATTATGGTCGTTAAAACTTGATTGGGATGATGAACTTCCCGATAATTTAATTAGGAAATGGCATTTATTTTACAAGGAATTGATAATTTTAAATACCTTAAATATTCCTAGATTTGTCATGATCGAAAAACCAGCAAAAGTTCAATTATTTGGTTTTTCAGATGCTAGCCAACGGTCTTATGGAGCAGTAGTTTATATGAGATCAATCAATGAAAATAATGAGATAAAAGTATCTTTACTTTGTTCAAAGTCAAAAGTAGCTCCATTGAAATCGTTGACTATGCCGCGTTTAGAATTGTTAGCTGCATTGATGCTATCCCGATTAATGAAAGCCTTATCGGAATGCGTAATGTATGAATTCGATTGTTATCTATGGACAGATTCATTGATTGTCCTTCATTGGATTCATACAGAAACGTATAAATTGCAAACTTTCGTATGTACACGTGTGACGGAAATTCAAGAATTAACAGCAAATTACAGTTGGCAGTATGTTGAAACTAAACAGAATCCTGCGGATATTGTTTCACGAGGTAACTACCCAACTGAATTGATGAAAAATGAACTATGGTGGTCCGGTCCATCATGGCTTTACGATTTCAATGTCTCTAGTTTTAATTTCAAGTTTACTCCTACTATAAAAAGAGATTTGCCAGAATTAAAAAAAACTAATTGCGAGATAGTTTTACATACAATAAGTCAAAACTGGCAAATATTTGATAAATTTTCTAATTTAACTCGATTACAAAGAGTTATTGCTTATTGTAAAAGATTCCATAACAATAGTAATTCGAAAATACGTGGTACCAATCGCGTTAATAGTAGATTAACGTTAATCGAATTAGATGATGCCCTTAAATGTTTGATTAAAATGGCTCAGATGCAAAGTTTTAGTAAAGAATTCAATTATTTGACAACAGGAAATGTCAAAGCGATCAAAAATAAGTTTAATGGTTTAGCTGCTTTCATTGATAATTATGGAATAATAAGAGTCGGTGGTAGACTCAAACATTCCGATTTACAGTATAATTCTAAACATCCTATAATTCTAGATTCAAAACATATGTTAACTAAATTAATATTTCAATCTGAGCATATTAGACTACTCCATGCTAGTCCACAATTATTGCTAAATAGTGTCCGTCAAAATTATTGGCCTTTAAAAGGAATTTATTTGGCTAAAGAAACTGTTAGAAAATGTTTAACATGTTTTAGGTTCAATCCTAAACCAATGGCTGTGACCATGGCTGATTTGCCACATAATCGTGTTGCTAATTTAATACCCTTTCAATGTACAGGTCTTGATTATGCAGGACCCTTTTCCGTAAAGGACCGCAAGATCAGAGGTTATAAAGTAACTAAAGCTTACATTTGTTTATTTGTTTGTTTAAGCACTAAGGCTATACATATTGAGTTAATTTCTGATTTGTCAACCGATGCATTTATAGCATGCTTGAGAAGGTTCTCGTCAAGAAGAGGATTTCCAAGCGACTTGTATTCGGATAACGCCACAAATTTTGTAGGTGCGAATAATAGTTTGAATGATATGTATTCATTTCTGAAATCAAACAATGATCTTATATGTGATTATACTGATCAAAATAGATCTAAATGGCATTTTATTCCTCCAAATTCACCGCATTTTGGAGGTATTTGGGAAGCCAATGTGAAAAGTCTAAAGCGGCATTTATACAAAGTAATCGGCGAAACAATCTTAACATATGAGGAGTTTATTACTGTGTTGACGCAGATTGAAGGCATACTTAATTCTAGACCCCTTTCTCCTCTTTCCGCCGACCCCAATGATCTAAATCCGCTAACCCCCTCTCACTTTCTAATTGGCAAATTACTGACATTACCACCAGATCCAGATGTTCATCATATAACAATTAATAAGTTATCTCGATACCAACTTCTTCAACAATTGCAACAAAGTTTCTGGAAACGTTGGTCACGTGATTACCTGACTTCATTACAACAGCGTAAGAAATGGAATGCAGATACTGATGTTATATCAATTGGTGCAATGGTTATTGTTAAGGTGGACAATTTACCACCATCCCAATGGGTATTGGGAAGGATTATAAAACTACACCCCGGAAGTGATGGAAAAACTCGTGTTGTGAGTGTTAAGACCAATAAAGGTGTTTATAAACGGCCGGTTGTAAAGGTGTGTCCACTCCCTATTACCTGAGAAAACAAACATTTTTTGTTAATAGATGAACTCTCAATAGTTTTAAAGATTTCTAATTCAAGTAGTTAAGAAAAGATGTAGCAGCCTGCTAGTACAGTTTTTAAAACCTCTTGAAAGAGTCCAAAATTATCTATTTAAATAAATGTTATTGTTTGAAAACAGTTTTAATTAATCCAGAAAAGACCCATGAAAATACAGTCCACTCGATCGATTTATGGTGAAAACGAAACACCCAGACAACCAGATTTATATACAATTTGTTTAAAATTTACGTGAATCTGAGAGTAACCAAATACTTTAAAATTTATGTAAATTTTACATGATTATGTTTGGAAAGTTTACATTATTTAAAATTTATATTAGGTTTGTCAATAAACCATTAGGTCATGATCAAACCCACTGAACCCTAATTAGTTAGCTAGTGATTTAGTAGTGACACTAGTGATACGAATGTACTAATATCGAAAAAATAGTATCGAATACCCAAAAAAAAGTAATTGACCTCCCTTTTGCAATTTTCATGGATCCTTTAGACAAAACAATACATTTCTGAAGAAGTGGAAGAACGAAACGCGACAAATGACAAGTTTGTTTCATTGAGATACATCGTTATAATTGAGAAAATTTGAGGATTTCCGCTTTATACTGCAAATCCCCCCAAGCCCCTGAAATCTGCCCCAGAATGCAGCGTGGCGTTTTGTAAACAGCGACCCCAAAAACCCCTGAGTTAATATTTGGTGAGCAACAATACAGTTCTGCAAATCGCATTATTTAGATGCATTTTTTGCATGCACAAGTGCAACCAACCTTTTCCTGGTAAAACCAATATGGCACATTTTTCTATTGTGTTTCTGAAGTAAATGGCCAAAACCACATCTCGATACAGGTTGCCAGTAAAAAATTGAAGGTATTTGGCTATAATTCCTCGACTATATAGACGGTACAGTATTCTAATAAGCTGAATTATGTGAGTCCGCTGCTGCATCACAGATGGCACTGCTAGACTGATAGCAGCTCTATCGGCATCACAGTCGATTGGTTAAAGGGAGCAAGAGCAAGTGTGAAGTGACTGTTTATTGTATATCTGTGGTGGTAGTGTAGTATTGTACTCCCAGGTGTAGTTAAGTGTTTGCAATTGAAATGTCATATTGTCATAATAACAGTTTGTCAGTGTCCTGTTTATAGTTGTCTGAAAACGAATATAATATCTTGTACATTTTCGTAAGATTGATTGATACATGAACCTACATTTAATAAGTGCTGTTATATTTAACAAAAACGCTCAATCGATATTTACGTTGTGATAAATATGAATTGCATGGATTGTGCCAATTGCTAGACTACCAAGATTTTGTTAACCAAGGTGAGTTATTTTTGTGTTCGCTGGAGTATATACAAAAGAAAAATGTTGTTTCAAATTTTCAATAATAACTTCAGTATAAATTATTTCCTTTAGGTTTATTTCAAAAACCGGCCACTTCTTAATTTTCACCCCCGAGGCGGTTCCTTATTATCTAAATCTATCTAGTCTAACTGAAGAAGAATTGTTTAATGAACAATGATTCGGTCTCAGCTGGCTGTCGAGCTCATATTGATTTATTTTACGGAATAATTCTTCTCATTTCCGATACTCTTAAAGGGTAATAGTAATAACCTTTAATTTAGAAATCAATAATTTGGTACTTATTGATTTGACTGGACGTTCAACTCGAAAAGCAACAAGCAAATAATTGTGGAAAGGTTAAATGAGTTATAAATAATAAATATAAAAATATAAAGAGAATTGAACTACTTACATACCTACTTAATGAGAATAAAAAAATTTTTATTCATTCTTACTAACACTAACTATTAGAACAATAATACTTCTGAATGTGGTTTCCATGCTCATCCCATCATTATTACTGATTTTCGTTTGATAATGTATTAAATATTATTGTCCCCGTACAAATTGAAAACTAAGAAAAATTCATATTTCCAATATGTTAGTAAATTATCAAAATAACAGCTGCATCCATCGAATATTTTAAAAATAAGTTCGACATTCAATAAAATAAACAGAATTAAACGTATCACTTCGAGATGCAGACAGGAGCTCTCAAAATGTGATAGATTTTGGCACCCACATCAAAAGAACTTGATTGTTGCCAGTTCTTCTCCAAACAAATATCAACCTCGGTTTCGGTTCATTTCCGAATCACATAAAGTTGATGGGACATTTTTTAATACAATTTTGTAATACCTACAGAATGAAAGAGCCCGAAAACGCGTTGGATAAACTGTGTGGCCCCCACTATATTTCACTACTCATTTTCTAACTCGTTTTCTATTACTACGAAAAGAAACAATCACCCCTATCATCTTTTAAAATACTGAGGACCTTTCAGCTACCAAGTAGCCTAGCCATCATGATAGTAAAGTCTTAATTATAGTATTATAGTGTACCTATCCACAGTGTGAACTCTTTTATAGTATATACGTTTTCTAATTATTATTATTAATTCGTTTCTAATCCATGCTACAACTGTATGATTAAACATTACGTAGATAATTTAGATGCTGTCAAGGTTCCCATCCGTGAAAATAGATTTGAAAAATCAAACCTGATATATTATCATAATTATTAGTATTATTTTTCTGAATTTTACCAACAAACCCACCAAATAGAGGCCTTTTGGGAGCTTCAACTCCCGATTTTGGCTCGATCTGTGATTAATAAGATATCAACACGGATAATCTGATATTAAGTGCTATTTAGCTATTTCCGTGTAAGAAATTAACACTTAAAAGACACATTTTATTTGTGAACAGTATAATGTTTTCGACGACCTAAATACAAATTTTTCAGTTACGATCAATAAATTCTCTGTAGTTCCTTTGATAAAACTATTCACCATAATTTGATAATACTGCATTTCTTCAGAAAAAATTATCATAAATTAGGTGGTATTGTGAATAAACGAATAAAATAAATTAATCCATTCTTCTTATTTTAACGCGAAACTGTATGAGAACGTGAGATTTACAAATAACACGTAATTTCTACTATCGTAACGCAATGTTTAATTAGCGTTGCTTCGGTTGTTAGTAAGTAACCCAAATGAGAATAAACCGTTTCAAATTTTGATAATGCATCTGCTATGTTCCGTAATAAATATAATCTGATATAACTGTCCATCAATGGAATGAAGTAAGATGAATAAAATCCAACGCGATATCCAATCTCTGCGATAAAATAAACTTTCAGCGATTCATCTGTTACTAATTCACATGATATTTTAAATTCAGAGTCGAACATAGTAGTTTTTACAGAAGTATTCTGAATTCTTTTCGTCTACATCGTAATAATAATTGTATAGCCCGAGGTTTAGCCTGATCATGCATATTGTGACGAAGATACTTATTTTTCATAGATTTCTGAGCAGCACGCCAAATTGAATTAACAGTTTATTTGATTCTGGTTCCTGCTACCGGGATATCAAAACTTATCTTGGTCAAGGGTGGTTGTGTAATCTAAAACGTGTGTCTTACTTTACGTTATCTAAACTTGTGTCAAATTAATTAATTTGAAGTTTCTAAATGTGAGAAATTTCGCAATTTTATACGAATGTTATAACACTCAGAAGTCTCTAGCGCTTTAGACTCCGGGATTTTCACGTGGCCTATCGAAATTAGAAGGTTCGAATTGTTTGCATGAACGCCAGACGTCCTATGTAATTAGCTACGAACGTAATCATTTTGACATATGCCTCGAGGAGCTCGCTACGCGTCAGTTAGAGTTTATACTGTTTACCGCCATTATTAACTCAAGGGCCATATTATGATAAAAAGTGGCCTAGGAACATGAAGATTCTGCAAAGCAGCGGACTTCGGGACATACCACGACCATAGAGGAAGGCGAGGAAAATCTTTTTGGGGTAGTATAACAGAGTACCGAGAGAGGGATACAATAGTTCTGTAGGGAAGCGATAGGAACAACACTAATCTAAACTATATATACATTTTATGTAACCCAACGAACTCGTATATACTAGAGTTAGTCAGTCTATTCGTAACTAGGAAATTTTGTATCGCCAACATGACGTGTAGACATCCAGTACGGATAGAAGAATAGTACCCCACGGCATAGGCGTGTATTGTATAGGGTATTTTAAAAAGATTTCCAGGGTACCCCACGCCACGGGCGTACTATTTATAAGGCAGTAAGGTACGTTTTTTTTTAATGTTGAAACATCAAAAATAAAAACTTTATAACCAATATTAACAGTGTAGCTGTAGACATAGAAGAATGTTAATGACAAATGTGGGTTTCTTCCATGTTTTACAGAAAAAGACTGGTATTTTGGCAATTAAACTGATTTACTTACTGACCACATTTGTATAATAGCAATTTGTAAGGTCGTTTCTTCTTTTGGTGATTGCCATTCACCGATTTATGTGTGCGTGCAGGTAACTATATTGAAGCGCAGACTATGAGCTGCTTATTACTTTGTTCATCTACATCTGGGCAATTAAGTATATTTTTATATATTCTTAACCAGTGAAAAACATTTATTTCTATCGAGGACATTATTAGATCACAATTATTTAATTTATATAGCAATACAATAATAGTTTCACTTTTTTCACCACTACATCATTCTATAATTTGGTTTCAAATCATATCTGTATAAGTATATTCATACACAATCCATTGTTGGGCCCTATATGGAAAATTTCATGAACAAAAACTTCCGAAAGATGTTTAACATGATCATATACTTTTATTCTATTATGTCTACTGATATTAAAGTACAGTAGGTATATCGCCACTACAGCATTTTTGCTTTTATTTCATCCGTATTGTCAGGAAGCATTTGCAATAATCGGACTATGAGGTGGGAGCAAAACATGCGTTGATTTTCTTAATTTCACGATGTAAGATGGTATATAACTAACAATATGAATGGGGAACATACAAGTAAGAAAAGTCTTAGTAAAATTGTAAACGTTTTATTTAAATAAAAAATTGTCAATTTATTTATGTGAGAAAGTATATTGTATATTGTTGAAAATATAATTCTAAAAATGTTGACGTATTAATAATAAATATTAACAATTTATTGTTCCTGTAAATTCTAGTAAATCATTAGTACATTCTTTAAAACATGTTTTAGGGGGATATCTAATCTATGATATTAAAAAGATAAATACATAATTTAATCAATCTGTTGCCCTTCCTTGGTATTACAAGCAACCTCTTCAACGACAATATTTAAGTATTTATAATTTTCACTGAAAAAAGAACCATTTTAATACATTATAACAAAGATATCAGAGCATATGAAAATTAGATTTCAACTAAAACTAAAAGCAGTATCCGATTCTGGTGATTTGCTAGATACAGTTTTTGGGGAAGGCTGCAGTGGCTGTTGAAATGTAGTAGTAATTGAAACGGAAACTGATTCAACTAAGGGCTCCTCATTACTACTAACCATGATATCCTCATTAGCTGGTGCAAACCAAACGCTGCTTTTGGTCATAGATGTTGACGCATATTCACTTTCTAAAAGTTTTGCTCTAAAATAAATAAAACCATATATTAGTAAAACTGCTATGCTCTTAATTAAACATTTTACCTTTTAGGTGCTGAAACATCAATATTCTCTTTGTCTTCTTGATCATGTCTGAAACAGTTTGCAATTATTACTACCATGTTCTATCCCAACATCTAACTTTAAAATAAATGTCACTTTTCTTGACAGTAGGTACACGATTAGCGGCGACGAATTACGAGTGCCAATATCGGAGATCTCTCTATTCAATCTTTATTTCTCCACACGATTGCTGGGAAGCTAGATGACAGTATGGTGGGAGAGAGACATGTTGGCGATACTCAAAAATGACTTTAGCTTATTCTAGTATATCCGAGTTCGTTGATGTAACCTGTCTTATTCTATTTAACCATCACAGAAAATGACCCGGTAAAATTCAAACTTTAAGCTTGTACTCGAATGCGTAGTCAGTGTGACGCGTATGCGTTTCAATCGGCGTCAGTTGTTTCTGAACATTTGCACTTACTATTCTCTATTTCAATTTTATTCTTAAATGACACCATTGATACCACCTATTTTTACTGGCGTGTGTCCTACATTCTGACTTATTTCAAAAGACAGTTATTCTTAATGTGTTCAACTATAGACGAGCTTAGAAAAAATTCAGCATGTTCCGCGTTTATTCTTCCAATGCATCATTTATCGTGAGCATTATTACAATTATCTTCCCAATGATCAAATGAAATACTAATGACTACTTATGTCCCCATGAAATAAAACATTCTGTCTTATTAAATGCACATTACTATATATACAATTAGGTAAGTGGTGTAATAATTACAAGATAATGATGCTGGTAATTACTATTTGATACTATGTTTAATAGTGGGCTTGATATTGTACATTCCAGAAAATAGAGAACGATGGCACAAAGGCTTCTTTCTGAAGCTATATAGATAAACGATTACATCAATCATTATGGCATGTTATGTTCGGCCATAAGTAAACCATCTTTTGATGTAATTTCTTTTATATATTTTACAATTGTTGTGAGTAAATGTAAGTACGAAATGTATATTTTTCTACCACTCTTTACACGTTACCGTATATTGTTTATGCATTTGAAAGTGCGAGTATCGTTGATAATTAAGAAGATACTCATTTTAAAATGATATTAACTCCCATGTTGTTGTGGTGAAAATCAGTATCATGTGATATAACACAGCTTTATCCCGGAGTCGAAACTTAACCTTAATTATACAAGTGCCCTCTACAGAAAATATCGCATCAAAAATAAACAGTATTAAGTTCAAAGTAGTGAAGGTGGAGTTGAACTTTTTTGTTTCAGTAATTAAACCAAAATTTCACGTATGTTTCCTCATTCCAACAGAATAAAAGCTCTTTTAAAAATGAATTCGAGAACTTGTAAAATGTTAAAAATGGTCGCCTGTTGATTGAAAATAAAGATCGTGGAAGTGACATAACCCCAAAAAATTTCGTCAGGTATGTATTTTCAGTAGTGACACTGTAATTTGAACCAATGTTTTTGTGACTACTTATCTGGGCGATGACCTACTTACGAGTTTTCTTGGGTACCTACTATTTTACGATTAGGTATACCCCTTATGACGGTACTGCCAAAGAAACCACTTGCGCAATGTGACATGATTCAAAGACCAACCGAGGAGCAAATGAGATGGCTTCTGGCATTTTAAATTGGGCTGTAATCAATTCGAATTAAGCCCTGGAAGAAATTACTATATGGTCCGATAATTGTGCTTCCCAAAATAGGAATATGGTTGTTAAAAGTCATACCATCCCTAAAGATTATCAACCATAAATTACTCATGAGAGGACATACACATCTTGAAGTAGACGGTGCTCACTCCCTCATTGCGAGAGAAAAAAGAAAACAACAGCTTTCCACATCATGACACCTTGGGACTGGCAGCAATTGCCAAGAATGTGTTGTGCTTAGCAACCATTTACGGTTATAAATATGGAAACCCACGATTTTAAGAACTTTAAAGGTTTATACGAAATTGCAACTTCACCTTTCGTTTACCGAAAAAAAAAACTGTGGACATGAAGATCTGAACATCTCGAAAATTGTTCATATGCAGGTAAGATCGGAGGTTAATGGAATGCTCTATTACCAAACACAATTTGCTGCGCATAATTTCTATAAAATAGATTTGGGACGGGCGTCGTGCTACTTTTCCGAAAAATTTGTCTCTTGTTCGAGAAGGTCCAAAACCAATATCCAGGAAAAAGTACAAACATCTACAAGACTTATCGAAGTGGGTGCCTAACATATTTCACGATTTGTACAAGAATCTTACCGTTGACGATACTGTTACCGATGAATGAAAATTAAATGTTGAAAGATGTTGCGACTTTTTCTTTTTGCATAGATAAATAGTGTACGTAATAAAGTTATTCTTCGCAAATCATTTTTGATTTGGTTATTGATACTCTTCGCATCTGTGTAAAGATAATGAACTAAATAAATTATTTATTTCATTATCTTCACATAAGTAAAAAATAATATTCAAATTAATAATAATTTTAAGAAAATGTACAAAAAAGGATTTTCTGCTTCAGGGAACCGAACCCGAGACTACTGAATGACAGGCAGGTATCCTATTATATACTTTAGTAGTAGAGTAGACTATAATAAAGGAAAACGAGAATTTTTTTTTACAAAAACCTGATAAATAATATTCCTGTCTTAAAAAAATAATTATAATATTAACTCCTACCTTAAACGCTAACTCGAAGATTGAATATTATAATGTAGGATCACCAGTGTATTAAATCCATTTTTCTCAAAAATATTTCAAAAATAATATTGTTTTCTCTCTTTCAAATATGTAATACCCGAGATATTGGTTTGAAGTATCCTCATTATATATTATAAGTTTGTGAAATAAAACACAAGAGAGTAACAAAAAAAAAGGTTTTTATAGTTTTTAATTAGCTGTATTTCGTATTTGTGGTTTTGTGATATATACCCTTTTATTCTGGGGTACAGATATGCATTCCGACTTAGCGAACCCACTTCACCTTCTTACGCTCTTCCAGAAATCTGAAATCTGTAGAATCCATTAATCCTTTCGAACGTTCTGTCAATTGTAAATTATTGCGGGCGAAATTAAATTTATTTTCTACGTCTGTCTAGTACTAGTGCAACTCATTTAACCGTAGTCTTGTTAATACGTGACGAAATACTGATGGAAAAGTCCGTGACCAATAATTTAAATTCATTGTTTCTGTTACAGTTTGGATATCACAATCAAGTGGGCACGTGCAACTGCATTCTGTTCTATTAAGTAATTTTTCTTAGGATTCTTTCACAGAAATGCGACATAAACACATACGAGTGTTTCAACATGAAATGTCGGTGTCCTCGCGAAACTAATATCGATAAAATAGACAATTTTTCGAAGAAACTCTAAATAAATGATGATTTTGTTCGTCAAAGATCCATGACAATGCGAGAATCTCATCAAACTATTTTCCAAATAGCAAAATATTTTTTTCCCAGGTAATTGGTAGGGCTCTACGTTCTTCATACGACATCCAATAATCTCAGTTGGTTCGAACGGTATTTTTTTAACGTTACTCACGTTCCATAATTAATTTATCAAACTTTTTAATTTTGAACGGAATCGAATTAAAGTGAACGAAAGTGGAACGAACCTATGATCAAATATAGTGTCAGTTACATGCTGGAAAATTATGCGTTTCATCTCAATACCGTCTCTTTTTTGTCTGAAAATTTTTCGTTCGTTTCAATAAAAATGGACGAATTGAAAGTTTAATTTTCATGGCTCACAGACATTACTTTAAAACAACTCCAAGATCTTTCCGATGAACTGTATTCGAACAGAAATGAAAAGAGAAACCTAGATAGCGCTTCAAATTTTCAGAGAATCTACTACTGATACCTTTCAAATCTTTAGTAGACTAAGAACTGGTGGTGAAAAGGAACTCAGTATTTCGGCTTCCCGACTTTGGAAGAACTGGTAATTTTGATATTTTTGGATCAACAGATCTGTTTAAAAATGAACCGCAACATCCTTGCAAAATTAACTGCACTTAGGTGCGTACGTGCGTCATCGATGTGACGTCTCCATCTATTTTATGTCTATTAAGTGCAAGCAGTCCTAGACTTCTTGATTCTGTGGTACAGTTTGATAGTTCGTGTGACAACAAGTGTCAGTATATAAGAAGTTTATGTTATAGTGTCAACTTGACTATAGTGTCAACTTGACAGCGGTGTTAGTATGCAACATAGAGTTGTGAAATACATTATGTAAACCATTTGGATAAAATGTCAGTGTAACATATTAGAGTATAATTTAACGTCTTTCATTAGCGGCTTCAAATAATTTCCAATATATTTCCCGTTCCTACCATCATTTACATTTGTCCCGTATGACTGTTCGAAAGCTATTTTATTAAACCATAGTGTCAACCGTGTTTTTCTGGTTATATATATATATATATATATATATATATATATATATATATATATATATATATATATATATATATATATATATATATATATCGCACGCATATATTTATTCTGCAGAAATTCCGAAATTCTCATTTTAATGTTCCAGTGGCGTCATCGAAATATGAAAATTCTTCACTCTGTGGTGTAAATAATTAAACTGTCAGAGTAAGTAAAGGTTAAAATAGTGTCAAATAATAACAATATTGATTTTTAGGTTTTTTTTAAGGTAGTTCCTCCGCAACAGTCCAGACAAAAATTTCATCTCATCACTCACGTTATACATATCAGCGGTACTACGGACTGTTCAACATATTTTTTAACTTTACTGTACTTCTTACATTACTATATTCCCTACACATTTACAAACATACTATGAAATATTATTTAGTATGGAAATGTGGCAACGTCGCGTATTTACTTTTCTTATTCATCTTATACAGCCCAGTCTTACTTATAGTTTTAACACGCTACTGTTGTTATTGTTAATTATGGGTGATCGTATCCGTCATAAAGGATGATTTATTTAAAAAAAAGTTCTTGATAAAAAAAGAAAAGTTGCAAATACTCTACGTGAAAAAAAATTTTAATGATTTGACAACAAATAACGACGAATCTAACCTAAGTGAATATTGAAATAATTGAAAGTTATTTGTCATGAATGTTTAGCTTTACGCTTGGTTATAATTATATCATTTAATATATTTTGTATTTAATGTCATAATTTATTATAAATTAATAAATGGCTCTATAAGACTTATTATTTCATTCCAATGATTATAAATAATTGTTATTAAATAAAAGTTGCCAAGTATTTTCTAGAAAAAATTTTAATTGCTTCCTTTTCGCTCCTACGTTTTACTCTTTACAACGTAGCCGCGTTTCCATGCTATTATTCTTATATCCCCTCCACAGAAAATAATCGTCGAAATAAGTTATTTATTTTAATTGTTTATCAAAACTACGTGCTAAATAATTTTAATTTTTTTATATATATTCTAAATATATCATTCTAACAAATATTGATTTTTCATCGGGATCTTAAAAGTCGTTCTATAATAAAAAAAATAGTTGATCATTTTCCCACGCTTCTCCCATGCTACATGTATAGAAAATGTCATTTTTAATTGCAAATATCTCATGTCCGATGAGGTCTATCGTCTTCTAATTTTAACAATGTGTATTATGTATTTAACACCTTGTATTTCAAGTTTCGAGGGTTGCTTAAGATATTGCTTTTATAACCGTACTACCTTGAGAAATGCTGCTTAAACGAGAAATTCAAGGAGACCTGTGCGATGTTAAAACTACTGCTGATCGTTTTTGTAGTTATAACTTTACAGATAATGATTATTTATATCATAGTCTGGATATATATCGCATATAGCTAAAGTCTGATGTAGTGATTCCAGGTGGTAATCAAAAGCACAATTCTACAAAGCAAGTTGCTGAATCATGAACTTTAGATTTATCCTATAATGATATCTCATGTTCAAATGATCAATTTATTATATCCTTCAAACGATATGTAACAAAATCAATATTGCTTTACAATTTTGTTTTCAAAAAATTGTTTTTAGAAAGTCGCAATGAAAATCAGGAGCTACTTGTATCATCGAATTAGAAGTATTAACTAATCTTTTGTTACGATGTGGATGACCACATAACAGTGCCCTTCAGTTGCAGCTTCGGAGAGTATCTCTCGAGGAAAGTGATACCCATACCTAATTGTTGTTAATTTTCCAATTTCATTGCCAGTGTAAGGGAAGTACTGTAATCGGTCCAAAAAAAATGTGAAACAGTCTATTATATGCAACTACTCTGTGACAAAGTTTGATAGATCATGTGACAGCAAGTCTCAGTATAAAACAGGTTATATTATAGTCCAAATGATTCCGAAAGTCAACCTGACAGCAGGTGTCATAGCAGCATAGAGTTGGGAAATACATTATGTAGACCGTTTGGATAACATTCCAGTCTAACATAGAAAATATAACCTATTTCATTAGCGGTTTGTAAGTTATTTCCGAAATATATTCTGTTCCTACAATCATTTACATTTGACCGGCAGTGTCCGAAAACTGTTTTACTAGCAAAATTGAGGGAAGTCAAGTGATCAATTGTTCACAGCTTTTTAATCTAGTGTTTCCTTTACAAGCGAATAGTTTTCTGATGAAACTCTAGGAGCAAAATTAAATTTATCTTAATAACCGTTCAGTGGAATTTTGGTTTCTTCACGTTTTTCTGACTCAATCGCTGGCAATTATAGCGTTAATCGTGTGCAATCGAGGGGTGATTTGACACAGAATAAATGTAAGCAAATTGTTATTAGTTATAGGAAATATTCGTTCCGGTGGAAATGCAGCGCAAATCGAATCGGTTCCGGCAACGGATATGTGCCTAGTGAACATATGCCTATTATCGTACCGGACGTAGACATAACTACGATAATCAATGTTTACCTACATACATGGAAAACTGTAGGGCAATAGGAATGAACGGAAGAACGTACATTGAGAATCATAAACAAGTATGATATATGAAAACCTTTCTTTCACTCGAATAAGAAAGAAAGAAATGCGCTGATGGCTTAGGTATATATTTTAAAATGGATTTTTCATGTTGTTTTCAATAAAAGGAGCTGAAATGATAATTGCCTTCTCGTATTCATCAATTTAGATTTATGATAATTGCTTTTTTATGAACATAATCAAAATGCTGAAAGAAAGTCAACTGCATTATTATTGCTTCCTCAAACCCATCATTGATTGAGAATGTGTAGCAAAAGTAACTTTTGTAAAAATGACTCTCCCATATTTATAGGAAGAGTAAGACAAAAAATTCGGTTTTATGATAATTTATTGCTTTCTCATATCCATAGGATAAAACGGACAAATAAGATGCTTTTAATATATGATATTGATTTTTCTTATCCATCGGATGAAAAAAGTTATACCCATTGAATAAGAAAGTCTGAAAAAAGTTGCCTTTTATTATGATAATTGCCTTCTCATATCCATAGGAAGAGAAAGATGAAAATAGTCACTTTTATTTATGATAATTGCTTTCTCATATTCATAAGACAGGAAAGACAAAAAGATCATTTCATGATAATTGCTTTTCCCTATCTGGTGGATAAAAAATGTGAAAAAAATCACATCCATTGAAAGTCTGAAAAATTGTCAATTATTGTCATAATTATCGCTTTTCATAATAAGAAAAATAGAATAGTCACTTTTATTGGTGATGATTGCTTTCTCATAACCATAAGATGAGGAAGATTATTTTTTACACCTGTCTTCAACGAATCACACTTTTGTTTAATCTTGACAAGACCAATCAACATGCAGAATCAGCAACTATTTGCATGGTGTGCAGCTAGTTTGTGAATATGTCTCTCTGACATAATGAATTAAATGGATTTCGAGAAATAATCGTCATAAATATAAGACGACCTTGATTATTAGCTAAATTTTTCTTGTATTCATTAATTTGACTCGACGTAATTCTGGCATTATTAATTATAGATGAAAGCCCTCGAGCTCTGCTGTCGGGCTTTCATCAAATTATTCAAAATTATGCCTCGTTGAATTATTATAAAATACAGTCGTTATTTAGATGCAATCAAAATAGTCGACTATTTATCAAGGTCTTGTTGTATTACCCTTGCCTATAAAATTCGCTTCTATGATGATTATTTGTCACAATTATAGAATAAGAAACCTGGAAAAAGTCACTGCTATGATAAATGCTAGTCGACCTGATTTAATTCCCTTAGTGTTCTAAAAAGATCTGTAGATTCACAGTATTTTTTTGCTTTGCACAAATGCTGGACATTTAAATCTAAAATTAGCTAATAAACATTTTCTTGCTTGATAGCCCAAAATCTTAAAATAAAACAAAATTATCCTTGTGCAAATAACATAATCTTTATGCCAAGTACCTATCTACTAAGCTATTATTATTGCTCTTTTTTCTGGGATACATCATTGTATTATAAATGGATATTATTGGCCTGGTAACAAGTGTCTACACTTTGGCTTGAATATTAATCGATGATATTCTAGATTCAAGCAGTTTCACAAGATGAAAAAGTTGCTAATTAATACATATACTTTAATAATAACAAAGTTATTATGTCCGTAACGTTATCAAGGTTATCTGTTCAACTTACACTTGTTTATTCTTTAATAAACTATGAAAGAGTTCACACCGTGGATACATTACAACACTATAAATATGAAATAATTACCTTTATTTGCTAAAAATACAGTTAAAGTACCGTGGACCTTTTGGCTACCAAGTAGCCATCGTCAGAGTAACCTTTACAAATCAAAATGTGCCTGTTTAAATACTATTTGGGGACAACAATGCAAACAAGGGGTTACCCTCAGCTGGAGATAAATCGTAATTTAATAAATAGCTTTTTCATTTATACATTTCCATTCCTTCTAAATTGCTTAGATGTTTGTCCGTACTGTGTTTTAAAAGTGATAAACTTTCTTGGGAAATTGTGTGACCTGTATTCAAAATATGTTCCGGCTAACACTGATTTTCACTATTATTTTTCTTTATATGGACAAAATACTCTTTATAGCGAGTTCAAATGTTCCTCCTAGTTTGACCAAAATAGAATTCTGAACACGACAAATCCGGTATTCACAAAATCTATTATGAGTCGTGTTCATAATTCTATGTGGGTCAAACTAGGAGGAATATTTTGCCCGTATAAAGAAAAATAATGGTGAAAAATCTGCGTAGGCCGAACATATTTTGAATACAGGTCACACCATTTCTCAAGAAAGTTTATCAATTAACACAGCACTTGCAAATATCTAGGTAATTTAGAAAGGATGGAAATGTACAGTGTCACCATTATATATCGAATAGTCTTTGCTCATATTTTTGGTGTTGCTTTTCCTAGAGCCTTCTTCCACATAGCCACTGATTTTTCTGCTGAACTATCATCTATACTAAAATAATCACTATAGCAGCTTTTAGTTATAACCCAGATGTATACAATGGGGTTAAACATGCATTGGTAAATGAGATTATCAATTTTTACAAACACCAACAGAAATTAACAATTGACTGATGTTTTTGTAAACTAAACAAAAACACAACAGAATGTGTCCTAGTCTACAGGAACGATTTATGTTCAATCCCCCTCTGGTGTAGTGATGTAATGTAGTGTAATATTGATCTCCAGAGTTGGTAATGAAATTGATTTTTCCGCCTACGCCTACGTTACTCTACTAAAACATAATATGACCTCTTTCTCTCAACTTCCGTATATATTCCCAATCTTTTTTTAACCTCATGTACTGTATCTTTCTCCAGCACTTCCCTAGAGATAGTTCAACAGGCTGTTCGTATTTTTTTCCTACATGTGGAGGCAGTTCTATGAACCGATTATATCGGTTCACTATTTCTGACCCACCTATCTGCAAAATTAGCGTTTAAATATTTCCGTATTTCAACAACGTTATGAACGGCCTTTTCAAAAGAACTATGAAATTATTGCACCGCTCGTACCAACATTTGTTATGGTTGCAATTTAAGTTTTTAAAAATATGGAAAGCAAATAAAATATTTATCATGGAACTGACATGTGACGGTAAGTATTACACAAATAAATTAATTTTTACCAGTTAAGTAAACTTTGGATTTGTAAAAATATTTTATTTGATAAAAATATCAAAAATCGCAACTTCATCCTAGATTTTTGAAATTTTGCACACGTACATAAAATTGCAGTAGAAACATCTTTTTCAAATTAGATTTAGAATTGCCGTTTTCCGCCACTTTCTGCAACAAATGTCAAATTTGACAGCTAACGAATGATGAGATGTGATGTCCTCACGCATAAAACATAAAACAGAAGAAGCCGATATCGTGCTTATGTATAACAAATCAAGCGGGCCGAAAGAGAGTTATAAGAAATGCTTTATTTATTATAACTTCTTACCCGCTAATTTATACGACTTAACTGTTCAAATTTCCATACAAATTGTTGTCAGTTTTATTAGGAAATGCCTATTATATAGATCTTATATTTTCAACTTAACAGTCAAATTTCATACAAGACTGTCTCGTGACTGAATCGAGTCTTTTATATTCCTAAGTGGTTTTATGTTTGATGTATATTGAGCTCTGGAACAACGTTGTACTACTCAACATTTAGCATAACATATACCTTTGAAACCATTGAACGATCATCGATAGGCTAAATATATTCAGCTTAATATACTGTTAGTACTAACAAATGACGATGACATAGTAAATTTGAGATTTCTTATGACATCTTGGTGGGCGGTGATTGTATTAAACCATTATCTTTAAATATTACTAGAATTGTGGGGTTTTAGAAGGTGTAAACAATCTATATATTAATAGCTAAAGCGCGGAATATATGCAGGAAAAAATGTTAATATATGCGCATATTTATGTTCGCTTTTATTGAAAATATACCCATATTTTCTTAAAAATGCTCAAAATATGAACATATTTTTTGAACATATGCAAACATTAAACAAAAATGTGAGAATAAATACTCCCCCATTGTTCTTGTTGAATTATGCAAAATCGTTTCATTCTAGAAAAATTATCGAATATAGAAAACTGAATACTAAGTTTTCTGAAGAACAGAACCTATTAGAAATAAAAAAAAACATATACGTATACATCACATTTTTGCCAATATAGTGTTATGATTTCATTTCTTAAACAATAAAAATGATAAAAATTAGAACTTACCGAACATTGAAAATCAGAAAAGATTAATAAAAAGATATTATATGGAATTAAAAACAATATTAAAAGTTAAATAATAGTTAGTATAATATCATAAACAATGTAAAACATAATAAACAACAATGTAATTAGAATAGAAGTGTAAAACAAGAACTTCAGTGAAAGTGAATAAACGTACAGTGTTACGAAGGCAGAAACCATAATTAAAATGATTACAAAAACTATCATGAGATAGCACAAACTATTGAAAAATGTTATGGATATAAGTTAGGATTAGTAAATTTGAGTTATATAATGTTAAAGAAATGTTATTGATATATTATATAATGTATCAGTTTTTAAGAATGAAAAGTCAAATTTATAATAATTATTGGAATAATTATATTAATAATTACCTAATCGTAGGTTATCTTATACCAAAGTGTGTGGAAAAATGTAGGCAATATTAATTTAAAAAGAAGGAATCATCATCATTTAAAATAAGTTGAAAATCTCCAATAATTCAAAATTTATAGAATACTAAATTCTTATTGGTCGAGGCGATTTTATAAACGTCAGACTGATAACAATGTAAACTTATGTCAGTTTTGCAACAATCATCAAAGCATTCTTGATAGGTAAAGAAAGCACCTCATAGGTTGAATATGACATCAAGTAGCATCGGTTTTGAAGGCCTATAAAAGGCATCTGAAGACAAGCCAAGGTAGTTAGCCATCAACATCTGAAGAGTCAAGGTACTCAAGCAACTCTTAAAGTTTCCATAACCTTAGATTATTGGATAAACATCGGTGAACCCAAGTATTCCAGAAGCTTCGTAAGGTTGAAAGTAACCGAAGCAAATAAATAATTTCTACAAGTCAAGTAGTGTTCCAAGTCTCCGAACAAAGTTTAAAGGTTACAATAACCTACAATTAATAAGTAACATCGAACGATAGCCAGCCTTCGATAAAGTTCCAAACATCATTAAAGAGTTTTGTATCTTTAATAAAAAGAATAAAACTAAGTTAACAATTTTCAACAGTTCCTGATTTCAAAAGAAGTAACCATAGTTTACCTGTGTTTATTGTGAATAGCAGAGAAATTGTGTACCTACGGTTAAAGTGAATTATCAAATTAATAAGAAGATCAAGCCAAGTGAACATTGCCTACATTTTAAAACATATTCTTGGATATAAACTAAACGTAAGTTTATTTATTATTTCTCCATTGTATTATTATCTGTCTGTAAATCTGAAAGAAAGATTGTAGATTATAACTTTGTAAACAAAGATAAATAGTAAATAATTTTGAGGTTAGATCATAGATCTATTTGAACATAACATTATTAAAAATTGATACCAGAGATAAATTAGAGTCATAGAAATCTAAATATTAAAAGTTTTAACATTCAAAGAACATTGTGTTTAATTCCATATATAATTCAATATAAAAATAAAAAGGTAAAAATTCATTATTCAATTCAAAACAAACATAAGATTCAAAATAAATAAAATACAATAAGAAAGCTAGCCGGTAGAATTCAAAACATTGAAAGAATCAAATTAATCAAATAATTCATAATAAATAATAAGCCAAAAGAGGTTCTTTAACAATTGTCACCACAACGTGGGGGCAAATAAATCAAAAGAGTTTTCTTAATAATAGTTACTCTGATGATGGCTACTTGGTAGCCGAAAGGGCCTCAGTACTTAAACAGTATTTTCAGTGGATAAGGGTGATTATTTCATATTTATATTGTTTATTCATAATATCTCTTAATATGTGAAGATTTGAGTTTCTTTTCTTCAGATAACTATACAAATTGAGTCAGCTTACTTTCGGGATAGATTGGGAACATATATAAGAACAAAGCCATCGATTCTCTCCTTCAAGCATATTCATATATCGAGATAATTAAATTTCTACTTCAATTAGCAACAAATTACTGTGAACAGATACTTTCTAAAGAATCAATGCTATATGATTGCAGTTCATTTACTTAGTAAATGTGTTGTTTGTTACTGATTTTGCACCTGGCTTTACCACTTATCTCGACACAGTAAACTGCTTCTTTATGCAGCTACCACCTGCTCAAAATTGCCCAGTGCATCTGTTTTGTTGAGATGATCTATATTCAACGCACCATGCACTATTCTCATTACCGTATCTAGTTTCTCGTTTTTCTGATTCTATCCGGCAGTTATGATGTGTCGATAATTACAAAATAATACTGCAATTTAATTTACAACTTGAAACAGAAGCGTCAAATAAAATTTATTTCTTGTGTATTTTTATTCAACCTACAAGAAAATGCATTCTAAAAGCAATTTCAATTTTATTTTAATAATTTAATTTAGTGCAATCCAGGATTGTTGAAAGTCATGCATAAAATTCATATTTTATTTAGATAAACGCTGCCCCTATTTTTTTTTTCAAATATCAATCAATGTTATGTGAGGAGAAGGTCGCCAAAAACGAAATCCCATGTTACCAACAAAGGGACAGTTTGCTGATTTCGTTTCGCCAGAACAAGCGCAAGTTAAACTTTTAGGAACAAATGGATTTATGCCATTTTTTAAAGATAGAAATTCGAGGTAGATAAATAACACTCACCTGATTCGAATTAATGCCAAAACTAACTACTACTAGTAACTACTTAACTACCAAAATACACTGAAAGGTGATCAGGAACCAGCATTATCACGTACTGTAAGGGAAGTATTGTAATAGGAATAAATTATACAGGGTGTCCCAGCTTTTAGTAGCAGAACTCCAACAATCGACAGAAAATTGGATTTCGAGAAAAAAAGTTCCTATTAACATATATGCACAGACGCTTAGTTTTTGAGATACAGGGTGTTGAAATTGAAAAAAAAATTAATTATCTCCGGAACCGTTTATCGTACAGAAAACAGGTTTCGCAAGCGATTTCTACTCATAGTAAGCTATGTTCTGTGTCATAAAATAATTTTTTTTTAGTCATAATTGGTGAAGATTTCGAAGGGGTAGTGGGTGTTTTCCTCCCCAACTTCTACACCACTGGAAAAGTACGGTTTTGAGACAACTATTTGAACCGCCAATGTTTTATACACAAAAAAGTTACTGGTTATAAGCTCTAAAGTTGACCGTTATCGAGAAAAATCAACTTGTATGTTGAAAAACATGGTACATTTTTTGGGTTTGTTACTTGTTCTAACGTTTGAATGAATTTTGTTCAGTTAGTAAAAAATAAATTTTATTTCAAAGAATTGACCATGTTTTTCAACATAAAATTTGATTTTTCTCGAAAACGGTCAACTGCAGAGCCTATGACCAGGAGTACCTTTTTTGTGTAGAAAACATTGGCGGTTCAAATGGTTGTCTCAAAACCGTATTTTTTCCAGTGGCGTAGAAGTTAGAAGAAAAACACTACCCCATCAAAATCTTCACCAATTATTACTAAAAAAATGCAACATAGCTTACTATGAGTAGAAAATGCTTATAAAAGCTGTTTTCTGTACGATAAACGGTTCCGGAGATATTCGCAAAAAACGATTTTTTTTTCTCCATTTCAACACGTATCTCAAAAACTAAGCGTCTGTGCATATATGTTAATGGGAGCTTTATTTCTCAAAATCAAATTTACTATCGACTGTTGAAGTTCTGCTACTAAAACCTGGGACACCCTGTATATAAATTCTCGGAGAATGGGTCACACTAACACATATGGTTATTATTTTCGTCTACGTACGTTTCGGCCTCTCGACCATCATCAGAATACGTATCAATGTCTAAAACGTGTTTTCTTAAAATTAACTGTGTCATCACAAGGCGTCCTTATCGCACCAATTTCAATTATAAATGCCCACGTCGCCGAAACGAACAGAAACACGAGTAATGGAAATTGTAACACATTAATGTGTCAAGTATGTGAATCAAGAATCCACTGCTTAGCGATTTTCATATAAACTTAGAAGCCATATCAAATCACAGTATGTAATACTACTGAAGGACTGAACCAAAAATATAACGCTCGAGTATCCACTTTCGAACCAGATGTTGAATATGTATGAGGTAATAGGAAAAGGTTGTCAGAGCTTATTAGAAATATTGTTATTTGAGCATTTTACCTAAAATACACTTTTAAGATTATAAACACGCTTGTAGGAATTTGCAAGGATTTTAATTAATTAAATTAGTATAAATCTGACTTAATGATTGGATATCTGTCCTATGATTTACAGACTTGGAGTCACCTTTTATGTGAATCATCTCCAGAATAGATCTTTTATAATAATTGGTTTACTTAGTTAAAATATTACATTTTTGTAATGGAATTGATGGTTATAATCAAAGCAGTGTTTAGCAAGGGCGGGGAAGTTTTTGTTTTTTTTACTATACTTATCGCCATACATTTGAAAAAACTATTTCCCAACACAATAAGTAGGTTTATGCGAAAAATTCATATCATACTTTTCTAAACATTTCTTAATTTTCTCTGAGGTCTCCGGAATGTATGGTACCTAATGTTATAAAATTATCTGTATTACCGTTTATTTTATTTATATATGACGTTCCATTATAGATTTTGTTTATTCTTCCTTTAATGATGAGATTTAAAAATGTTTTTGGGTTGCCATTTCTTTCCAGTTACGAACAATTTTTAAAATTTTGGGACGGTCCTCCGTGTGGGGCAATTTAATTGCGCGATCTGTATGGCTGTTTATAACACTATTTTATAACTTCTTGGTGCAACAAGTAACCACGAAGTTTTATTTTTCCATCTGCATCATGCCTAATGTTTATATTTAGAACATTTATGTTTTTGTTTTCTTGTATTTCACAAGTAAATTGAAGTTTACAGTGGAAATTGTTAAATTTATTAATCACGTACTGAATTTTATCATTGGGAACACACATTAGGCAATCATCTACATACCGTTTAAGAATACGCCTTGAAAATCTAATGAATTTAACACAGATTCCTCTAGGCAATTCCATAACTAGGTTAGCGATAGTAGTTGAAATAGGAGATTTCATTGCTGTGCCGAATATTTGTCCAACATATTGCTCACCGTATTGAAAATAAGTGCATTCTAAACAAAACTTTACTGCATTTACAAATTTTCCAATATATTTTTCAAAAAATCTTTCACATATTCTGCATGTCATTTGTACAATGGGATCCCTTGAACATTAGACTGACTTCTTTTCCAAAAATTTAAGAAACAAATATCACAATACCTAGCAGCGGTACAGACACCTTTGTGATATACAAACAACGCAAGCTAAAATCTCTGTAATTGATATATGATTAACCCACATATCTTTATCAAGTAATACTTTTTTTTCAATTTACACTTTGTGAATAAATATTTAAAAATGTAATCAAAGCATTGCAAAAACTGTGTAAAACTAGTGCTGTTGGTGAACTCCGCCTAATAAAGCCGGTATTACATCATTACATTACTATCAAAATTTGCCACAAAGTGAAGCATATAATAGACTCTGACGTCACATCGATGACAATGGAATAGGATTGTCATTAGTATTAGTAAAAATCCACATTACTATATGAATACAATTTCCTCATTTATATAGGAAAAAAGACTTTCTTGAATATTGGCGAGACTTCCAAATTTACGTAAGCGCTTTGGATGCGAATTGTTTAGTATCCATCGTAGCATGTCAGTGTCGAGGCTGCTGTTATTGTACTATTATTACACTCAATATTATGAAACGATCAACTTTGAGACTGCTAATAATGAACTCTGCGTACAAGTCAAGGGCATGTTACTTACTCTACGTGTTTATAAGCATTCAATTGAAATGAAATCATAAGTACATTCACTTGAATTCCTTTACATATTTTAAGAATAATTTTCCAAGTCAAAATGTTTGGATTATTCAAAATTATTCATCTTTTGTTAACGTATTTAAAGTAGTCCCAGTTTAGTACATAAAAACAATACATAATAATGTTATAATACATCGTATGAGCTTTTGGGTTGTAAAAAAACATTTGTGGTATAGACGCAGAGACACCTAGAATTTGAAATTTAGTTTTGCTTTTATTGTAGATATCCATAGCTATGATGATGTCATCCAATTTTTACTTCTCTCACTATATGTAGTTTAATATAAATATAATACCCTACTCGCAATGAGCAGGATAGGCCTAAAACTGGTGACAGGACTCCTCACACTGTCATCTGAATAAACATCTACAGGCAATGGGCATTGTTGAAGACCCAGTTCGTAGTAGATGTGGAAAGGCGGATGAAACTGCCTCTCACATCTTAACAAAATGTCCAACACTGGCTTCTCTTAGGCTACATCTCGGCAGCACACATATGCTGCTTGAAGCCATAAGAGATACCAGTCCATGCAAAATCTTAACCTTCGGCACTGTCTTAGGCCTGCTGGACTGATTCTTGTGTCAAGGGCACAATGGACCCAATCAAGCGGTACAAGTGCTCCGGACTTTTCCGCCCCGTTTTGATTGATTGATTGATACGTAGTGTAATAGCGTAAGGGAAGTATTGTAAACTGCCCAAAAAATCCGGGTTTTCGCGCATATATCCGTTTTCACCATTTCTGAATCGATCTAAATTAATTTTGTGTATGTGTCCACTATGGAGACGATTGCCCGTTCCTATTAGTCGTATGACTCATCAAAACCAGCATCTATTTCAGGAACAGGCCAACAATCAGGTTCATAATACAAGAACAAAAATTATCTACAATAAACTTAATTATACATATCTCCAGAAAAATGTACGAAATAGCATAATAAAAATTATAATAAAGATTCTTGACCCACGTATGAATTAATACACAATTCTCGGGAAATAGGTCACATTAACACATATATTTTTATTTTTACCCTCGTCTTTACGTACGTTTCGGTCTCACGACCATCATCAGAAGACTTATTAATACAATAACCTGATTACTTAGAAATACTGTAATAACACAAAGCGTCCTTATCGCACAAATTTCGTTTAAATGCCAACGTCGCGAAACGAACGGAGACATGAAATCGGAACTATAACACAGCAATGTTGCAGCGTAAAAATTAAAAATCCACTATTAAGTAGAATCATCAATAAATACGAACACATTTCATAAATGTCTGCGAGAGACTAACAGACAAAGAGTTCTATCCTCTTTGCTAACAGACGAGACCATCTCAAGTGTTCATTTAAGCGCCAGATGTCATAATTTATTAGGTGATAAAAGAAGGTCTCTGGCCTGTGAGAAATACTTTAGACAATTCTACCTAAAGTAAACTTTTACATTATAAGGACGTAAGTAGGAATTTGCAAGAATATTAATTAATTAAATTAGTATAAATATGACTTAGTGTTTGAACGTCACTCCTATGATTAACAGACTTGGAGTCACGTTTTATATGAATCATCTCCAGAATAGATCTTTTATAATAATTGGTTTCCTTAGTTAAAATATTAACATTCTTGTAATCAAATTGATGGTTATAATCAAAGCAATGTTTAGCAAGCGCGGTGGAATTTTCTAAGTTTTTGTTTCTTGTGCTATACTTATGGCCATACATTCTTTTTTGTAAATATTGTTTAGAGATACCAGTATAGGTCCCATCACAATCTAAACAATTTAATTTGTATACTGTGTGGGTTTGTTTATCTTTAGGAATTACAGGTTTTAGATTTGAGAAATATTTCCCAACACAGTTAGTAGGTTTATGCGCTACGTTTATATCATACTTTTTCGAACATTTCTTAATTTTCTCTGAGGTCTCCGGAATGTATGGTAAAGTTATATAATTGTCTGAATTACCTTTTACGTTATTTTTATATGACGCTCCATTATAAATTTTGTTTATTCTCTCTTTAATAATAGGATTGAAAAAAGTTTTTGGGTAGCCATTCAATTCCAGTGTATTACGAACAATTTTTAGATTTTTGGGACGGTCCTCTGGGTGGGACAATTTAACCGCGCGGTCTGTAAGACTGTTTATGACGCTTTTTTTATAACAAGTTGGTGCAACGGAATTGAAGTGAAGATAGCGTTGAGACCAAACTTCTTTAGTAAACCACGAAGTTTTTATTTCTCCATCTGCATCATGCCTAATGTTCATATCTAAGAAATTTATGTTTTTGTTAACTTCTATTTCACAGGTAAATTGAAGTTTACAGTGGAAATTGTTAAATTTATTAATCACGTACTGAATTTTGTCATTGAGAACACACATAAGGCAATCATCTACATACCGTTTAAAAAATACGGGCCGAAAATCTAATGAACTTATAACAGATTCCTCCAGGCATTCCATAACGAGGTTAGCAATGGTAGCAGAAATAGGAGATCCCATTGCTGTGCCGAATATTTGTCCAAAATATTGTTCACCGTACTGAAAATAAGTGCATTCTAAACAAAACTTCACAGCATTTATAAATTCCGATTGATCTAGAGGTGTGTGGTTTTTAATCTCTGCCCAACGTTTTTTGATGCTATTCAATGCCAAATCGACTGGTATATTTGTAAATAAAGAAACAACGTCCAAGGAAATCAGTTGATGGTTTACGGGTACGGATTGATTTTTTATAAATTCATTAAAATGCCATGAGTCTTTCACATAAAATTCATTATTTCCTATTATATTATTGATTCCTACTTACGTCCTTATAATGTAAAAGTTTACTTTAGGTAGAATTGTCTAAAGTATTTCTCACAGGCCAGAGACCTTCTTTTATCACCTAATAAATTATGACATCTGGCGCTTAAATGAACACTTGAGATGGTCTCGTCTGTTAGCAAAGAGGATAGAACTCTTTGTCTGTTAGTCTCTCGCAGACATTTATGAAATGTGTTCGTATTTATTGATGATTCTTCTTAATAGTGGATTTTTAATTTTTACGCTGCAACATTGCTGTGTTATAGTTCCGATTTCATGTCTCCGTTCGTTTCGCGACGTTGGCATTTAAACGAAATTTGTGCGATAAGGACGCTTTGTGTTATTACAGTATTTCTAAGTAATCAGGTTATTGTATTAATAAGTCTTCTGATGATGGTCGTGAGACCGAAACGTACGTAAAGACGAGGGTAAAAATAAAAATATATGTGTTAATGTGACCTATTTCCCGAGAATTGTGTATTAATAATAAAAATTTATAATAAAAAACAATTTGAAATCTCTACTTGTAAAACGGGCCTACTACTCACTGAATGAATATTTTACGGAAAAAGATATTTGAACTATTCCTATTTCTAAGTATTCTAAGTCATTTTAGTCATTTCCATTTTAATGTACTGGACCTATCCTATACACATTTTAATCTGTTTACCCACTGTTATTTTTATTTACGATGACAAATGTATTTTAATTCATATTTATATAAAATTTTAACTTGACGTGCTCTACACCTCTTTGAGGTATTCTTCCATATATTTTCTGTATTTATATTGTATCTGAGCAAGAAAATAAACTAAACTAAACTTTAAAGTGGTGAAAATAGGAATTCGAGTGGTGTTTCTGACATCCATCATCATTTTTCTCAATGGAATTATGGTATTATGATCTATTTTATGTCTTCATTCAGTGGTACATTTTGATACTTCAAGTGTCAGTATGAAACAAGGATTATAGTGTGAAGAATATTGTGAAAGACAACCTGACAGCAGGTGTTAGTATGAAACATAGAATTGGGAAATACATTATGTAGAACATTTGGACAAATTTCGATGTAACAGAGTTAAATTTAACGTCTTTCATAGCGGTTTCTAAATCATTTCCAATATATTTTCTGTTCTCACAATCATACATTCCACCCTCTGAAGTGTCCTGGAGCGAAAAATTGCTAACAAAAGTTAGGAAGTCGGTGATCAAAGGATCAAATAGCTGTAATACTTTTGTTCAGCCTGTTACTGAAAATTAAACGTCGTGCTGTGTGGAACTACGAGGGCAAGGTGAAAAGTGCCTGAAACATTGAACAAGAAATGATTTATTTGGTCGAAACATAATCTCCTTGTAGCCCGATACACTTGGTCCAACATTTTTCTAATTTTTCGATCCCTTCCGAATAATACGATTTCGGCAATCCTTCAAAATAGGCGTTTGTTTCAGTGATGACCTCATCGTTGGAGCCAATCTCTTTCCGCCGAGCCATTCTTCAAGTTTGGAAATAGTTAAAAATCGCAGGGGGGCAATATGGTGGATGACGAACCAATTCGTAGCGCAATTCATGCAATTTAGCCATTGCGCCTGCGGACCTGTGCGTCGGTGCGTTGTCCAAATTTTGCCAAATGCCGCCGCTTTCGCTTCAAATCGGCGTCGAATCGATCCAACAGCTCTGCATAAAATACGCCGGTGATCGTTTTGTCCTTTTCAAGGTAATCGATATGGACAATACCGTGTACATCCCAAGAAACTGTCACCATGACCAGCGCCGTGCGGTGCTATGATGCAAAGAGGCGACCGCATCAGGCGGCACTTTCAGGGGGCGGCAAAAGGCAAAATCACTGGAATACATTTAACAAAAAATTGAAATGCAGGGATTTTATTCCTATGAATATTACTCATCTTCGCTTATTGTCGGTACCATTTGCAAAGGCGAGCGTTCGGCACCGTTAGATTTTTTATCTCAGGGCGCAAAGTGTTTGTGATCTACCGCACGCAACAGCGCGGCCGCTTTTGATAAGAGCTTGGCGGTAGGTGGCATGTATCACAAAAAAAAATTGCACGTGTTACGTTTTCTACTTATTCTCTGAGATGGCGATATTTGATTTTCATGTTAGTTGGTCCCCAACAGCAGACTCTTCAACAGGTGTCAGTACGTGTTATGGTACGTTGTTAAATACCTATGTTTTAAAAAGCCTAAAAAGGTAAGAGAATTGAATACTAGCTTTTTAAGTGCGTAATTCCTATCGATTTTAACATCAAGTTTGAATTTAATTTACGATACATATTATAAGGTAATTGATATTCTTATAACAGCGTGGATCAGAAAAGGAAAACACTGTCTGTAAGCCAATGTAAAAAGAAACGCTTAAAGAAAGATGAAGAAGGAAGAAAGCTAACCCATGTCATGAAAGAAATCTTGGTCCCTAAGCCTCAGTCAGAAACGTCTACATTCACATCAACAGCAGCCTCTCCGGATGTGGTGAACTCATCAGCGCTATCTGAATCACCTCCTAAAGAAGTTGTTGAAGAAAGCCAAGAAATCACACCCCCAGAAGATTATCAAGAGCAGGGTAGCAATGGCAGCGAGTTCCAGCAAATAGACAAGATCTCTGACGATCCTGCACTATGGAATATTTTCTGCATGGCATCCAAAACTCGTCAGATACTAGTTGAGAGAGATCCACATCAAGTTGAAGAAGTGAAATTTCCTATCAACACAGGAAGGCGCAAATTTCCACCCTCTCATTATTGCAAAGTACTAAGCAATGGTGAAATTGTTGAGAGAAATTGGTTGATTTACTCTGTTACAATTATTGATACCGTTTTTTGCTTTTGCGGCATATTGTTTGATAATTCGTCTTCCCATGATTGGTCTAAAAAAGGTTATTCTGACTGAGGAAATCTTGTACGTGCGCTCACAATGCACGAAAAGTCTGAAAATCACAGAAACTCTTTCAGACAATGGAAAAAATTTGACACTCGTTCAAAAAAGAACCAAACTATTGATGCCGAATATCAAAAAATTTTAGATTTGGAAATTCAGCACTGGAGAGGAATTCTTACAAGAATTATTGCAATAATTAGACTATTGGGTTCACAATGCTTAGCCTTTCGAGGAACAAGTGAACATTTGTTTCAACCTAATAACGGAAAGTCAAAGCTTACAAATCTGAGAGTGATTTCTATTGAATGTACATTAGCTGGCTTCTCTTGACTATACATCCCTTATTCAGGAATTTGCAAATGTAAAGTTCGAACAGTGAAATTATAGTCTATGTATGTTTATGTTCAAGTTTTTACGAGTTTATATTTATATTACGTTTGAAAATATATTATAGAAATATATTTCACATTTCACATTTTTCTGTAGTTTTTTTTTAATCACAAATAGGGGGGCGGCATTTCGAAGACTTGCCACATAATGAAAAAATACACCGCACGGCACTGACCATGACTTTGTTGGCCGATAGAGCCATTTTTGACTTTTTCGGCTTCGAATCGCCAAGACAAGTCCATTGTTTCGACTTTGGTCTCAACACAACAGTAATGAATTCATGTTTCGTCCACGGTTACGAAACGGCGCAAAAATTCCTTGAACATCGCCAAACACTCCTTTGAAGTTGTCACACGGTCGCGCTTGTTGTCAACAGAGAGCAAATGCTGCACTCATCTGACAGATAGCTTTCTCATATTCAAAAGCTTATGCAAAATGTTCTGTACCTGATCGGTTGAGATGCCCATAGTCAGCAATCTCGTTTGGACTACCAGAACGTTCGGCGTTCTTTGTGATCATACTACCACAACGAAAATCAGTAAACCACTTGTGAATCGTTCCAATCGATGGTGAAGAGGCTCCATAATGTTTTTTCCACTCAAGAAACAATATTTAAATAACAAGTCTAACACGAAATGTGTTATGCATAGAAAGACCTTACCATTCCTATCTGGCAAAAGCCATTATGAGAAATGAGTATATTCATTTATTTCTAATCCTTACATATCTTATATAATGTTACATACGCTACGATAAGTAAATTTTTTGAGCCCCAATTAATAATAATAATTAATGCTGTGAATTATATTTGTAATTTCTACTGATATTATATGTAAAAGAGTAGAAATATAAAGGACAAATTGAAATAATCATGAATGCTTGAATTTCACAGCTATAACCGTACATAGTTGAGTTTATTTATTCAAGTTGAAGCGCCGATATCAACCGTGCATGCCTCAAAAAAAAATGTAATTCTAAGCTAATCTTCTTTGAGAACACTCGGTTTCATTCCAATGATTTATACTAATACAATGTGCACGATTTGCTTAGATTAGTTACAGTTAGAATAAGCAATTATCTACTCTATTATTATATGTTTGTAATAATTATTTAATTCAGAGATACATGCCGAATAAGTTGTGCTACATATTACTTGAATTATTATTTGTATTAGCTGTAAACCACCACAACGGTTTTTCAGGCATCAAATTAGAATTCGTTTATTTTTATCCTTGGATTAAACATTTCCAGAGATACATTAAATTAGTGACTACTTTTCCAAGAAACATCGTGATCGCCAATTTTCATAGTTTATTCCTACTTTTATTATTATTTCCCATACTTACGTAGGTGTAAGGGGAGTATGGTAATCGGTATAAAAAATTCAAGTTTTTGCGGAAATATTTTTAGGTTTTTTTAATCCATCTAGATTATATTTATAAATAATAAACAATCGCCTTTATCCACTGAAAATTCTCTTAAAGTACCTACCGAGGACCTTTCAGCTACCAAGTAGTCTCATTATCAGAGTAAAATAATATAATTTGTGCACCCTCTAAATTGGACAGTCAATTATTTGTGGGGTAGCCTTTCTGTAAAGAAATAAAAAAAATAAACATGCAATGTCATAACATAGATTATAATATTCTAGCTTCAATCTATATGTTAGCGAAAAATTGGGCTAACAAAAGGAAGGTGAGAGAAGTTAATTTTTTCTGTTTACCTGAGAGTTTATTTTGAAACCCATCCAAATTTCACAGATGAACGTATCCAGACATCCATATCCAAAGAATACTTTTATTTTATAGACGGGGTTACGACTTTATCCAATGTCGAGACTGTGGCCTTAGACATTCGAGACTATATTTTTAAATGTCAATGTTAACGATTTAGTAATGATTCTAATTTCTAAATATAAATATTTTGCATATGTCTGAACACGTCTGTTGACACTAGACAACAACCTATGGAGTTGGATATTTTTAGATGTACATAATAACAAAGTCTTTGGAACAAATCATTTTTTCTATGTTAAAAGGAGCAACTGTTGTTTCACAACTAATCAAAACTTGATCAATGGAATGGATATTAATACTTCTACAAAGTAATTTCTTAAATAAATACTATAAAAATTCTTTTAAAACTTACTTTTTCGTTTACTCATGTTATGTACATTGAAGTATGTCTGCATCCTCAATGATATTTGTGTGACGTTATAAATACTTGTTTCATTATAATCTTTTCTATATCCCACAGATTTCTGTTACGAATTGTGAATATAAAACCAAATACCCGACTCCAAAGTTGAACAAGTATTTTCTCAATCAAAATTGATGAAACTGGTATGATGTTGAGTTATCAATGCTGATGTAGATCAGACTAATTCAAAATATTGAGTCGAGATCTGATTAGATTATAAGAAAGGATCTAGAATTCTTCAGTGGCTCTCAATTCATTTGCTCATTTGCCCTCTTAAAATTAATTCAAGGGAATTGAGACTTTCTTATCAAGATGTGTTAATTACACAAATTTCTGACAATATAGCTAGCGTACAACCAAAAAAAGGAAAATAGACCCTTCCTAATTATTATAGACCCATTGCACTATGATCTGTGATCTCTAAAGTGATAATAAAGCAATCAACATCAACCTCATCAAATACTTAGAGAGTTACAAAATTGTGAATAACCAGCAGTATGGCTTTCGTCAGCATAGATCAACTGGAGACCTGCTTGCCTATGTAACACATGTATGGCAGAAATTTATTAAAAAAACATGGAGAATCTCTAGCTGTATCATTGGATTTCTCCAAAGCATTTGACCGATTCTGGCACCAAAGCCTTCTTGGGAAATCTCGTCTGTTGTTCCTCCACGAGAGATTGATTCCAGATAGGCGGACTAGACGAGCTCAAACTAGTCACCACTTCACTGTCAAACTCGAGACCTTCTGAACCTCTTCCTATAAGATTTTTTTTATCGAACAGCGAAGTTGCAGAACTCTTTACCTAGTGAGGTCTTTCCCAATGCCTATAACCTCCAAACCTTCAAGAAAATACGAACCCCATTCAATAAAAGGGGAATTTACAATCTATGGTATTCTATATACCTGACTAACTAGAATCTACATGTATGAGAGACAGAGGATGTAAAAGTTCCTGTATAGCATCTTCTCATACCGGGTGTCCTATTATATTTTGCGGGTATTTCAAGAGCTTATAACTTTTAAACCAATAAAGGATATCTATATGCTGTATTCACTGAAATGCTTTTTAATTGAACAAGTTTTATTTGAACTTATCCAACTTATCACTTCCGGTTCCCCAAAAAACAAAATGGCAGTTTTCATCACAGCATTTTTGCAAATAACATTTCAACTTCCTCAGGATGAAATCCGATTATTCAATTATTCAGTGAACCAAATGGGAATTTCACAGCATTCAGTTGATCGAATAATGAATGAATGTCAATTCCGGATTAAATATTTTGGTGGAACAACCAACTTCCTGCAATTTGTGGTAACTGTATTTGTCTCAAAACATCCATGTTTGTTTACTATTTGCTATTGTTGAAATGAAATAATGAAAAATATGTTTACCACCATAATATACTGCATAAACTTGAATCAGGAATTATAAGTAAACACCCGAACTATTTTCAACTTTCGTGGAAAAATTGAAAAAAATTTAAGGTTAATGTATAAAGTACTTTCATAGATGTAAGTTTCTAAAATTCGAATTGGACTCATATTAAAAACCAATACCATAAAAAATTGAACTGTACCTTGAAGTTTGACATTTATTATCAATATATTTTCATCACGTTAATTTCAGATAATACTCAAAATATTTTTTCGCAAAATAATGGGCATGTCATAACCCAGAAATTCTAACATCATATATTTTATTAACCACAAGAAGTGTCAGATTAGCCAATAACAAAATAATTTTGTATTTTATCTTGAAGAAGAATCACAATCAACATTTTTTATTATTTCCAATAGATAGCAAAAATTGATGAACTGAAATGCTAATTGACTAATTGTTTAATTTTTATAAATTATCGACAATTGGCCTCTACCGCTCATGCACACATGAGGAGACATAGATGATCAGCTATAGCGATTCGTGTTTTGTTTATATACGCGTCTAGACGTATAACGTGAATTTCCAATATGTCCTAAAAGTGTTAACAACAAGCAAATTGAAAAAAAATCCCTGAAATTTTGTCAGTTTTACAAATTTAAAAAATTTAATATCTAAACTTTAAAAGAGTTCAACTGTGGCAACACCTCAACACTAATAAGTAAGAAAATAATCATCCTTATCCACTAAAAATACTGTTAACGTACTGAGGGCCTTTCAGCTACCAAGTAGTCATCATCAGAGTAGACTTTGGCTACGTGGTAGCTGAAGGTTAAGGTACAGTTCGAGCCATGAGAGAACGCCTAGTAGAACAATGTGAGTAGAATTCGCATCTTAATATCTGTCGAGCGGTAATCATTCCTTTCAACTCTGTTTGCTTAAATCATGTTTCAATACAACTGCTACAATATATTCTGATTCGCGATGTTACATCTCCTTTACCGCACTGGCGAACTCTGATGTCCTGCACTACTTATTTTTAGTCGATAAGGGTGATTGAGTTTCATATTTGTTTAATCATATTATTTAATAATGTTTGTTTTCTGTAATAAAATTTTTATTAAGATTTTGTTGTAAAAAAACGAATTGGAATACAATTTGCAAAAGAGCTCCTAGAGTTTGACTGCCTATGGTCCTCCCACATGGCTCAATCCGACACTGCACCCAAATGTAATTTATTATGGTGGTTATTTTCCCTAGCCAGGCATCTAACATTGCTTTCTTTGAACACTTTGTTCCAAGGCGTAATCATTGGTTCCTTCAGAAAATTTTAAAATTTCACGGGCGTTACAGAACAGCGCGCCCCTCATTTATTTTTGCAGAATTTCATGCTCTAAAAAAACGTTATCTTGTCGTGTTTAAAGTCTAATAGGAAGACTTGGTTATGAATTTGTTAACAACAAATTTGCTTAAACAGCTACGTGCTATACTTTTTAATTGCATGTTTTCAACACCATTTCGAACATGATTGCAAATGAGAGAGTTCCGACTTCCTGTAGGGTGCTGCATAACACTATGTGCATTTTTAGATAGGCTGAATAAATAAAGTAACAGCACTAACAGGTAACGCATCCACAAAAGGTAAAAGTAAAGTTGAATTTCGTCACTGCTTGCAGCAGCTGGTTTTTTTTTGTTGGGCACGCACGACACAATGTTGGTAGATTGTGATGACTACGGGATTTCATTTCAATAAAACACCTGCTCAACAGCTCAACCCAACACGTGCAATATCCGCTCTTCAATTTATCCCCCCACAATTCTCTCTTGAAATCCAAACTTTAAACCATTTAGTGGTCATGGCGTATCAATAAATTTTACACAGAATAAAACACATCCAGAAGACTATACTATATATATAGTACTACTACTTTTTCTACGAATTTTTCTGTTATTCTTATCCTCGATAAATCACTATTGTGTGACGTATCCAGTGCTGCGATTTTAATTAGAAACCCCTCTAACATGAGACAAATGTTTTGTCTGTTCTTTATTACTAGTGTAACAAAATATCTTGGTGTATACAAGGAGTGCTCAAGAATGCCTACTTTCTCGGTGCAACTTCAGACCCCAAAATACGCTAATCTAGTATTTTAGTCTGTTTCTAAGCAACGAACTTTTCTGGACCGAAAACGGTCCGGGAAATTTTTTGCCCACCCAGGCCGTCAAAATCGGTCCCTACCGATTTACTACATTTTAGACAGTAAATAAATAGACACAAACAACCAACTCACATTAAGAACATTTATTGAATATATTATTACACATATGGAACGTTTATTATAACCATTTTTGTATATTTATGTTATGTTGCAGTTTGTACAATTGTTAAACATAGGCTGAACTCTACCTGAAAAGTCATTCTCTCAGCTACTTCCCCCTCTAAATTTGAAATTTCTTAATTTATGATAATGTTGATTGCGATTTCAGAAAAAATAGTATGTGTACCTCGTAGTAAAAGCACATTCCCAGACAATTTACATTGTCATCCGGGAATGTATTGCTTTTACTACTAGATACACAATGTAGTATTTCCTACTCTTAGTTGTATAATGGGATTTTTTTTTGATAAGTACAGTACTTTTTGAACCCTAAGAACGTACAGTTTTTAGGAAATAGTGCAGTCACATGAATCCTTTGAAAAGATCGAGTCTATAATGTTTCGATATATTTTAGGGACCAAAACCAACTTTGCAGAAACGAAAACCCTGTGCAACCAGAGCTATATAAAAAAACATGAAAAATGTCCGACTTTTTTCGGTGTTTACTCTATATCTCTGTGCCTGTGCATCTGAGACTAAAGTAGTTATCAATATTGTAGATTATTTACTACAACTTTTATATTTATAATTTCAAGCAGTGAAACTTTGATAATTTTTGGAAGATTAGAAAACCTGCACATATTGTAGAAATATTGATACTTGATATTATTGAATATTGATGCTTAGCTACATAGTATTGATTTATCATACATTAATTAAATCAGTAATTCAATATTAATAAATTTTCTGTAAGCACAAGATTCAAAAATTAGTAAATATAAATACCATCAAATATTAAAGGTTATTAGGTACATAATATTTATTACACATTAATTTATTAATCATTGAATTATTTACTGAAACATCAAATATTAGTACCTACATTTTGAAAATAAAAACAAGATTCAAAATTGGATCAATACAATGAAATAATAAATGTTACATAATGATGTAAAATGTAATAATGTATCGTCTGTTGAAAACGAAAATAGTTAACTACTATCTCACTTCACTTGAATCTAGAATCATTGCAATTTTAGAATTTAGCTCGCTTTTAAGTTAATTATTGTTAATTATAATTATAATAATTATTCTCTTCGTCACTCGATATGTTGACTGTGAAGGGAATGATATATCTTTGTTTCCGGATGGATTTCAGGCCATTATATTATACTATTATACATCAACGTTTCGGTGATCATTATAGGCGGCATCCACTGGGCAGTTTGAAGTCTGGAACTGGCAAATTCCAACCACATGGGGATTGTGTGGTATATCTAATATCTGGAAGGAATATAACACACCATGCTTTCATGGAATGGTTCCTCCTCTTTCCATTTACTACTAAGGCTAATGGCTGTTAATTAATTAATTCAGTAGGTGGTTATCTGATAAACAGTAGTAATACACCTATTGAATAGATATACTTGATATTTATTGTTCAATGCATAATAAATTGAAAGTAATATATAATAAATGAAGTAAGTTAGTTAATAAATGAATATAATAATAATTTATAGGTTATGTTTAATACATTTTATATAATAATATTTAATATCTGGTTATAGTAATACACTTATTGAACGCATATTATTGTTATTCATTATTTAATGTATAATGAGTTAATAGTAATATATAATAATTAAAGTAAGTTAATTAATAAATAAATATAATAATAATTTATTGATAACGTTTAATAAATATTATATTACAACATTTAATATCTGATTGTACCTATTTGTATTTTCCTACTTTTGAATCTTGTGTTTAGTTCATTAATATTCAATTATTGATTCAATGATTTATGATAAATTAAAAATATTTAATCATGTTTATTAAAAAAAAACATCACTTTTCCACTGGTCTGTAGTTTGATAATTATATAGCCTGTAAAAGAATGTATAAAATCAAAAGTTGTAGCAAATATTTTACAGTATTGAAAAAAGTCGTTTTTTCAATATAATTCTGCTTGTATGCGGCCTTCGTTACTGCAAGTTTTTTACTAATGTACATGTACACAAATTTTAGATACTCGACATTTCGCCAGGAAATCCATTTGTTTGGTAATTAACTCCATATTGATAGAACTAAAAGTATTCCTCTTAAAAAAGGTCTTGAATGGCTAAAGAATTATTCCGCGCCATGTATTTCCCGATTAAATGAGATCACTTATAGCTCTGGTTTTTATCCAATGCGTTTTGTGGAGCAAACTATGTCGTAAGAATAAAGTAAGGCATGTCATTTTCTAAATGGTTCTACAAATAAGCAGTAATAATCATAACTTCCAAGTGTGGTTATTGTTTTTTCTAGTTTACCAAAGATATTGCGAACAAAAATTTGAATAATGTAGTACGTTAAAAATAATGGCTAATCAACAGACATAACTTAAACATTCATGACGAATGTTGGAGCATCACTATTTCCTTGCCCAGATGCAATTAAACGCTATGAGAGTGGGAATGGCCATTAATTGAAATTATTATAACATTCAATTGCTTCCTACGCTCGACCGAGTTTTTGTGTGCTTTCTGTTTCAAAATGATTAAATAGTATGGATTTTATAACATTACAAAACACGTACTAATTGAGTACATTTTTTGACTATATATTTCTTTGAATGTTATTTTAAGGTCCTCAGATGGAAGTAATTTTAGAACAAAAAATTTAATATCGATCGAAAATTTGGTTTTAGTTCTAAATCGTATTATCCCTTTCATTTTTAATTCACAATAGTATTAATAATTGTATTTATACTTTCACATATATTTTCAAGCTGCAAGCTCAAACTTTATTATTGACCAGGTTAAAATCTTTGTTTGATACGATCCACGTGCAATTTGACACAATACAGTTCCAGTTGAAACTTGAAAACATACAATGCTTCTTCAAATTTAACCGCAGTTGTTTTTTACAAAATTACTACTGCATTACCCATCAACTAAAATAATTTATCAAACAATTGAATTAAGGTTATGTGAAATTTGTAACTTGCCCACTAGGCCATTTGTCTCACAATCCTGTAAACAGAGAGCACCTTGAAATATTATGTGGTTATAATAGAATCGTTAATCAAATTTTCTCTAAATATTTACAACATCTGGATGTGATGGTGCATTGAAATAGATGTCTGTCAACAATTCAGTTGAGATCCAATAAATATTTTGCTTCTTATGTGAGTCATGTGAGAATGATTTTCTGATTTAAATAGTTATGACGGCATCACTACATTTTATAAATTACTATATCAAGTTTTTTTTGGTGCCCTTTCTTTGTACAGCTCTCACTCACCACATAATGTTTTAGAATTCACATTTGACATCAAATTTTGGATAAAATCCCGAAGATGACAACTCAACTGATTATTGACGTTGCACATTTTTTCGCACTAAAATCTATTCTGTGTAGAAGGTTATTTTATCAAGAGCCGAGAGTCTTTTTGAATTATTGATTAGAATACACTATATATTATGATCACAAAATCATTTTATTTTTTTTTATTACGTATATTATTAACCATTGTTTATGGTTTCTTATTATTCCCATGATCGATCTTCATAAACCAATTGCTATAGCTTCTTCTCAAATTTCCTTCAACATATTATTTGGAGATTTAGAAATAATGCGCAACGAGTGTTTGTTTTAAACAAAAGGTTTGTAAGATAAAAACGAGAAGTTTTATTTTGTTAAATATCCCTTTATTTAAAAGACCGTTGATTGCATTTTCGAAATTCCTTATCAAAACATACAATTTTTGATAATGAACTGTAAAGTTCGAAATTGCAATCAAAACGATCTTTTAAATAAAGTAATATCTAACAAAGTAGAATTTCTTGTTTTTATCTGTGAATATGGAACTTCACAAAGTAACGGACAGCTCCATTCAAATTCCGACTTGTAAATTCTTTAAAGTTAAAACTTGTGTAAACCACGCTACACTTTTGACAGTTCCATCTATATTTATTTTGCAGGGTAATGAATACCTGAGAAAGGAAAGGATATATAATGAAAGAATCTGGAATAAACTATGAAAGAGTTCATAACTGTGGGTACTCGTACACTATAACACTAATAAGTAAGAAATACTCACCCTTAACTACTGAAAATACTGTTAAAAGAGCTGTGAACTTTCCATCTACCAAGTAGCCATCATCACATTAGACTTAATTAGGTATTAAAATGTGCCAGCTAAATACTATTTGGAGTTAGCAATGCGAATAAGGGATTACCATCAGCTGGAGGTAAAACTGAATTCATTACTATGCTCTGCAAGGTCTTGGGATCGAGTACGGCAAATATCGCAAGAAGCATTAATATGGTGAAATCTTGGTTAGATATAAACCTATTGAAGCTAAATGTTTCTAAATCTAAATACTTGGTTTTTTCGCCAACCGATACTGGTCTACCAAATAACTTTGAACATCTAATTTCAAATGACACCACTGATATTGTTCAAAATACCTATATAATAACATATCTGGGTGTTTATATAGATCAACATCTCAAGTGGTCAACTCATGTTGATTATTTAAACAAAAAAATCAAATGATTAATATATACATTTTATGTACTACGAAATATTCTAAACGAGAAAATTCTGTTGATAACTTATAACAGTTTGGTTGCATCCTTATTTAGATATGAGATAAGTAATCCAGACTGTGAATCGGGATTTTAGCTATAATTTAAAAAAAAATATGTAAGTTCGAATCAAAATATTTTTTTTGAATTAGCTTCAGGAGGTTCTTAGGGTCATTTATACACCTTAAAACCTCTTGGGAACCCCAACCCCACCCATTGGGGCTGAAAATGGCCCGAAATCTCCCCCAAATTTGCAACATGCCAAGTCTTGAATGGTATTTTCTACAAAAAAGGTATTTTGCCATTTCGAGTGCACCTAGGGTTTTTTTTGAGTCGCTGAACACGAGTCCGGTAACAGATTTACTTGCTATCCATTTTAGGGGAATTTTGCAATTTACGTGTTTTAGGCATTTCGAATGCACTGAGGGGTTTTTTTGGGTCGCTGAATACGATTCCGAAGCCAGATTTACTTAAAATTCATCGTTGGGTTGGTGAAATCGACAAAATTGGCCAATTTTGCACCCCTAATATGTTGTTTTACAATTTACGTGTTTTTCTCATTTCGGGTGCACCAAGGAGGTTTTTTGGGTCGCTGAACACGAATCCGAAGCCAGATTTACTTGCAATCCATCGACAAAATTGGCCATTTTCGCCCCCAATGGGTGGGTTGGGGTGCCCAAAAGGTTTTAAGGTGTATGAATGATCCTGAGAACCTCCTGAAGCTAATGCAAAAAAAAATGTTTTGATCCGAACTTACATGTTTTTTTTCCGGCTCATAGCCTAGACTAAAGTATTCGAGGCTCAGGTTATTATAATGTCTTAAAGCCTCTACAAATAACTCAAAATTATATATTGCGAGTGATTTTTCGAAAAGAGAGCAGAAAAAGTGCAAAACCTCTGTTTATTGAAAATGATATATTAAACACAAAAGGCCTGCTCTCAGCAATGAAATACATTCACAACAGTGTCCATTTTTCCAAGATAAATCATTGTTACGAAACTACAGCAAATTTTAATGATTTGTTAACATATGAAAATTTTGGTAAGACTGTCAAAAAAGTTTAAAATTTAATGGAGTAAAATTATGTAATATACTTACAAATAAAATTGTTGCCAAAATGTAAATTCAAATTTCACTTTAAAAAATGTATCATTGTAAATTACAACACTCTATATTTCTTGATAGCATGAAAAAAAAGATATCAGTGTTATTATTATTGTTATTTTTAATAGGATCTCACAGTTGTGGCTACATTTCAGTTTGACATTTTCAACGACGTCTATATGAATGAGATTTTAGTTTAGGTTAGCTTAGCTTAGTTTTACTTACAAAAAAATATCTTTATTTTCATAGCTGCTTGACACAATACAAGTACTTCACGTGTCCTTTATCACACTAATATGTATGGTTCATGTAAGCAGTAAGAAATTAAATGAAATTTTCACTTATACATTCCCACCCTAGTAATTTGTCAGTACAGTTTTAAAAGTGATAAACTTTTCTGAGAAATGATTTGACCTGTAATTAAAATATGTTCTGCTTATGCTGATTTGTCACTATTATTTCTCTTCATATGGGCAAAATGTTGTTTATACCGCGTTAGAATATTCTTTTTAGTTTAACCCGTATAACATTTTCAACTTGACTCGCAATCCATTTTGTAAATCCCAGATTTGTCGAAGTCGGAAACTTTATAAGGTATTGCCTAAACAGTTTATTATAGCTTGTTCTACAAGTAACGAGTTTGATGCTGTTCGAACATAAGATTTTCCTCTCGTATAAAAAAATTAATTATGAAATTTATTAATTATTGCAGGATGATAAGAACTTCTGCATTTTATTGAAAGTAAAGACTCTAATTTAGTTCATTGCTTGAGTTTCATTCTCCGTTTTTGCTTATAAATTAATTTATTGATTAAAGATTTGTCGTAACCATTGTCCGTCGCTATTTGCTGAAGTTTCTCAACTCGTTATTATAATTGTTCTGCCTCGTGTTGCTGGTTTCTAATGTTAGGGGTCCGGTATTTTAAGAAATTTTGTTTATATTATTCCTTAAAATTGAATCTTCAAACTTCTATCTTACTTTGACGCAGTCTTGCTCGATAACCTTTCAACTGACTTTCTTATCACAAACTGAGAATTCCTATTTATCAAATATTCACTTGCATTTAAAATGGTAAGTAATTGTACAGGGTGTCCTCGAACTGCGTGGCCAAAATAAAGCCGAAGATTCTTTGATTCGAAAAAAAGTTGATGAGCATTTTTACTTTTGCCTCAAGTGTCTTGTTTACCCGGTAGACGGCTTCAAAATTGCAAAAATAATTTTGTTTTTTCGGTATAACTTGAGAACGTGATGAAGAACTTTTACAATATTTAGCAGGTGAGTTACTGTCAATAATGGCCATTTTTGAGAGTGGAGCACAGAGCCTTAGAGACCATAGAAATGGCTCAAACTTGAGGATGTAACGGGAAAAGTGTCCAGAACTTTTTTGTGGTCAATGTAATTCACTCGATATTTTTTATGTAGATAGCTTATCTAATTTGAAAACTTTTCTTACTCTTAGGAAATTTTGATAAAAACTTGAAAAAATTAATTTTCGAGTCTCTGCAATTTTGGCTCACTAATTTTACTTGATTAAAATACCTTAGTTGCCTTTGCTTTTCTAATGTCATTTTGGCATTTGAAGAATTTATTCTCAAAACTGTCAGTTTTTACTTTGCTTTCCGTAAAAATTTTATAAAATTATGGCTCAAAATTTCACTAACACTGAAATGGTTGATATGTTATTGATTTATGGACTTTGTCGTTGCAATGGCCGGAGAAGGGAAAGATATCCGCATCGCAGAATTCCAAATCGGCAAACCTTCGCGAAACTGGCAAATTTGAAGCAAATCGCAGAGAAACTGGACGCAGACGGACAAGAAGGACGTTAGAGCTCGAAGAAGCGATACTGGAAGCGGTTGAAACTGAACCTGGGATAAGCACACTACGTTTGGGACTTCGTATTGGAGCCTCAAAATCATAAGTTCATAATGTAGTGAAAGAAGAACTGTTGTATCCCTATCATATTAAAATAGTTCAAGACTTATTGCCCATGGATCCAGGTCATCGGCTAGATTTCTGTCGGCTTATTGTCCAAAGACAAAACGCAAACCCCAATTTTTGTAGAAGAATTCTGTTCACGGACGAAGATACTTTCACGAGATGTGGTCTTTTTAACCTCCATAATGAACATTTCTATGCTGATGAAAGTCCTCATGAAACGGAAGTTACATATTTTCAGAATCAAACTAAAATCAATGTTTGGGTTGGAATTGTGGATAACTTTATTATTGGCCCTACCGTTATACCCGATCGATTGAACGGGGAGAACTACTTGAACTTTTTGGAACAAAGGCTACTTGAACTGTTGGAAGACTTGCCCTTACACATTCGTCGTGGCCTGGTTTATCCATGATGGTGCATTTCACATTAGCTGTGAGGCGACATTTGAATGCGGAATATCCAGATCGCTGGATAGGTAGAGGACACGATGCACCAGTGAACTGGCCGGCCCGCTCCCCTGATTTGACGCCCTGCGACTTCTTTCTATGGGGCGCTTTGAAGTCGAAAGCTTATGCAGCTCCAGTAAACACACGAGAAGAATTGTTGCAACGAATTAATCATGAAGCGGATTTATTGAAGAATGATCCTGAAGTACTAGCCAGAGTTCAATCCAATTTCTTGAAACGAATTAATTTGTGTATTCAGGAAAATGGGCAACATTTCGAACAATTGACGCCTTAGCGATTTCCCAAAAAGTTTTGTTGTTTCTTTTAATTTAGCATTTGTTTTTCCTAAATAATCACATCGTTTCCCCATTTCTATTGTTTTTATTATTCGTGTTTTACCACTTCAGTGTTAGTGAAATTTTGAGTCATAATTTTATAAAATTTTTACGGAAAGCAAAGTAGTTTTGAGGATAAATTCTCCAAATGCCAAAATGACATTAGAAAAGCAAAGGCAACTAAGGTATTTTAATCAAGTAAAATTAGTAAGCCAAAATTGCAGACTCGAAAATTATTTTTTTCAAGCTAATCCGTTGATTTTATCAAAATTTTTTAAGAGTAAAAAAAGTTCTCAAACTAGATAAGCTATCTACATAAAAAATATAGAGTGAATTACATCGACCACAAAAAAGTTCTGGACACTTTTCCCGTTACATCCTCAAGTTTGAGCCATTTCTATGGTCTCTAAGGCTCTATGCTCCGCTCTCAAAAACGGCTATTATTGACAGTAACTCACCTGCCAAATATTGTAAAAGTCCTCCATCACGTTCTCAAGTTATACCGAAAAAACAAAATTATTTTTGCAACTTTGAAGCCCTCTACCGGCTAAACAAGACACTTGAGGCAAAAGTAAAAAGGCTCATCAAATTTTTTTCGAATCAAAGAATCTTCGGTTTTATTTTAGCCACGCAGTTCGAGGACACCCTGTATATCATTTTGTAGAACTCATTTTTCTTGTCAACAATGTTTTTTCGAGAAACACGAATCCACCCCTTAATTGATGGTCGAAAATTCGGACTTAAGCTTCCTATATGGTACCAAAGATCACAAAAAGAAATTTCTTACCCAATGAATTGCAACAATACCCATAGCAATCGAACCAACTTTATTGGATTATACTAATTTTAGTACTACTAATTTCCGAAAACAGTATCGATTAGAACGAGATGAATCTATTTTCATTTCATATCTCGATTATTCGCATCACTACTTAATCTTAATGGGTCCTTCAATTAATAGATAGATTCTCATTTTACTACAATTCAAAAATTTTGAGGGTATTGTTTCACATATATCACCCTTCCGACAACACCAACAGTGCAAAATGTATATATTAGTGCTCAATACAATTAAAATGATTCACGTCTTTGCACAGACCTAACTCGAACCACTTTTTCCGGCGGTTAACTTCTCTTGGCATATGAATAAAAGCTTTGTTGGGACATTTTCGATTTATTTCGCATTAATTAAATCACGTAAATTACTTTCAGTTTTTAATTTGTGCCTATAGAGAAAATTTTCAAATGGTGAAGAGTAGAACCATGTCGTCACAGGGCGTTCAAAATAAATTTGACCTATCCTTAAATTCAAATCATCATATTTTGTATTGCATTTTTGAAGACAAGTTCATAAAAACTTAATATATAAAGTGGGAATTCTTAAAGTGTTGAATTTATAAATAGGTCAAAAGTTACAAAAATTTTGAATATATGTGTATGATCGTAATTGGGGGCAATAAGAGATGCAATGTAAACAGCATTGCAGGATGTTTTTCTATTACTTCGTACAAGTATAATAGTAAATTATCTAATAATACCATCAATGCAAAAATTAATATATGAATTTTTGTTCCAGACTCAACCCACAGCCATGCCATGAAAATGCTCCGATACTCTGAAATTCCAAAAGATATTTCAGAGGACAATTTGAGCAAGGTAAAGATTTCTGAGGTAAGCGCTGTTTGCATATACGAACGCTATTTGATCGTTTCCGATGAAAATATTTCTCATTTTGTCTTTCGCATCGTGGAGAGCAATCAAATGCTGATTTTACAATGTAGCTCGAATCTAATCTATTTCCAACATAACCCAAATATCTCACCTTGCTCAATTGAAGATGTTGCACAAATTTTAGTCGTGATGCTTAATATAACATATATTGGCCAAATGTTATGTTCCTAATTTTGAAATGTATGTGTAGTTAAGATAACAATAATTATCGATGTAATAATGTCTTAATTTGACATAATATGCAAGTCAAGGCAATTTTCACCTTTATCTATTGTCGATACAATAAATTCTGTACTAAATATGTCCTTAAAAAAAACATGCAATATAAGGAAGTATTTGGTGATGATGTAAAATAATTATCATCAGTGATCACTGTTTCTCAGGACATGATCATATGATATACGATTATATTTTTGCTAGATTTCTAATTTCTAATTAAGTTTATCATCATCCACTAAAGAATAAAATGTGTAAAGCTCAGTGGCGTACAGTGTCATTTCCAGCAAGACAATCAACTTCGAACTTACTTACCTATTTATAATGTAATTGTTATAAAAAGCTAATGACTGAGAAGATAAAGCTTTATTCAACAAAATCTTGCATACAGTTTTGACAATAAATAAACTGACATTGACAAGACTTCAATCATAACAATATAAATTAACAAACAGGTGAATAACATATAAACAATATCACAACATTTTCCCCATCTATTATTTTCTTACATAGTCTAAATATTTAGGTATTTTCTGATTTCGTCTTGGTCTTAAAGGCTGGGATAGTTCAACTATTTTATTCTGACAGCTTTCAATTTCGGATATTGAATTTGGTAATTTGGTATTAGTTTTGTCATCATCTTCAATATCAGTCGATTGTTGAGATTTGTCATCATCTTCAGACATAGTGGGGTTTGCTGCTTTATCCAAACTAGGGTTTACTGATTTATCTAAAAGGTGAATTTCTCCTCTAGGTACAATATTTTTCAAAGAGATATTTCTTTCATGACCATCTGCCAGTTTGACTAAAGCATGTCAGGAATAATATGTGTGGAACGCCTGTCGAAGAGGCAAGAGGCTGAATTGATTGAAGCTAATCCTGAGTATGCTTTAGTCAAACTGGCAGATGGTCAAGAAAGAAATATCTCTTTGAAACATATTGCTCCTAGAGGAGAAATGCACCTTTTAGATAAATCAGTAAACCCTAGTTTGGATAAAGCAGCAAACCCCACTATGTCTGAAGATGATGACAAATCTCAACAATCGACTGATATTGAAGATGATGACAAAACTAATGAATTACCAAATTCAATACCCGAAATTGAGAGCTGTCAGAATAAAATAGTTGAACTATCCCAGCCTTTGAGACCAAGACGAAATCAGAAAATACCTAAATGTTTAGAGGACTATGTAAGAAAATAAAAGATAGGGAAAATGTTATGATATTGATTATGATATTGTTTATATGTTATTCACCTGTTTGTTAATGTATATTGTTATGCTTGAAGTCTTGTCAATGTCAGTTTATTTATTGTCAAAACTATGCAAGATTTTGTTGAATAAAGCTTTATCTTCTCAAGTTATTAGCTTTTTATAACAATTTATTCAACAAAATCTTGCATACGTTTGAGCACGCTATACAAATTTCGTTCTGCAGAAGCTCTCCTGGGAGCACCACTGAAATTTAGGAAACATTTGAAAATCTGCATTTAGTTATGTTTGATATTTTTCTCGTCTATTTAATTTAACGTAAAAGAAGTATTCCGATAAATATTGTCTCGCAGATCTTTCACACACAAATTTTCTTAGCTATTTAAAAATGTTAAACATAGAACAGCAATGTAAGGTTTTTGATTTTAGCATAGAGAAGCAAATTTCAATCTATTACATAATTCTGAAAATCGATTTGGTAATTGGCCGTATATTATTTTTATTTAACCTCAATATTTTCTCATAATACACTTTCATTTTAATTGTAAATTCAATACACATGTCGGCTGTAGACGTATTCCATTAAACATAACCATCTATTCTTTTTTAAATTACATGGAAACACTAATAAACAAAATAATTTTTGGTAAAGATGAAAATAAATTATCGAAACGTCAAAAAACGAATTTTAATTTTATTCATAGTGAAAGAAGTGCAAGAATTCCAAGAAAAATCACTCTTTCTCGAAATCAATTCAATAGATAAAATCAATTTCCTACAGACGCTTCGAATGTTACAGAGAGTACCAAACTATTATAGATGTCGCGAAGACTCACCAAGATATTGTCAAGGAACCAATAATACTGATTTTAGACTCAGAAAAGTATCCACTCCTGCAACCTCAAGCAGAACTGGTCTACCCTCCTATTACAATTATGGGTAAGTAGTGTCGACTTTGATCCAGATAGCAATCATCCCTGTTCACGTTTCATTTATCTTTCCAAATAAACTACAAATCAACTAGGGGCTGGGCATCCTAACATAACTTTCATTCTAACTTAACATGGCCTAAATTCCTAATAAAGTTTTTATAAGAACATCAAATTGGCTATCACTCTAGTTGATTGATATATCGATTTGATTTGAACCTAAATGATCATGGATGACTGCCCCAGATTAGGTCTCTGGAGAACCTCAAACTTTCTTAGAGTCGCCGAAAGTTTGAGGTTGGCTGGCGTCTGATAATATAAATAATTTTTACTCAATATTTAAAATTTCTAAAATTTACTAATTTCTTGGTGGTATTCAACATCAATTACTAACTGTGTTTGTGTTGCAGAAACTCCGTTACTCAAGTACCTGTCCAGAATAAAACTAATAGCTTACCAAATCACTCTTCATCACATGGTTGTTGTACAAAAAACTATAGCTGTGCAATATTTGACATACTCAGAATACCTCCCGAAGATTTCGCCAGTCAGCTGACCATGCTCGATCTGCTGGTGTTTCTCAATATCGAGCCCGACGAGTTGACCAGTTGCGCGTGGAATAAAAAACACAAGTTGAGTGTGGCTCCCAACGTTGTTGCCTTCAGTAGAAGATTCAATCATGTAAGTTTCTCTCAACACTAAGATTTTTGTACTTTAATCTCAAGTAATCATATGTTCGAAAATTTTCTCGACGAATAGAATTCGATATAATACATTTTGTTATTCGTTTTTAATATTGTCAAGAATTGAAGAATTCATACACAAATTTTGTGACTTCTAATGTTTATGGTTACCAATATCTATGCCATTGAGGGTATTCATTATAATCTTCTGTTTTTCAAATAGTGCAAAAGAATCAGTGAGATAAACAGATAGATCAGGCTCTAAAAAACGACATACTTTTATGTGGAAACCCTTGTACTAATTTTCACCTATGTGGAACAAGAGTCCGCAATCGATCAACTAATTTGTTATGTATTTTGCATTAATTGTGTGAGTTTCAAAATAGGAAAATTCGCGTCCTCTCAACTTTATTATAGAAATTAGAAAACCCTTTCAGCTGAACGAATGGATAAATTAGAGAAAACTATGGTTGATTAGAACCTAACTTAAATTCTTAACAAAATATCACTTTTCTTGGTTTGCACAATGAAGTTAGTAAACATTTCGTTGTGTGTGAATATGGTGTTATAAATCGTGATAAACAACGAATTAAAATGTTTGATCCTGGCAGACCCAAAACTGCAACTAGACACCAGACGTTATGAAATCTCAGTAGGTACAGTCTATATGCAGCTTGCTCAAGCTAGCTGTGTCTGAGGCATGTTTATATTTCACAACCTAGTTATGTTCTACTGGGCTGTGATTAGGTGCTCGGTAGTGTAGGCGTATAGATAAATAATTCGTGTGAACAAGGGCAAGGAAAATCAATCAATTTCAAATAACCTACTAACCTAGTATATCAATTGCCAATGACAGCACTGCATTTGGCAAACATGCGTCTGTGAGATACCAACAAGATAAACAGAGAGTGAATGAGAGACACTAGCTCCAAAATGGAGAAATACAAAAAAGAAGAACCTACTAATATCCAAAATAGAAAAGGGATATTGAAATACAATAAATCTTCGAGCAATCTACTGGAGAACCAACTCTAAATTTTCAGTCTTTTCCCAATAATGTCTAACTCTTCATGAATGCCAAAAATCTCATTCAATATTTCACCCCATGCCGGTCAAATTTAATTCAATTTTAATATATTTTACCCAGAACACCACTTTTCAGCCTGTGTTTTGTAAACTATTTTCATAAATTTCTTAACTTGCCACTCATTAAGCACTTGATTATATTTATACCTGTATAAAATGGAAAGTTCAAGTTATCTTTTCCAACTACTCATGTTTCTGTAGAAAAATGGTTATTAGTTGTTATATCTCAGATTGATTTGAATATAGAAATACAGTTGTCAATCAAAAACTAGTTAATTATTAACATAATATCGAATTGTCATTTTATCTAATTAGTTAGAATTTTATAATAAAAAATGATAATAAAATGAAGCAATTGGCACGGCGTTACAGCACCTGGAAAAATATCGACAAGGATATCGAAAAATTGGCAAAAACTTGTGAAGATTGTGCCAAAATTAAGCATAACCCAGCGAAGGCTTCCTAAACACCATTGGGATCCACCAGTGAATAATTGGGACCGCATCCACGTCGATTATGCGGGACTATTACAAGGATTTTATTACTTAATCGCAGTTGACGCAAAATCAAGATGGGCTGAGATAAAAGTACTCAGAGAGCACCGACTTCACTGAATACCATGAACATCCTCAACGAAATATTCGCAAATCACGGATATCCCATCGTGTTGGTGTCAGACAATGCTACGATTTTCACCAGCGAAAATTTTCTAAATTACTGTAAGACAAACGGCATATTTCAAAAATTCATTGCACCAGGACATCCGGCTACTAATGGTTTAGCCGAACGACACGTACAAACGTTGAAGTGTAGACTCAAGGCAATGGTCAATGAAGATTTACCGATTGATCAGAAGATCCAGAAAATACTTCGATATCGAGCAACACCACTTTCAAATGGGAAATCACCAGCAGAAATGTATCTACAGCTACAAATTCGGATCAAACTGGATGCTATGCGGCCGTTAAAAGAAGAAACGCAACAACAAGCTAATAAACCTCGGACACGTTTCATTCAAGTGGGGGAGAGGGTACAAGCCAGATTCATCAGCAACAACAAGCCGATATGGAAATTTGGAACAGTCAACCGGAAACTGGGAAAACTTCATTACATAATCTAACTTGATGAAGGACGTTTCATCAAGCGGCACTTCAATCAACTAAGAAAATCCGGTGTTGAACGGAAAACTGTTACATTTGAACCGTCCATTACCGAGACATCAACAGAAGAAACTTCAGCAACAGGAGTTGAATTCGATCCAGTATGTTTGGAAATTTGAAGTACCAACTCACCATCAACCGCGTGATACAATACCAGAGCAGCCGATAGTGGAACCACCAGATCCAGAGTTTCTATTAAGAAGATCTGTGCGTAACCGAAGATCTCCAAGTTACCTCAACGATTATATCGTCTATTGAAGAATTTCAAGAAGCTATACAGGGTGTATCTAAATAACACCGAAAAAATTGAAGGGGTGATTCTGTGATGAAAATTAATGTGAGTGTTTGGTATAAAATTTTTTGAAAAAACCCTCCCCGGAAAAGTTACACCCCTTCGAAAATTAAAAAAAAAATTGTTTTTCTTTTTCATTTTCCCTGTATATCAAGCTAAAAACACGAAACTTGGTAAACATTATCTGTCAATAAGAGTACACTTTTTGAAATTTTTTCAACCCTGAAGTATGCTTAGAAGGGGTTGATTATTTCAACCCCTAAGATATTTTTTCTTACAACTTTTTTTTAGATGAAAATTTTTTCTTTAAAAAAGTATGACTGAAAAGCCCAATTCATTGACTAACTTTTTTAACTCTACAAGTTTTTTCTAAAACTTGAGCATTTATGAGAAAAAAATAAATAAGCTCATGTAAAATAGCATTTTATTAAACAACAGCCAACCAAATTATGATTATGATTATGAGACTTCTACAACTAAAAACAAAAGTGAACAAACAATGAACAAAAACCTGTCGAATATCGACAATACAATTATAATAAATGTTGAAAATGACCTTCAGCGTCAATACAAGCATCTAGCCTTTTCCTCATAGAATTGCGTATACGATGAAATATTCCTGGAGAATTTCTTATAGTTTCACACCCTGCCACAATGCGGTTTCGCAGATCATCGATATTTTCAACTGGGTTTGTGTATATCAAAGATTTCAGATATCCCCATATGCAAAAATCCAAAGGATTAAGGTCAGGGGAGCGGGCTGGCCAGTTTACAGGTCCTCCTCGACCTATCCATTGATTGGCATACACCTCATCCAGGTGAGTTCTTGCAAGTATACTTAAATGAGCTGGTGCACCATCGTGCATAAACCATGAATGTTGCCTAATTTGAATGGGAACCTCTTCAAGAAGAACAGGTAATTCTTCAAGGAGATGACAATATGCTTCACCATTTAATCGTAGCGGAAGAAAATGGGGACCAATTGAATGATTATCAATAATTCCGAGCCACACGTTTAATGAAAATTTATACTGATGATTTCCTTCAAAAAAGCCATGAGGATTTTCGTCAGCCCAAAGGTGATTGTTGTGAAAATTTCTAATACAGTCTCTTGAGAAATTCGCCTCGTCAGTAAATAAAATATTATCTAAGAACTGTGGTGCTTGGCCAATCATATTAATAAGCCACTGACAAAAAATCACACGGGGTAAAAAATCTCGAATCATTAACGCCTGCACCCGTTGAAGATGATAGGGATACAACATTTGTTCTTTTAAAATTCTAAAAACAACGGAATGGCTTACATGTAGGACACGAGCTATTTTCCTGGTACTAGTTTCTGGGAATTCTTCAATTGAATTAAGTACGGCTTCTTCTACAGCTGCAGTTCTAACTTCTCTAGTACGACCAGAATCATAACTTCTTTTTTCAAAATTACCACGTTCCCGCAAGCGTCGGTGAATAGTTGTGAACGTAGTATGATGGGGTAGTCTACGCTGTGGGTACTGTTCAGCATAAAGTCTTCCAATGAATTACCGTTAGCACGACCGTATGTAAAATGCATATCTGCCATTTCCAAATTCGAATATGCATTCATATTTTCAATCAACTAATATTTCCTACAATACACAATCATAAAACTTGTGAAACAATAAGATGGGTGACAGAAAATGACACTACACAATCCTAGTGTCAGTATTAATGTTTTTATGCAAAGCACAGGCCACTAGACTTGACGCAAAATACACTCGCGTTAGCTCATCTTTTTGAAAATGCATTGCATTAGATTTTTTTTCTCGTAAATGCTCAAGTTTTAGAAAAAACTTGTAGAGTTAAAAAAGTTAGTCAATGAATTGGGCTTTTCAGTCATACTTTTTTAAAGAAAAAATTTTCATCTAAGAAAAAGTTGTAAGAAAAAATATCTTAGGGGTTGAAATAATCAACCCCTTCTAAGCATACTTCAGGGTTGAAAAAATTTCAAAAAGTGTACTCTTATTGACAGATAATGTTTACCAAGTTTCGTGTCTTTAGCTTGATATACAGGGAAAATGAAAAAGAAAAACCATTTTTTTTTTTAATTTTCGAAGGGGTGTAACTTTTCCGGGGAGGGTTTTTTCAAAAAAATTTATACCAAACACTCACATTAATTTTCATCACAGAATCACCCCTTTATTTTTTCGGTGTTATTTAGATACACCCTGTATAATAAGTGGGGGAGACTGTTATACCTCAGATTGCTTTGAATATAGAAATACAGTTGTCAATCAAAAACTAGTTAATTATTAACATAATATCGAATTGTCATTTTATCTAATTAGTTACAATTTTATAATAAAAACCTGTTTAAGTTATGATTTACTATTATAACATTAGTATACAATCAAATAATGAATCATGAAAAAAGAAATAAATGTCTTAGAAACTATAAATTTATGTTGTAGTTGTAGGAACAAGCTATAAACCGTTTATGAAACACCTTTGATAAAGTTTCCTACTTCGACAAATCGAATGTGAGTCGTGTTCAAAATATGTGGGCAAAACTAGAAAGAAAATTCTAGCTCGGTATCAAGAACATTTTGCCCACATAAAAGGAAAATAATGGTGAAAATCATCGTTAGCAGAACATATTTAGCGAAAAAGCAATTAAATTTATTCGGCTTATGCCAATCGTATATATAGCCTATTAATCCCAAATAGTATTTAAACAGGCATTTTGATTTGTTATTTAGTTCACTATGATAATGGCTACTTGGTAGCTAAAAGGTCCTCAGTACTTCAACAGTAATTTTATTGGATAAGGGTGATTGTTTCTTATTTATATTGAAAAAACTAAATACAATTTAATTTCAAGTTATAGATTTTAATATGATTTCTCGCCTACTTGCAATATCTTTTTGGTTGGGTTTCTTCAGGGAGTTCTTCAGTTTCAGACAAACTATTTTCATCATCTGAACTTTCAGAATTGCCGTCCTCACTGTGTAAATCAATAGTCACGTCTATGATAATGTCTATCGTGGGTTCATTTGACATGAATTCGCTCTCATATTTCTTGTCACAAAAGCGTCGCAATGTTGCATTACATCTTCAAAATTGAAAGTAACGTTCTTATTAGCTACGTAATCTTTCAGTTCAGCACACACCAACTCTATTGGATTCAAATCCCGGTGATATGACAGTAATCGTACAACGTCATGAATTGCTGCTACAAAAAGATAACCGCTTGGTTTTGGCTTGTAGTTTTTTAATAAGGCCTACAATTCAATTCAGGTTTTAACATCTTTATATCAAAAGGAATATTCCTCTCTCATAACCATGATTGCATTTCGCTTTTTTTTAGTCGTGGACGTTGGAATTTTGTCCACTCTGAGGCACAGCTAGTTTGGTCAACGAAATTTCATCTTAGGAACTACCCTGTGCTGAATTGAATTTTTCGAAAACGTATGAGAACTAATTGGTCAGGAATTTGCTGAGACGAAATGTCATTTTATGCAGAAAAAATACTGATATGAATGGACACTGTTTTGTAAATCCATTTTTATAGAAGTTACTTATTATCGGCCATTTACTTGGCTTTACTACTAACTCCACATATCTACCCATATCTTGATTTATGCAACATGTGGTTTCAGTAAAACGAGGTGTGTAAATGAGAAATTTTCCGATCGACTTGTTAGAATGGCACACTAGATAGACTAGACTTTCTCACCCTTCTTCTGAAATTATTTAGAAGGGAAATTCTATAATAATAGACCAAATAAGTTGGAAGTTCCCAGATTGATGAATACGAACGGGATTGCCAAGTGTTAAAAATCATTTTGAACATCTCATTCGCTAATTTATTCATTCCTTTTAGTACCAATCGTTTTTATGATACTTGTATTTTGAAAATTTTTCGACGTATGGTTATTTCTCCAGAAGGTGATAACATATAGATCTCAAGCCCTATTCATATTTACCTTCATATTATAGAATCTTAATCCATAGTTAATAATTGATAATGAAGAAATATGTGGTGAAACTGTTTCAAAAGATTCAATCGCTTTAATTTTTCGATTTGCAATCAATGTGTGTAGCAAGGTTTTCATGATACAATCATAATAATAATTATCAATCTGATTCATCCGTGACTCGACTGTAACTTCAATTAACAGCACTCGATCGATACCTGCTTTCCAAAATGATCGGATATGGTTATGGCGATACTTATTGTTCATTGTGAATATCATATAATATTTACCCTTATATTCGCACCCTCGAAATTCTAAATAATAGTTATGCTCATTCAGAATCAAATAATAACATTCATCTAGATTTAATACCGTTTGAAAATAAGCCGCAGAACCATTTCAATATAGTTGAGAACTAAGTTTTGTTAAGTTTCGCTCTTTCTATTTATTCATCACTAATTGTCCAGTGTATGTGGCAGCAATTGTTCATATTCTATTCACATATTAATCATTTTCTCCTGGTTCCTTCAAATGAAATATCAAACTTTGGAACAATTTTGATAGAAGATAACGCAGTGAATCACACACAAATATTACTTTTATTCCAGGTAAGCTTCTGGACCGTACAGGAAATACTCAAGAGGATATCGCCGAAGCAAAGAGGTGAAGTGTTGACGCTCTTCATCAAAATAGCAAAAAAATTGTACGACCTCAACAATCTACATTCACTGTTCGCAATCATATCAGCCTTACAAAGTGCCTCTGTCTACAGGTACGTGATGTGCATACGAGGGCAAGGCGAAAAGTTCCTGAAAAATAAAATAGGAAATGATTTATTTGGTCAAAATTTATTTTATTTCTCAACATAATCTCCTTGTAGCTCGATACACTTTGTCCAACGTTTTTCTAATTTTTCGATCCCTCAAAATAGGCGTTTAACCAAATCTCTTTCAGTCGAGCCATTTCCATTGCGACTGCGGCCCTCTGCGCCGATGCGTTGTCCTGGTTGAAGAGCACTTTTTCTTTGCCAAATGCAGCCGCTTTCTCTTCTCATCGGTGTCGAATCGATCCAACAGCTCTGCATAATATACCCCGGTGATCGGTTTGGGTGATACCGTGTGCATCCCAAAAAACATGACTTGTTGGTCGATAAACCCACTTTGGCCTTTTTCGGCTTCTATTCGCCAGGACAAGTCCACTGTTTTGACTGTTCTCTCGTCTCTGGTGTGTTGTGATGGCTCCATGTTTCGTCCACGGTTACGAAACGTCGCAAAAATTTCTTCTTATCGCGCTCGAACACTCCTTTGAAGTTGTCACACGATCGCGCTTGTTGTCAACAGAGAGCAAATGCGGCACCCATCTGGCAGATAGCTTTCTCATATTCAAAAATGTATGCAAAATGTTCCGTACCCGTTTGGTTGAGATGCCCATAGCCTCATAGTCTAGGAGCCAGAGCGATATTGATGGTCTGAACATTAACCCGATGGCACTATGGTTTATCGTCAGAGGACGGTTCAATGACCAATTCATCTCACAGACCGAGTTTTCCCCGGCTGCTAGATCTCGAGATACAGCATCCGCATTTTTTTTTGACTGAAGGATAACCCTTTCCAAGTTGCGGTTACTTGAAAATCATGCCATTCTTATACACTTCCACCATGTGCCATCATGTTTTATCGTGCCCGTTTATCAGGCCGACCAGTTAAAATTGAACCGAAAATGGACTGCTAGTTGACCCTACCAAACCTGGTGGAAAATGTTCATTGGAGTTGGCAATTGTAAACATACCCTATGCCATCAAAGGTTATCGGTCCATTTCCGAGTAATTGGCCATTATTTGGACCAAAAATGTTTCTTTTTTTCATTTTGTGGCTAAAACTTGCGGGTTACAAGATAACATGATGGCACCATGTTAAATAACTTTATTGGAGGTCAGATAAAGATTTAAAATTATTGCCATCACTTCTTGCCTATTCAAACCCCCCAAAACCCCCTAAAACCACCCCCAAAACAAAACAAAAACAAAGAACTGCCGTTTCGATTTTAAACCCAGCCAGAATCTCAAAAATTTACTAATTTATGATAAAATTGGTCATATTATTCATATTTTTTTGGGGGTGGTTTTAGGGGATTTTGGGGGGTTTAAATAGGCAAGGAGTGATGGCAATAATTTTAAATCTTTATTTGACCTCCAATAAAGCTATTTAACATGGTGCCATCATGTTATCTTGTAACCTGCAAGTTTTAGCCACAAAATGAAAAAAAGAAACATTTTTGGTCCAAATAATGGCCAATTACTCGGAAATAGACCGATAACTTTTGATAGCATAGGGTATGTTAACAATTGCCAACACCGATGTACATTTTCCACCAGGTTTGGGAGGGTTAACTAGCAGTCCATTTTCGGTCCAATTTTAACTGGTCGGCCTGATAAACGGGCACGATAAAAAATGATGGCACATGGTGGAAGTGTAAAAGAATGGCATGCTTTTCAAGTAACCGCAACTTGAAAAGGGTTAACCTCCAGTCAAAAAAAAAATGCGGATGCTGTATCTCAAGATCTAGCAGCCGGGGAAAATTCTGTCTGTGAGATGAAGTGGTCATTGAACCGCCCTCTAACGATAAACCATAGTGCCATCGGGTTAATGTTCATCAATATCGTTCTGGCTCCTAGACTATCAGCAATCTCGTGCACTTTTACTCTTCGATCGTCCGATATCATACCATGGATTTTATAGACGATTTCTGGCGTTGTAACCTCAATTGGACGACCAAAACATTCGGCGTCCTTTGTCATACTACCACAACGGAAATCAATAAGCCACTTGTGAATCGATCCAATCGATGGTGAAGACTCCCCATAATGTTTAACAAGCGATGCTTTGGTTTGCGTAATGTTTTTACCACGCAAAAAATAATATTTAATCAAGACGCGAAATTCACTTTTTTCCATGTTTACAAAAATGTTCAAGGTTGCTTACTTTCGACGGGTGTCAAAACAGAACTGAATGATATATTAGTCTAAAAATGTTGATGCGTTCCAGTTACAAAAATGGTACATCACAAATGTCACATGGGATTTTCGATTGTGGCGCCATCTGTTTTATTTTTCAGAAACTTTTCACCTTGCCTTCTGTGATGTTGTGTTTCAACCGATGTTTTTCTTTCATAACGGCTTCTCCACATTCGTTTTAGACTTAACAAAACATGGGCCTGCTTATCGAAGAAGGACAAACAAACCTTTGACAGGCTGGCGGAAGTATTTTCCGACGAGAAAAACTGGTCGAATCTACGAAGCCACATCGAGAGTTTGAAACTGCCTTGTATACCTTATTTAGGTAAGTCAACTAAATTTTCAGCATATTGTCCTCAAAACCGTTCTTAAGAGAAGGATTGAAAGTTGTCGATGCAATTTTTTTTGTGTTGTACTCCCTATTTACGATAATTTACGATTGCTCCAGATTATCCGGTGGCAAAACTCGAAATGGCGAAAAGTTTAAATTCAACTAACTCACCCTGTAGGAAAGGCTGACATTATCATTTATAAATTGCCCTCTTATACTGTTTTTGGCGTAGATTCTCGTCAAGTAATCAGGTTTTCTATGTAAAAATTGTTTTTCGAGAAAATAAATGAGTACCTTCATTTTTTACCTAGAAATGATTCTCGCCAATTTCAATTCAAGTTCAGAAGACCGTCAAAAGAAATGTCTGGAAAAATGTCATCAATAATAATAAGTTTTTTTGGACAGATATCACGTATTTGAAACAAAATATAAAGCCAATCATGTTACAGATCCTAAGATTGTATAGTAACATTTCAATAATTTAGCTTAGGTTTTTTTTTTCATGGAAAAATGAGACAGTATTCAAAAATGAACACCAGGAAAGCTAGGCTATTATGAACAAATCTAAATAATCCTTCCTATGTTCCGCTCAGGGTGATTTTCAATATTCCGGAAGAAAGTTTAGGAACAGCTATTTCACAAGAACAGTGATTTCCAACCGTGCTAAAACGTGCCATAAAGATAACAATCTCGCGTGCATGTCTACATTCAATACATCCGCACCTTTATGTGATGAAATACATGGAAATTGAATAAACAACCTAAAATTGAGAGTTCTTTCGTCACGACCATCTAAAGTTGATGAATCATTTCAATTTCATCAGTTAATGACTGGGATACACTGAGCCCAAATCAAAAATGTGAAATAGAAGTGTGTTTCTGGAACAGTTCTTGTAACTATCAATTGTCAAGGAGGCTCAACTACATTCATAGGCAATGGGTGTTATTTATTATTCTTAACAAATATACGTATTATTAGTGTCATCTATCAAATAATATCAAAACTAAGTCAGTCGGTTTGGAGAAAACTGATAATTTCAAACAGCTTTCTTCTTTCACAACGTAGTGTACCTTCTTACAGCTAGATGTCACTGAACTACAGGAAATCGGTGTATCACGTGAGTTGCGTACAAACTACAGAATGTTTTTCAATAGTGCGAAACAACCTTGATATATTTTTTCACACATGCCAATCGAACTCTGGTACTCCATCGATTTATATTGATTAACTTCATGCTTAACTGAATGTCTTGTTCAAAACCAAGACAATTTCATCATTTTCCATTAAAAGAATATTTCATTACGTCAAATGCATATTGAAGTAGTACTACCCCAGATATTTCCAGTACTTTTAGAAAAAACCGTCCTTAATATGTATGTCGATTTTTGATGTTTCCTCATTTTAACCCCTCCCCCTTACAAAGTTCCGAAATGGACAGAAAAAATCTTGTAAATTCTTCAGTGTGATATCTCAAGAATGGGGCACGAACCATTTTTCCCATTTGAACGACATGTGAAATTTGCATGTTTCTAGTTTTTATTTTTTTGCGAAAATTAAAGTTCATGTAGAATTTCTTTTAGTTCACAAATTTGTAGTTCAAATATACTTCTTTTGGGGAAACTTTTTCGAGACAACAACATTAAATGAAAATGTGAACGTGTGATGTTAGAATTTGAAAAAAATTGTTTTGATTTTGCATTATTTTCATGATTTGAAACGAATAATGACATGGAATTAGGCCTCACGCGAGATATTCGTAAGAAAATCTCGCTTTATGTGACGAACAACGCACTTCATTTTCTTTACAGTGGACTATTTTTCTTCGCGCGTCTAATTTAAATACGTTGAAATTAAGATGCATGTAATTTTTGAAATCGCTTCGTTCTCTGTAATATATGAAATTTTATTGATTTTCATCTGCAATTAAGGACCCATCTCTGACTTTTATAACGCGATAATTTTCCTATAATTTTCTAGTCTAATTTCTTTTCTCATTATTTTCTTTAAATTCTGCGAAAAGTATGCAAACTATAAATAACACTAAAATAATTTATTTATACATGGAAAATCGGTAAAACATTTAACAAATCAGGTTGCATCCCTAGACTAGAATTTGTGAATTGTATAAGCACTCGGGGTTTTGCATAAAAATAAAAACAATAAATTTGAAAGTTTACCATGTTATTTAAATGGGAAATAGATGGCTCGTGTCGCTTAACGTTATATTGTGCTAAAAATGTGAGACGATTTTTTCCTATCCATTTAGAAACTTCTCAAAAGGGTTGACTGTTAAAATTCGGAAACGCCCGAAATAGGGACCCTAATGGGTGAGTCAATAATATATTATTTAAATGAAAGTATCATTGTAGGTTTTTTGATTCTCTGCGAAGTGCTTTCAATATGGCGGCCACTTAAGTGTATTATAATTTAAATAAATTATTATAATTAATTGTGAAACAATGAGCAGCTTCAGTTTAGAACGTTATAATTTTTTCTAGGTCTGTATTTAACTGATCTTGTTTACATCGATATGGCCCATCCGCATTCTGGTGGTATGGAGTCTCAACAAAGAAGTCTTAAAATGAACAACATTTTACGAATAATTTCCAACTATCAACAATCTGATTACTCCCACCTGTCTAAGATTCCACATATTCAGGACTATTTGCATTCTATTAGGTACATCGAAGAATTGCAAAAATTCGTAGAAGACGATCAATACAAGTAAGTACCGATTCAACTAACTTTCAAGACCATCCGAAAAAAGCAGCAACATTATTTCATGAAACACAATTATGGATGTATGCAACATATTATTATGAATTACTAGTTAGACATAACGTGGTTG